>OX421971.1:109886052-110486052 GCA_949128135.1 Parasteatoda lunata | reverse complement strand
TAGTAAAAATACTTAAAATATTCAAAATCAAAAAATATTATCTAAAGTACAGTGCGTAAATCAACACGCTTACCACCCTGAATAACCTTTGATCTAATGATCGGATCTTCACGTTCTAGATTTCAAGAAGGTATCCTCAATCATGTTAATTAATTAGTGCAGACGATATTTTAATATACGAAATCAAACACAAAAGCATACTTTCTCTAAATAAACATACCTTCGACAGAATCAAAGTTCCGACCCCCAAAATTCTGAAGCGGCCGTAATCTGGAAAGCAGAAGAGTTAAAATTCGATTTCTGTTCGACCGATTTCGCTCAAATTTTAGATTTTGCCATGCAAAATTATATTTTTCAAAATGATTTTAAATTATTGTATACATTACAACTCAAGATTTTTTCAACTATTATTGAATAAAATAATAAAAAACAATAAATATTTTCTAAAAGTTATATTCTGCATGAAATTTTCTTTGAATAAACTAACTTTAAAATTGTGTATAAGAAATTTTTCCATTCGCTTAAAAACTTCCAGAGATATAGCGAAATAAACCAAATGTAAAATTAACATTAAATGGTCCAAGCTTTAAACATCTCTTCTGGTCAAACTATTGGGACCCTATTTCTGTAATGGTGGCTACCTCTATATTTTGGGAGACAGAAATCCGAATCCATCGAAAAAAAGATATAGTTAGTCTAAAATAAGAACTTCCCTAGCCATTCGTCTGCACCCGTGGCGGTGACTATGGTAACGAGGTCTATTGTGTTTTTTCGGTCTATTGAGTTAGCCCTAGAGTGAAGCAAAGCTATCCTCCGTAAAATGCGTTATTCTTGTTTCCATGGAACTCAGACTCTGTGGCGGGGGTGGGGGGGTTCTTACCGTAGACTAACTAGATGTTTAATCAGAGAAAGTACATTTTTGTGTCTGTTTTCGTAACTTAAAATATCGTTTGCAGCAGTTAATTAGCATATTTGAGATCGCCCACGTGAACAACGAGGATTGAATCCTAAAACGTGACCATTAGATTGAAAACTAATCAGGATGGTCCATTTTTTATTTTGCGCATTTTACATCAAAATTGTTAAAAATTATAAACTATGATCAATAATAATAAATATTATTAAAATATATAACAATCAATTTTCTTACATTTTGTTTAGTTAACAATAACGAATGAGCTAATATGTAATGAATTAACGAGAGTTGTACTGTTGTAGAACATAAGGAATTCTTGTTAAAATTATACGTCATTTAAATAGAAATTCTTCAATATAGCATTTAAATAAGAAATCTTGAAAATAAAGCTCGCCTTCCAATGAGGTAATCAGGGTTGGAATCCTAGCTATGGCTGGTCGATACAAATTCCTCACCCAGGTCGCACCGACCGCAGTACTGACGTAAAATATCCTCAGTGGTAGACGGATCGTGGGTTACAGTTCTCTTGCAGTTAGGATAAAAGTGGGAGGTGTTCGTGGATTTCCTCTTCGTGTAACGCAAATGCGGGTTAGTTCTATTAAAAAGTTCTCCCTGAAGGCAATATTCTCCCAATATTTGATCCAGGAGTTCTTTTTTCTTCTGGATTGGGCTCAAATTACGAAGCTACGGAGGTGAACATTCGAAGTCAAAAACCCAAAATTGGGTCGGCTGTTCAACGACGGTTATAAAATGAAATAAAACACACTGATAAATTTGGTAAAAAAATCTGGAATGTTTCACCTCGCGCGAGTAACAATTAAAAACGAAAAAAATCTGAATTTATCTTTGAACAATTTTTTTTTTTTTTTTTTGTAAAAAAATGCGTTTCTTTTCTGTAGAATTTGCAGTTGTTTTTTTACAATGTCTGAAAACATAATGAGACAATTTATTCAAACAAAACGCCATCTAAATTATGATGGAGGTTTTCTCCTTCATAAAACAACCTTGGCTTTAATCTCCAAACAGCGCATAACTATAAAACCTTCGCTTTACAGTTGATTTCAGTAGAAAGCTTTATAACGCAAGGCATTATACGACGTCCATGGAAAGAGTTAAGGAAATATCGGTGGAAATTGTCTCACACAGCACCAAAAACCACTTGTGCGACGGCAGGACATCCTAGAGTTAGCCACGCAGAGGGACTAAAGGGATTGTGAAAAAGTCTTATTTATCACTCCTTCCAATCCTTTTTGAAAGGAAAACAAAAGGGTGGCCCAGAGTGGATATCTCAGTTTATGCGATTCTGAAGTGGGTCATTTGTTGGGTAATGGTCAGCGCAAGAAAGTTATAAAAAGCAACATTGCTTCTCTGATCAAATATTTATAACGCTTTGTAATGTGTTTACGGAGTCAGATATTATATTCTAGAGTTATTCCCTAGGTTTTGCTGATCATGCATCTAGAGAAAAAGAAAGTAGTTTTGGAAAATGCTGAAATTTGTATCCAAAGGCTATGGCATTTACCTTCAAAATAAAACTAGTCAAACAAAAATGTACTTCTTGTTTTTCTGTAAATAGAAGGAATGTTTTTGAAATCAACTTTTACTGTTCAACGAAATAAAAACCTATATTCTAACGAAATAAGGAGAGGTATGGTGCGCTAAAGAAATGAATCACCCGGAATAACTTTTGATCTAATGATGGTAGCCCAGGTAACGTAAATAGGTAGGTACTTTATTTACGTCGCACTAGAGCTGCACAACGGGCTATTGGTGACGTTCTGAGAAACATCCCTGAGGATGATCCGAAGACATACGATCGCAATTTTGATCCTCGGCAGAACGGATGTCTCCCCTGCTTTGGTAGTCCGACGACCTGCGCGCGAAGTCGAGCACTTTACTGAGAAACAGTTTAACGAGGACCAACACCGCTCAAATCTAATGATGGTATCCTCACGCTATGGCACTCAAACTTAAAAGTTCGAAGGAGTAATCTCAAAAATGCTAATTAATTAGTTCAAAGATAAACAGATTATTGTACCAATTTCAAAACAATATGCAAAAATCTACGAACTATTACGTTTCCTAATTACAGCCGAATTTGGAATGAATAACAAAATGCAACACCCTGAAGACAATGGATGAATTTCTGAAGCTTCTCTTCGAAAATAAAGAGTTAAATATTAAAACATGAATTAATAAATAATAACTAATTGCGTCAGTAAATAAGAATAGAATAAGGCATTGTTTAAATATTTCCTTGTCAAGAACAAAAACAAGCAAAACTTGGATATCAAGATTAAACATATTATTCTACCAATTTCAAAACTTTGTGCAAAGATCTACTAACAAAATATTTCCTAATCACAGGCGAATTTGGAATGAATAACAAAATGCAACAACCTGGAGACAAAGGATGAATTTCTGAAGCTTCTCTTAGAAAATAAAGAATTAAATATTAAAACATGAATTAATAAACATTAATTAACTGTGTAACTAAATAATAATATAATTAGGCATTGTTTAAATATTTCTCAACTCTAAAGATTGTTTTATGTTAAGTTTATAAATCAACTGAGAAATAAAAGTAAATGAAGGAAATTGTGTGATTTACAACATCAAATAATATCTTACTTCGTTTTCGAAACTTTCAGATCATTAATTTCAATATTCACGAAATTTAAAAGAAATTTTATATTTTTAAACTTAGAAATTTTTTTTTAAAGTCAATCATGTACAAACAATGTATATCAATAATTTCTGCAATAACTCAGTAGCAGAGGGTAGACATCGTTGATTTTAACTTAATTATTTTTAACTTCTTTTCGAAAATGAATTAAACATTAAAAGTGAATTAATAAATATGAATGGTGAATATGAGCGATAAATGAGAAGCGAAACATGAATATAATGTGGCATCACGCAAAACAACCCTAACATTCTTTTAAATCTGAGTTAAAATTGATCAAAAGAATAATAAAATTATATAATACAAATTGTATCATTTAAAATATCGAATAATATCGTTTTTTTCCCTAAATTTACAGATCATTAATTTCAATAGTCACGAAAAATGGAAGAGTACGTCTGATTTAATATTTTTATATATAAACTTTTTTTAAAGTCAACCATATGCAAACATTGTACAGCAATAGTTTCGGCAGTAATCGGGAGGCAGAGGGTAGACATTATTATTTTTAACCTAATTTTTGAAGCTTATTACACGAATAAATATTAATTAAATAAGAAATGAAACGTAAGTATAACGTGGTATCGCGTAAAATATTTCTTTATTAATAAAATTATATAATAGAAATATTATAATTTAAAATTTCGAATAATATCTGTCTTTGTTTCCCAAAATTTACAGATCATTTATTTCAGTATTCGTGAAAAATATATTGATATTTCCTATCGTATATTTTTAAAACTTTAACTTATTCAAGTCAACCATGTGCCTACATTTTACGACAATAGTTTTGGGAACAGTTTACTTAATATGAGATGAATACTTCCGTATTCAAAGAACTAAGGGCACTATTCGCTCATCACGTATCATTAACTTACAATTCAAACAATCCATATAAGTAAATATCAAAAACACCACTCAACCCTTTCAGTGTTGAAAACATTATAATTCTATTAGCTCGTCATGCCCGTTTAAATCGGAACAAAGTCAAACTCAAAACTGAACGCTATAACGTAAGAAAAAAAAAGCAAAGGGTTACAATCCTTTCCTCTCGTAGCAATAGAGCGTATCAACAACCCTCTCCTTATACCCTTTAGCGCCCCAAAAGGGTAAAAAGCAGCTGCTATGCATACTTTAATAAAGGTGTCAACTTAGCCCTTTTGCTCTGGCTAAAAGAGTTATTATTTGCACATTTTTTGTTTAAAAGCCACTTATCATTTTCAAGGATTTTTGTAAAGTGGATGAATAATGGACACTGAGCAAAGTTAACACAATTACATGTGCATCTGCGGAATTCGTTTTTACTAGTATGTGTCATATAAAATGAGTAAGTTTTAAAATAAAGAGTCTGCTCTAAAAATCCTGGTATAGCCTTTATTGAGTTTAAAAGTAGGAAAAGAAATAGAATGCAAATTTAGCCATTTGAATTAGTCTTTTTTATTTTGTACAGAAGTTTAAAAATGTAATCTTGAAAATAAGCTAATAAACTTATTAATGAGTTAAATGTAGATATTTCTGAAATTTTATGAGCTTTAAACTAAATTATAAATTTATTGGAAGAAGAATAAAATGAATAAGTTACAAATGAAAACATTGTATTGGTACACGGAGGAAAAGATTTTAGTAAAATAGGCGTACTGTATGGTAGTGACATTTCTGGTAGAAAAATCTATAATTCTGGTTAAAAAACAAACAAACAAAGTATGCGGAATTTAAACCTTTTATTTGGTAATTTTTATGTTTCTATGGTAACGGTTTGTCGGAAATTCAGGTTTGAAAAATTATAGTTCTCATTTAGTAAAAAATACAGAACTGAAAAGTAAATTTTACCGAATAAATGGCTTTTATACCATGTTCTAAAGTATCATGAAGAAATTATAAAATTTTACAACATTGACCAAATTTTATCACTCATTATAAAATTATATTATATTGTTAATTTTTCGTAAAATCATTACAAAAGTGCTCTTGAAAAAACTAATGAGCTTTTTGGTGTTGACATAGAGCCAGAAACATTGTACATTTTAGCATATTCTGGTAGTTTTGACCATGTTTTTTTTCTAAGTGTTTGCACGATATAATGATAAGCATTAAAAATAAAAGAAGCTCAAAGACCACACATAAAGGTAAAATTAAGAACAGGAACATTTTTTCCCATCATGTAGTTATGCAAAATATGCTATATATAAACATTTGACTAAAGTATTTGGTATTTTATTACACTTGATTTGTAAATAATAGCCATATTACTTAAAAAATGTAAATAATAATTCCTTTAAAGTTTCGGTATCTCGCATAAGATTCTCACTATTTATAAATCACAATAAGAGCAATATATATTAAAAAAATCTCTATTAATTAAGATGATTCAGAGAACCAAAAATGTTATTACACTAACTTTTGTTTAATTTTAGCAAAGAAAAAGTTAATACATTACTAAAGTTCATGCATTGTTATAGGTCATTTGTTATACAATAGGTTAAACATTGAAAATTGTGAAAGTATAAGTCTCTCGATGGACGTCGTTAACGAGGGGGATGATGAGTATATGTCCCCCTCAATAGTTAGAAATCTCTAAAAGTCCCCCTCAATATTTCAGTCAAAACAAAAAAAGAAAATTTTTATGAATCATAATCGATTTTATTTCATCTAAGTTCAAAACGAGAAAGAGATCAAAATAATCAAATTTTTTTGCAAATATTTAGCTGACAAAAGAATTTTTTTCCTTGCATGTGAAATTTAGAGAGCATTTGTGACAGCGTACTCTAATTTCGTTCCCCTAAAAAATGGGCAATGCTACAGCCATGTATCCCCTCCCCCCAGTGGCAGAATTAAGTTCTCCTAGTTTCAGATCAATGGATAATCGACCTATTGATCTGAGATCAATTACTCGGAAGTAAACTCTGTCTGTGGTCACTGCTGACCATATCATGCCATTCTAAAATCAAGACTCTCTGACTAACAACTGGCTGTTATAGCAGAGCTTAATTTGCGATGAAACAATAACAACTACGTTTAAACAATGCAGTTTTGAAAGATAGATAACAATTATCTCAAGTTTTACACACATTTGAAGTTCATCATAAACATCGAAGTTATGTAATCATAATAAGAGATGACGGCAAACATAACATAAAATAAAAATTCTGACAAAGACTGAAATGTCATTTCATTACAAGTAAGAGTTTTGACAAAGAACGAAATACACAAATTATTATCTTTGATTAACCTTAAACATGATTCTAAATTTAAAAGTAAAAAGTTAATCAAGTTTACGAATCTAGATTATTTTCAGTAAGATTGATGCCAAGTTTTATCAAACGTAAAATATATATATCATCGTATAATCTAAGTCAGTTCAATTCTAAATAGTGACTGCATAATTAACAAGATAGCAGAAACGAAATCTTTTCTCTAGGATGTCGCTCTATCTCATTAAGTCCGAATAACTTTTCGTCTGTGTATTGCGAAAAGATCATCTCAAATTAGCATATTGCAGCTAATTTATTCATTAGAAAAGACTTTCTGGATAATAATTTTTGGTCGACAGCGCGATTCAGTTGTCTTCAGAAGAAAGATGCAAGTTTTCTCTACGCATACTCCCTTTTGAATTCATGACTATTATTTCAAGTTCTCGTTCGTTATTAATGTAACTACAATCCAAATCAAATGATTGTATCAAAATTAACTACCTTATTAATTTCAAAAGATAAGATTTTCAGATGTCTAGACGTTAGCTGACATTATTTTTGTACGTGTTATATATAATGAGAAAAACTAGCTAATATATTTCGATAAAATTTCTTTGGTTAACTAAAAGCCTTCAATCTGATTTCCATTAAGCGTTTAAGTGTCCCTTGCAGTCGGACTAACTGTGGGAGTGTTTTTTCGTGATTTCCTTCTCCATGAAACGCAAATGTGGGTTAGTTCCATTAAAAAGATATCCACGAAGGTTAGTGTGCCCCAATGATTTATCCAGAAATTCTCTTCCCTTCTGGGTGGCGTTCAAAATTACATGGTTGAGGAGTTGAAAATTGATAGTCGTAAACTCAGAATTGGATTAACTGTTCAACGCTGGCTACAAAATAGTTTAATATAAAATAAAATGGTTAGGAGATTCTACTAATGATTCATTACAACAACTAATGATTCATTTACAACTTGTAGTATTTTACGTCAGCGTTGAGACCTGTGCGAGTCATATATGATCGCAAATTTACTTACAATTGTTTCTAAGTTTAACCTCAAATTCTATCCAATGCTTGCCGCTGGATAAGCTTCCCAAAAATGATTCTTGATTTGAAAACTAAATGAAGGAAAACGGAAAGGAGATTGTAAGGCATGGTTTGCTGTGTTTCGTTCAAAAACAATGCTAATTTATTTAACCAAATTTCAAAATTCCATAACCGGTATCAAAATAACAAAATAATGTTAATAAAAGTATCAAAATAATGTTTTCTGATGCATGATGAATCTATACAGCCGCCATATTTACAGATGTGTTATACAATTTTATCATTAGTTGTTGGTACAAACTATGGTGATTTGAAAATACTATTTTAAATTTGTTTCTTTTGGCAGCTACGTTTTTTGAGCCTTTTAAATAGGTTAGAAACCTAGAAAAACTGAAGTTTGCTTCCTGAGCAGAACGCAGTAACTCATGCATTTCTATTTGTTGCTGTTTTTTATTCAGTTTTTTTTTCAAATATTAGATATTTTTGGGACGAACATTAGTATAAGCAAATAATGTACCCACTCTTCTACTTTTGATTTGAAAGTAACGATAGAATATCGGAATCTCGGCAGTCAACCATGTCACCTGAACACAATCAAATTTAGAATAATTTCGAATACATACCTGAACTAAAATATTGCCTCCAAGCTAATATATGTTTTTGAAAATTTTATTTGTCCATGGTGAAGATACGCTTTTTACAGTTGCACAAGTCCGCAGAGGTGAAACTTCTTAGTATTTTAATACAAAAGTATATATCTTAACTGTTTTAAAGACTTGGTACTCGTTCTTATAACTTTATGACAAAAAAAAAAATTGAAGTGATTATTTTAAAACAAATTCAGATACAATTTTTAATTTAATGCGATAATAAAATATTAATAATTTAAAAAGATATCAGTCAAGAATGTAAGGATACTTTTGGAATATGAAATTATTTTTAATATTTGGAATTAACGCATACGCGTATGCATACTTATACGTGCGTTTATGTGCTAACAAAAAGTAGTGTGTACTTTGAGCTCCTTTAAAATTTTATTTGATTTAATATCTTAGTAACTTATATTACATGATTTTTCTTATTTATTTAATTAATTAAAGTAAAATTATGCTAATTTTAAAAGAAATTGCATTATAATATTTTTTGAAAAAGCAGTAAGACAATATAATAAATTCTTAAGCGACATCTTTCTTTTCGCTTTAAAACTCTTAGTTATAAAGCAACAAACATTAAAAAATAAAAACAATTGTAAAGAAAAATAAATAATTTTCTTTTCGGTTTATCGTTTTTCTGTACGCAAAATAGATGTGTTTTCACAAACATATGCTTGCAAATACTCAGCCGCAAATAATAAAATGCCCTTAAGTCAATAAAAACAGAACGAATCTACCGCAAAAACAATTTTCTTGAAAAATAGATGATACATTCTTAAAGAGGAAAATAATTCGCGCGTGACAGTAGCGGGTGGAAAAACATTTTTTTTTTCTTCTTTTTAACGGGAGCTGAAATGCACAAAGTTTTACAAAACTTAAAGATGAACCATATTTTTTTTTAAAAAAAATTGGTATTATAGGTTTTTAAGTATGAGAAATAAGCATGAAAAAGGAAGAATCGTTAAATCAAGCGATTCGTTTAAATTGAGTATAAATATTAATCGACAAGGCAATCCATTGTATCATTAATTTCTAATTATGATGAAATTGAGTGCTTAGAGTAATTAAAATGTGTTTTAAATTACTGAGATGATACTTCAGACGTCGATGAGTTATTTAGCGGAAGAAAACTTAGATATGATTTATACTTAACATTGATAGGCCGTCCATGTCAAGAAAAATTTTTAAAAAAAATAACTATGAAGGAAGATTCAAATGATGGAATCATTTGATCAAAGATTACATGTGATGAAAGATTCCTATATTTATTTCATTTTGTAGAATATTTTAACGATGCGTAGTGAGTTTTTTCCTAGCGTTTATTGAATATATATATTGATTTTATTTTGAAACCATTGAATAGAGTTAAGGGTTAGATTCAGTTTACGCATGCAGACACTCAATGTATAATGAAAAATACCAGAATAAGGTACAATTTACCATGTTTTTGGTTCTATTTGAACACCGAAAACCTCACTAATTTTTGCCGATGCGCTTTAATAACAATTAAATATGGTTTTATAATGTGTGACAAAATTTGATAATTTTGTCATGATTCCTTAGTGCTTGGCATAAAAACCCTTTATTCGATTAAATAAATTTTTTAGTTTTGAATTTTTTACTATCTATGTAGTAATATGAACTAAAATTTTTAAATCCCGATTTCTGGTAAACTGTTACCATATGAACGGAAAAATTATCAAATTAATGTTTTAAATACCATATAGTTTGGTTTTATTAAACATAAATATGCTTTTTTTGTTTACGAGAAATGTCATTGCCACACAATACAATAATGTTTTAATTACAATGAAAACAGCTAATTAAATCCTAAACATATAGCTTTTTATTTTAAAAAGATGTATAAAATGCTATTATGAAAAGAGTTATTGTTCATCATTGCTTAGATAAAGTGGGTCTTTTTCTTATGCTAGTTAGCAATTAAAACTTTAGTAAAAAATCAGATTACCGTAATTATCCATTAAAATTGGAGGTTTTATCTTAGTAATTTATCACAGTGGAAATTTTTACCAGATAAAGTGTGGTTTTATTTCGACCAAATAAAAATTAAGAATGCAATTGTTCATGTAGCTTTAATGAGCTAGAAAAAAATAATTTTTTTTTATCCAGCAGCTGTAATGTCTTAACAAAATGTGTATATGTAATCTTTTATATAACCGTCGTTGAACAGCCGAACAAATTTTATGGGCTTACGACAACTAAAGTTCAACTCCGTAGCCTTGTAATTTTGAACCCAATCCAGAAGACAAGGGAACTCCTGAATCGAGTTTTGGGAGAAATTTGCCTTCGTGGAGGACTTTTTGATGGAACTAACCCGCATTTGGGCTACATGGAAAATCTACGAAAACATTCCATGGTTATTTGGACGGCAAGAGGACTCTAACCCATGATCCGTCTACCACTGAGAATATTTTACGTCAGTAACGAGGTCAGTGCAAGCCGGAAGCAGAGTGCTGATCGTTCTAATCATAAACAACTTTACAGGTATTAAAACTACATAAAATATTGAAGGTTTTTAAAAGCCGTTTATTACATTAAACGCCTTACTTTTGGGAAGAAAAATAAATTATAATTCAGTTTTATTTAAATTGTTCTTGAAACTTTTACAGTCGCATAAATAAATGCTCATAGCATTTTAAAGGTAACTACTTAAAACAGACGAGTCACTATTTAATCAAGACAATAACCACATTCTATTCTCAAATTTCAGCAAATTAACTCATGAATACATCTCTAATAACATTCCGCCATGTCATTTAGGATTAAATCACCCGAAACATACCATCCATCTATACTAATCAATGACTTAGTAAAATTTTGCCTCATGTTAAACTTCTCACTAGCATTATATTCTCCATTGTGGAGGACTACAACTAATTAATGGAGGAATTGAGGTAATTTAACCAACCCGATGAGACTTTTCAGAGAGCAGCCTAATCAAGATGGCAGCGAAATGAAATCCAAAGCAGGTAGTGCTACCTGCGTTTCCGTTCCACCCTCCACCCCCGCGTTGCTTACAGATTATTGCATTCTCTGACTATTCAAGCTTCTCGAGCTGCGGTATGCGAATTCCACAATTCTATTGCGAATTCTATCTGTTATGAATAATCTGCTTATCCAGTACTTCAACTATAGGACTAGTTACTTTGTAAATGTAATGGTGGCTTGCATCATAGGTCGCGTTCTTTGTGTCGTTGGTATATTCGGGTATTAATGTGGCTGTTCTGAGTTAATGGCTATAAATTATAAACTTAAAGTTTAGAGAGATTTCTTGAATTTAATAAACTTTTAATATTGCAAATATTTCGATTATTTGTTTAATGCTTTTTAAAGCATAATAAAAGATATTGAAAATCAAATAATTATTTTTAAAAAATTGAGTTAACATGTACCTACAGTAAACGCGTAGTTCATTTTTTAAACGAGTGAAGGAAATTATTAGAAGTATTTCAGAATGGATTAAATACAATAATATTAAAAAAAAATAATTATTTTAGTAATGTTATTAATTAAACATATAAATAAAGAACACTTTTCAGGCCATTTTTTACTACTAATGATATAGCATATAAAGAACGATCATTACTCTGCTCTACCATCAAATGCGAAGAAAAAAATTCTGGTAAAAATGCCGTACTGTATGGTAATGACACGTTTGGTAAGAAAAAATATATAATTCCTGTTAATAAAACCAAATATACGTTTTTTAAAGCATTTATGTCGAAAATTGTTCCGTTCATATGGTAACGATTTACCGGAAATTCTGGTTTTACAAAATTAGAGTCATTACTTAACCTTTAGTAAAAAGCATAAAACTGAAAAGTAAATTTAGCAAAGTAAAAGGTTTTTATGCCGTATTCTAAGGTATCTTGATAAAATTACCACATTCTATCACATATTATAAAACCTTTTTTTTTGTTGTTAATTTTACCAAAATAACTACCAAAGCACCCCAGAAAAAATTACCGATACTTTTTTATGTTCCCATAGAACCAGAAACTCAGCAAATTTTTCCACATTCTGGTATTTTTGTTCATACTTTTTTTCTGGATGTAGAGACACATTAAAAACATTTTGATTATTCGTTAGTGCATGGGGTGACCTGATGCATGGTGGTATAACATGACTAAATATTTCAAACTTTTTCAATGTTTCTGGGTTACAGCATGGCGGTGTAACATGACTAAATATTTAAATGCTATTGTATAATGAAACCGCGCTTAGAGAATTTTAAAACTGTATCATATAAGCAATCACAACGTATAAAAATATCAGGATATATTTTTACATAAATAATCGCAATTAGAAAACAATTAGATTTAGAGCAATGTTATAGCGTTTAAGAAAGTCCCCCATATTATCTTAATATGTCTCTAAAAAGTACAAGATTTCCGCGATACAATAGGAGGTGATGATAAATTAAAATATTTAAAAGGTGATGTAAATTGAAAACAAAATGAACTGTTTTGACGAAGTTTACTCAACGTATATAAATATTTTATGAAAATAATCTGAATTAATTAAGATGTTACTATTTTATCATTAGAAAAACCAGTAGTTAGAAAAACTAGTTAAGCAATAAGAAGATTTGAAGAAACCAAAACAATTTACAATTATTTGAAAGCAAGTAACATTGCTATAAAAGGTTTTTCTATTTTCTATATCTTATTGAAAACGCGTTATTTTGCGTATTTTGGATTTCAAACACATCATTCTTAAAAAATTTAAGAAAATATATTATTTTCAAAATTCTTTCATTGTTCTAAATTTTCGAACAATAAAATATATCATTGCTTTCACTTTGTAGAAAGGTTATAAAATTTTAAAACAACTTGTGATCTTTACCTTAACATAAAACAAACATTTACTGAACCCAGACGAATAATTTCTATTTCTAAACCTTTCCTTTTATTTAAAAGGAAGTGTTTAGTCAATGTATCCAGGCAAATAATTTCAATACCCTATCCTATCTTTTATTTAAACTAAAGCATATTTTCATGTCTTTAAATTTTTGATCATGATGTTTCAACATCTTGCATTGTTTTTAGAATATTTATTTTTCCTTATGGAGATCACATCCGAATTTCACTGATGTTTGAAAACATCACGTTTGGCGCATTATCATTTTCATTTTACTGTCCCAATAAAAGAAATGGTGTACCGATCTGGAGTACAGAAAACGGAAAACGTGACTCCGATATAACAGTGGGCGTGACGTCGGATATAACGTTTTAGTCTGAGGTCACAACGCCTTGAAGTTTTTTTAATCAAATGATAAAACTTGTCGTAAAATTGAAGTTGAATTCACTTTCGTGTTGGACACACATCTTAAAAGATTCAGAGGGCTATCGTCAAACTTCACACTTTGCGTGTCACTGATTCAGAATAGCCCAGCCCTTGATAACGATAAGAATAACATGTTTTGGCGATTTCCGACACACAAAGTGTGTTAGATTTGAGCGGTTAATTGTACGTGCTATGTATCTACCCACACATATTACGGAATTTAAATGACAATTACATGGATTACGTCTTGGCTACTTAAGTTGGCAAATTAATTAAGGTTCATTTAATATCACTGCACGGAAACTTTTATTACTTATACTTATTGTTTAGAAAGATTAGAATCAATATTTAATCGTCAATTTCAAAAATAGCACTGGGGAAAAATATTCAATCATCAGCATTATATCCATTGTTTTGAGTTAAGTTTTTTCAGTAAAATAGAAGAAAAAAACTATCAATAAAATAAACCCCAAAAATTGATGTTAGCACAAGTTTGATCACTCAAAAGCATCTATTAATAAAATATGTGTGGAATTCAGTTATAATTAATTAATTTCTTTTATAAATATCATTGTAAAGCTGACCCAATTTTGAGTTTACGACTACTAATGTCCAACGTCCTTGCCTCGTAATTTTGAACCAAATCCAGAAGACACGGAAACTCTCGGATCAAGTATTAGGCGAAATGTTCTTCGTGGAGAACTTTTTGATAGAACTATCCCGCATTTGCGTTACATGGAGAGGAAAACCACAAAAACTACCCTCGGTTAGCCTGACGGCAAAGGGACTCGTGCCCATGATCCGACTACTACTGAAGATATTCTATACCAAAATTGTTTTCGGTGTGAGCCGGATGCGGAGTTCGTTTCGAACAGTCATGGCTGAGATTTGAACTAGCGTCAACTCATTGGGAGGCGAGCCCTATATCCTCGAAGCCATCACAGATCTATAATTAAGTATTTTTTATTTTATTTTTGAACGTCATTTTACAGCCGACCAAATATTTTGGGTTACGACTACTAATGTTCAACTCCGCAGTTTTGTAATTTTGAACACAAGACCAAGGAACTCCTGAATCAAACATTGGGAGAAATTTGCCTTCGTGGAGGACTTTTTGATGGAACTAACACGCATTTGCGTTATACGGAAAATCTACGAAAACCTCCCACGGTTACCCTGAC
Organism: Parasteatoda lunata; assembly: GCA_949128135.1. Classification (NCBI taxonomy): domain Eukaryota; kingdom Metazoa; phylum Arthropoda; class Arachnida; order Araneae; family Theridiidae; genus Parasteatoda; species Parasteatoda lunata. Next base: position 110,471,074 of record OX421971.1, on the reverse strand, counting down.
GTCAAGTGGACTCTAACCCATGATCCGTCAACCACTGAGAATATTTTTCGTCAGTAATGAGGTCATTGCAAGGTGAATGCAAAATTCGTATCGACCAGCTATTGATGGGGTTCGAGCCCCGGTTCATCTCTTTGCAAGGCGAACGCTCTGTCCCCTGAACCATCACGTCTTAATATAATTAAATATTTTTATATAAACACACTTTATTCTCAAGTGTGTTTTGTGTTCTCTTTGGTAGGAGGCAGTATTAACAGTGGTTTTTTTCATTTTCCAGAAGAAAATTATATTTTTTTTTCTATATTTTTTTTTTACGACATCTTTCGGCACTTAATTTTTTAATATAATTATTTGTTTTCAATGGCGAAAAAAAGAAAAAAGTTTGCAAGTGACAGCAGTTCTGCATTTTGGTGCGCTATGCGCGGAAGCACTAATTTGGTATCTGAAATTAAGATGTTTAATTTCCTAAACACCGATCACATCGAATTCAATGCATTACAGCGGAAAGACTGAGAAAGAAAAAAGTAATAGTCAAGTTCTGCTATGACGTCAGAGAAGGACAGGAAGACTTCTGGTAAAGTTACTTTAGTGTCCTCGGATAGATGGTGAATTTATTAATACTAAAAAAAAAGAAATATTTCTCATGATATCATTTGACTTAAAAATTATTAGAATTTATTAAAAAATTAAATTAAATATTTTGGAGAAGTAATATATAATTTGTGACTTATATAGAATAACTGAATACGTGTCGGCTTATTAAAATAACGCAGTCCTTGTTTCGTACTCGAACCAAACAGTTTTTATTTTAGTGTTGAAAGTTACTAGTTACGTTTTACGATCCCTACCAGTATTAGTTCTATTTTCTAATAAGTTCTTATAGCCACCATATATTGAGAATTTTTGATCTTGACTGTCCTAATAATGAAGACAAACAGTTACATTATTTTATGCTATTTATGTATATCTTATAGTGACATGGATTTGAACGGTTGAATTCGTTACCATCATATTAAAAACAACAAAATAACAAAGATATTTGGAATTTACTTTAGTTAGATAATACAGTTTCTGGACGGTCATTAGTGATTCAAAATTTAAATTACATGTTTTTTTAAAATTTATTTTAATAGGATGACCACAATCACATCTTATAAAAAAAACACATTTTAAACATATCTTATAATTTTCAATGATTAACATAAAACTTGAAGGTAAACACGTTTCCATTTAAGGGTATTCACATGCAAACAGAATTCATGATAACAACATTTATATTTATCGTTATTTAGATTTAAAGAAATAATTAATGGAATCGTTTGTAACAGTGAAATAAAAGTATCTAATGCACTATGAACAATTTGATTTTTATTGTAAATTTGGTTAAAACAGTATTTTATATTAGAGATTGTCAAAATAAGTAAATTCTATTTCTTTTGGGGGGGATTTCAGAATAAAAACAGCTTTATTTGTAAATTGGAAATTGACAACCGTTTTTTAAGGGGGGGGGGGAGAAGGAATATTCTTCCTTATCATGGATTAAAATTGACTATACTTAATTATTCGTATGAATGGCAACAACAACAAAAATGAAACACTGCGAATTTGTAAGAAAGTTGTGTTAAAATTTCGTGTTATCGCTTACCACAAAAATTGATTAGTGATCAAAATGCTTCCTCAAAGCTCCAAATTGCCGAATTCTCTATTTATTTCCAGCCCCATGAGTGAAAGTCGATTTTTGAAATCGAAACATAATCCATAACAACAGATAGAGTTAGCAATACCGTATAACATTCCCTTACGAGAAAGTATGTATGTTTCGGATAGACTGCGCTGCTCACAAGTTCTTTCAACGTGGGAGTATGTGAAACGATATTTCTTGCTAAAGCTCTCTAAATCCATAACATAAAGACACAAAATTAGATGGATGGAAACGTCTTATACAAGTCACGGAAGATTTTGTCACTGATATTCAATTTAGCTATCATGAGTTTATCAACTAGTTTTTTTAATTCTTCAACTCAAGCATCTTTCCTCTCTATTTTTGAGCATGATAATGCCAGTGTAAACGTGGGGAAAGAAACAAGTGCACAATGAGGAAGGGTGATTTGTGATGTTAAATTCAGAAACAAATGTACACTTTTTGTACTTCCATCAAACTTAATGGGTTTCAAACTCTCTATATTGTTCAAATGAAGAAAAAAAATGTTTGCAAATGTCGAAGAATAGATAGTGCTTTTTGGCATACACTTAAGCAAGTGAGAGCAATCGGAAAATTATTTTAGTTCTTAGCTTACTTAGTGTTTCTTAAAAATCTGTCTCATAACTTGTTGCGAGTCACGGTGGCTCAGAGGATAAAGCACTCGCCTCCCTATGAGGTGAACCAGATTCCAATCCCAGCGCCAGCTATTTGAAACAATTTTTGCTTCCGGTTCGCACCGATCACAGTGTTGACGTAAAATATCTTCAGGAGTTGACGGCTTACAATGGGAGAGTTTCGTGGTTGCCCTCTACACGTAACGCATATAGGGGTTGGTTCCATCAAAAAGGCCACTAAGGCTAGTTCCACGAAGGCTAGTTTGTCCAGACGCTTGATACATGAGTTCCGTTATCTTCTTGATTGAGTTTAAAATTACGAGACTACGAGCCCTGATAGTCGTTAACTCAGAATAGTGTCGGCCGTTCTACTCCGGCTATAAAATAAAATAAAATAATGTGTTGCGCATTACATGAGCATCAGTTTATTGATAAATTTACAATCTCACCCATACTTTTTCTAAAAAAACGCTTTGATGGCTATGCGATGTTTAAATAATTTATAATTCGATTTAACACTTTAGTCTAATTTTTTTTTTAATATAACAGAAAAAACTATATGCTTAAATATACGTTAAAATATATTAAAGGCGAAAGAATTATTGAGTGTAAACATGTTATTTAATACTTAGAGTAAATACAAATAACTAAAATACAGGTCTTTTAATGTTCTCGTAAACTTTTATTTCAAATACAGAAATAACAACTTTTACACGGTTATTTGGGAAATGAAATCTACCCAGCAGCCTTTTCGTTTCTAACATTACACTCAAGTATTTCGAAAGGTTTGCGAGTTACGAGTTTATCACATCCAATTTGGCTTTGAAAACTCACTTAGCTCTCGTTACGAGTGCAAAGCAAAACGAGAAAGTGGAGCAAATAATTAGAAGTGGACCGTAGCACCGCTAATTGCGCAATAAATGAAGATAAATATTCCTTCCTTTCAGCATACTTAATGTCTCCCTCTGCGATTGTAACTTCTTCACTCAGAAAATTCCTAAAAGTCCCTTTTACGAAATGATGAGACATTTGTACCATCAATTGGCTTTACGTGCCACACATAGATCTCTAATTTCCTTTAATTAAATGTCCCAACGAAAAATCGAATATTTAAATTGGAAGCGTGTGCGAAGTCAATAAAATCATATATTATTCAAACTGTCCCTAAAAAATGCGGTGTTTCTAATAATTAATTAAACACAAACGTCATTTAAAGGTTAAAGTTAATATTTTATTTCTGTATTCAATTCAACTTTAAAATTTTTAAGGTACTTTAAAATGAAATAAAAATTATTTTATTCAGGAAATATTATTTTTTCTTTTGCTTAAAATCTACAAAAATGTACTGTTTAGAATCATTTTGAAATCAATCAGGTATATTATAAAATAATAAAAAAAAAATAAAAAAAATAAAAAACGATTCAACAGTTAAATACAAATAAATAGAACAATATAAGATTCTAAGATAGTATTTGCAGAAAAAACAAATAATTTCCATAGCTGACACACAAATTGGTTTCTTTTTGGTTTTATTTAGCATTTTATGATATATTCTTTAAGGAAGAGGTACCCCAATTCAGAGCCTTGGGGTTTCGGGCTATAATTTTACGAGCAGTTACATCATGAAATAGCCCAAGTAAAATTGTCTGTCCCGTCTTTTAGTCAGAGGTTCTGAAAGGGAATGGACAGCAAGAAAATCTTAAACGTAATCGAATGTCATCAAAATGGAAAAATATAATCAACATAACTGGTTTTAACAAATAGCACCATAAAGACTATGCGGAGTTTTTAGGATATTTGGGACTGTATTTTTAGCGGCAGTAGTTCAATATTTATTTACACAATTTCTGAGAATGCGATACTTGATTAGTGATTAGTTGTTTAAACGTGGTATTTTTTTACATTAGCAACTGTTCTTTCTATTCTATTTCGAGTAAGCTAAGCCCGACAAGTATCAGTTTTCTTAAGTGAAACATTCTATATTTTTCCAGAAAGATTCTTTAACAAAGAATTAAATTCTTTCCCCTATTTTTACTTAAGACAAAGATAGGCACGAAGCCATATAGAACATAAACTAATTATGCATCGAAGTTGACAGGCTCGCAAAACAAGAAATATATCACGGTGATAATACACAAACAAATAACAAATCTGAGTTAAGTAAAGTACGTAGACAAGAAAGAATTATATTTCAACAAATTCGATGTGTGATATGGCGGTGTATCTAATTAACTTCACGTTAATTAACATTCTAACTTGTCTGGAGAAGCTAAGCACAACTTTAACACGCAATTTTGCTTATAAACTATAGGCTACCAACTGCAGTGCTGACGTTAAACATACTCAGTGGTAGACGGATCACGGTTTAGGGTCCTTTTGCCGCCAGGCTAACTGTGGGAGGTTTTCGTGGTTTTCCTCTCCATGCGACACAAATGCGGATTAGTTCAATAAAAATTCCTCCACGAAGGCAAATTTCTACAAATTCTTGATCCAGAAGTTCCCTTGTCTTCTGGATTGAGTTCAAAATTGCAAGGCTACGATGTTGAATATTGGTAGCCTTAAACTCGAAATTGAGTCGGATGTTGAATAATGGTTATGAATATGAATATATATTTACATATAAATGAATAATAGTTATGAAGCATATTTATGGGAGAAAAAATATATATTTAGATGTAAATTATCTGGGTTTAAAAATACAATAAAATAACAAGGAGCCTTGTCAAGGAAACTCAAAATTGTGTTGGCTGTTGGACGATCGTTATACAAAAAAAATATTTAGGTTAGTGCAGACGTTATAAGTCACATGTGTTTGTATGCGTGATCTTCATCTTGAAGAGCAAGTACTCAATTGAACTCCAGTAATATTTTCCCCCGTTTTAGTCTGTGTTTTTAACCATCATGGGAGAAAAATCCTATCTTTTTTTAAAATTCAAACTGTCTTGCCATTTCTCAAATTTCTAATTCCAAGTTTTATTAATAATATCGTGTTATAATGATCTTGTAGAAATCCATAAGAGTAGCAAGAATTTATGATGAAGCTGTTACAAAAATCAACTAACATAGTTGAAATTCAATAGGTGAAACTATTGCAACTCATGAATCTCGAATCACGCATATTAGTAGTCAATTTAAAAATATAGGGTATTAAAAATTACTTAGAAATACATGGGTATATTGGACAAACAATAGTTCGAAAAACAGTGTGAGTTCAGAAAAAAATCAGTAAAAATCGAGTGCGTTCAGAATTATTATTCAAATTCATGACTCAAAATTCACTTGCATAATAAGACCTGATAAAATGCATCGGGATTTTAAAAAACTAGGTAAAAATCTGTAACAGTAATTGTTGAAGAGTCACAGGGATTTAAGGTGAAATCAATGAAAACTCGAACGAACATGATCGAAAATAGATAGGTCATCACTCATATGCATGAGTCTAGATTTATGAATCTTAATAGTTTCAATTAAAAAAACATTGGGATTTTAAAATACGCAACGCGAATGCAACTGAGCATCTTAATCTTGTTTAAATTATTCAAAACAAATAATTCAAATAATTTTATTACTTTTGAAAATTTACTTTTCAAATATAATTTTTATATAGAAGATGCAAAGATGTATAACATTTAATCTTGTATTAATATAATGCAATTATGTAATGTAATTTAATTGAAGTATCGTCAATTTCTGTCAGATAAATCAACATCAAGTGAAGAAATAATTAAATTTTTTCCCTACAACCGTTTTAATTTGTTACGAAGGTGAATACATTTAAGCAACAACGTTCTGCATTTTTTTAACTAAAATAGCTGAAAACACCATTAGTAAGACAAATACGAATAAAATTTAAATCCAACTCACTGTGTGCTATATGACTAATGTGGTTTGAATATAATAACTTAGAAAAAAAGAAAATATTCTAATAGAATTGGATTTAACGGACCCTCTTTACTGTCCATTCACTTGATAGTTAACCAAGTTTTAATTGGCGAAATTACTTGCATTAAAATGTATTATACACTGTTACAAATGTCTCAGAAGAAATGGTTAAAAAAATTTATTTAATTGTTATTTCCCCAAATTCAAACCAGATAATCGAATAACCATAAATGAAATGCTATTCAAACTGCTAACTGCGAGAAAAACAGTTTATTAACTGCTTTCACCAAATACGGTTAAACAACCAGACTAATTAAGCGCCAACTAAGCAAACCTAATGAAGCCCCTAAGTTCCTTGCAACTGCATACTTATTATAGCCGGGAGGGGTAATCTGTCAGTCTCATGACCAACAGAAATAAGGTTCAAATCCCAGCGTTGACACCACAATATTGTACCCGTTCTCTTCAACACAGGAAGAATTTTAAGAGTCCTGCACTTTCCAATGCATATTACATGACGAGAAGCGTAGTGCCATTGTTAAATTAAATTTCTTTTTTAAGGTTTTAAAACCTTGGCAGTTGTAAATGGTTAAAAACCGCAAAGTTTTGTAGTCATGGTTTTTTAACCATAATATTTGTAAACGGTTTCAAAACGATATTGCTAAAAAATGTTCTTTACAGTAAAATTTAGGGTTAATAGGATGAACAGACTGCTGCCGGTTTTTGTACCATAATTTTAGAATGAAAACTAACAGTATATCGTTTACTGTTTCTGAATAATTTATGACAGTTAGTTTCCCTTTGACCCCTTTGCTTCCATATGTGTTTAGCTTCCGAGATTCTAAAACTTTTCAGATACTTGTTAGGCAGATATAGCCTTATAATTAGTTTCAACGCAATCAATTGTTTCGATAAAATCAATTATTTCGGCGGAATCAATTTCTTTTCATCTGGAAGTAGGTTGAAACCACTAGTCTAAATTAAAAATCAATTTAGTTTTCGCATAACCATGTAATAATAATAAATTAGGCATTAATCGCAACATAAAATTTTCTATTAAGAAACTATAGAGAAGAGGATAAATCACTAAAAAAAATGTAATGTTTCTAAAGTTAAGAAAGACATATTACACGCAAATCACACGAATTACTGCTTTTAATTGACCTTTGTATGCCTGCCAAATGTCTTTAAATTTAATTTTAGCATTTTACCTTTAGTATATTTTTAAACCACATCGTAAAAAATGATTAAAATATATTCACTTAATAATTAAAATATATTCACTTAAATAATGCTAATTATGAATAAAAAATTATTGAAACTCACACAAATTCAAGTTGAAAGGACCCAAACAAGTGATACATATAATCACTCATACTCGAGTTAAATTCACTCAAGTTTGAGTGAAAACGATCCACTCAAGTAATACTAAAAATCACTCAAACACGAGTGAAAATAACTCAAGTTTGAGTGAAATTTTTTTCACTCAAACTTGAGCTATTTACATATAACTCTTTCACTTGAGTGATTTTAACTCGAAAAGAGAAGTCCGCTTTTTTCTAAATGAAAGAGTTAAATAGCACTCAAGTTGAGTTATTTTCACTCGTTCATTTTAAGTGAGTAGTATTACCTTCACTGAAACATTCGTTAAATCCACGTGCTCGAAAACGTAAGTAATTTTAAATATTATATAATTTAGTTATTCAAAAATTTTCTTTTTTTCTTCTGACTTTGTAGCTCTGTGATCTGAATGAAGCTTTTAAATTAATATATAATTAATATTCAAAAATAATACAGTCAAAAACAGGTAGATCCACGTATTTGTATCTTAGTACGTATAGCGAAATTTATGATAGCGTAGTAGTCAAGTGAAATCTCATAGTATTATGAGTATTTAATTATATGTCTATTTAGAAATGTTTTATGTGTATATTGATTACTTAAAATTATAATTAAATAATTGTTTTATTCTAAGGTATATTTAGTAACTTTAACTTTTTCTGTTTTTCCTCCATAAATATTAAATTTTAATTCCAAGTGTAAAATGTATTTTTTTATAGTCAATGCTATATTTTTAATAATTATTTATTTTTTTTTGGTTTGCATAATTAAAATAGTTTTAAACTGAGATTTAACGCAGTATTCCCTTGTACTTAAATATAACATAGTATTTTTTTAAATTTATTTCTTTTTTTCAAAATAACTATTAAATAATGCACCATCATTGTTCCATCGGTCCACCATCATCCACCATCTTTATACTTTAATAGACCATGATTTATGCATGTTTGTTCTGACTTTAGGTGTAATTTCATACATATTTGACATATTTATATTCTTTTATATAGGTAAGACCTGAGGTCCAGGCATGTGTTTCTAAAATTATTAGCCCCCCGGCAGTGTGCAATATATTTTATTAATCTTATTATGACTTATGGCAGTAAAATAGAAATTCGGAACTGTAAAACATTTTTTTCTATATATCGTAATACTTCAGTAGTGAAGAGGTTAAAGATAAACTCTAAGCAATTCTGTTTACTCATTCATTTCAATTATATTTAATGGAATTCGAAACAATAGAGATTTAATGTAAAATATAGAGTATAAAACCAAGTTTATATTTAACTATAATTTATTGAATTATAATTCTAATAAAACAGATGTTTCAGCAATGACAGTTTACTTAAACTTATTAAATGATAGTGGAAAAAATATACTGTAAAAACTGTTTAGTTACTCAGCTGATTCATCAAATATTTGACATTTTTGTGAATTATATCGATAATGTTTACTTCGAAATACATGCATTAGTTTAATTTCAAATGAACAGTTTTTGAAAAAAATTATGATTCATGCTTTATTATTTCCACACACTCCAACAAAAGAGCACTTGACATTTCTTTCGAAAACAAAAAGAATAACAAGCATTTTAGCGAAACGAACGATTTAAAAAAAAGAAAATAGATGAAGAATCACACCGAGGAGACGATTAATCTTATCTAGGCATTTAATCTGCCGAAACAAAATTATGTCGATAATACTTTTCTTTAAAAATATAGATTGATTACTGAAAAGTGTTTAAAACACAATTTTTTTGATAAATAAATAACGCATTATTTTCAATGTTATTCATATCTTTTGTTTTAATTGAGATAGTAATTATATTCTTAAAAATTCATAAAAATCATAAAATAAATCAATAGCAATAGTAGTCAAAAACAAATTTTTAAAAAATTGATATCCATAATTAGAAGTTTTATTGCTATTAAATATCCCGAAAAATAAATTAAAATCTATTATAGAAATTAAGAAAAAATTTAAAATTTATATTAATTCGTTAGCAAAATATTTAAATTAATTTGTTTTATAAAATATGTAAGTGTGAAAAAGTACTTTCATGTCATTTCTGAGGATAGTTAAAATATTTAGAAAATTATATCAACTAATATGATACTAAATAAAAAATTCTCAGCAATTTACAAATAGGATACTTTCAAAAATTATTAACTAATAATTTCTTTTTTTTTTATTTCATTTCCACTACCTAAGGTTGCAAAGCAATTTACTGATTGCTGTAAGACAAAATGAAGGTAGATTATGTTATAAGGCAAATAAAGTATGCAAATGATAAAAAAAAAAGAAGATAATAGTACAAAAACAAGTAAAGCATAAAAAGATATAAATAAATAAATAAAAATATTTCATAGAATATTAATAAAATAATGACACTCCTTCTAATAAAGATAAAACACACCAAAATATAGTCATGAAAGATCAAACTTTATATTAAGACATTTTAGAAGTAGTTTGCATACAAATAAACATATTTCATACATAACTATTTCCAAACAAACTTATAGTAGGTTACAATTACAAATAGTTTTTCTTTAGAAAATTCATTTTTAAATCTAAACAGGAAATATAATTCGCAGAATAAAAATAGTTTTCTTTTAAAATAATGATAAATATTTTAAAGTAAATGGTAAATATTTTGCAATACTCCAATCTATTTCCATGTATCTAGATAGAAAGAAATGGTAATAAGAACAACATACATCTAAAAAATTTATAAACTTATTTGAGTAGGATATTTGCCTGTTTTTAAATATGCTTTATAGTAATGCGTTTTTTAAGTCCTTTATAATTTATCGAATTATTAGAACCGTGCAAATATTACTTATTTTTTATTAGTATTATTTAGTAAGAAAAAAATTCTAAAATGAATTGTTGAGCACGTTTTAAATAGCCCCCCCCCCCCCAAAAAAAAAAGAACCGAGAAAAAAGTTCTACTTGGTAAACCTATACTCTAAAAAATACGCCATAAGTAGTTTGTAATGGTAGGAACTAAAAATAAATTTTAAAGAGAAAAAAAACAGACCTACATTGAATTAAAAATACGAATTTTACATTTCTCTACCACTTACTTAAAATTAAACTTAAATCGAAATAATCTCCAAGATTTCTGAATATTTAACAAAGAAGTCCTTTTTTCTATAATAAAACTCCTTTTATTCAAATTTGATTGTTTTCTCTCTAAAAAGAAAAATTGGGTAATATTTCATGATTTTCCGATTCATGGTAGGAATAAACTGACGTGAACCTATATGGAAACCTAATACAACAGTTGTATTCTTCTGATCACCAGGTATTAAGATCAAAATTTCCTAAAAAAAAATTTTTATTTTTTTTATTTTGAAAATTAAATGAGTTATATTAATAGTTATAATGCTTTTAGAATTATAATGATTAGTTATGAATGCAATAAGTGATTTCGAAAAACAAATGTGGTTATTTAAAATGTCTTTAATAGTTAAAAAGGCTTAAAGTTGAAAATCTTAACGGGTTTATGTTTACTTTAGCTATAATTGCGGTTTATGATTTAGTATATTTACTGCTAGAACGGGTCACGTTAACTACATAAAGAGAAAATAAATCAACAGCGAAGACTACGAAAAGAAGTCATAAAATGATTTAAACAATAACACTGCGCAGATGCATTCCTTTTTTTTTTTTTTTTAAATACTAGTTTTGATTCGAATAATAATTCATAAATAGAACCGGTCATAGAAATTTAAATGCTAATATTATGGTAAAACTATCTATGAAACGCAAAGAAAGCTACAAAAAAATATTAAATAAAAAAATTTAAAAAAATACACAATGTAACAAATGATAAAAAAAATTTTTTGTTAACATTTTATCTTTTTATTACAATTGTTATTATAAAAACTTCATAAAAGATGCAAATATTAGCTATTTTTTATGATTTTATGTACTTTTCCTTATTTGAATGCAAATCTTTATTATTAAATAACCCGGTTTTCATCATGGAATTTGTTTTTCCTAAGTAAATTAAATTATTTTTTTATTTTAAGTATTACAAAATAAATCCTCATTTGCTTGTTTTGAAAAACATATTTCAGCATTCATTTAGAAATTTGAAGTATGAAATCCAATTCAAAAAATATACACAATATGTTCATGGGGGCAACAGATTAATTATATAATATTTTTGAACACAACAGCAGAGCTTTACTTTTAACTTATATAATTTTTTTTTAATTATAAGTCAACAAACAATACCTGCGTCACAGCGCCGCAAGCGTGAGCACTTGAGATAATTTTTCCTTTAAGAATAATCACCTAGTTCAGGTCTGAAAAAGGAAAATTCCAAAGGGTGTACCATCATGCTTTGACATCTGGTACATAAAAACCACGTGGCATAACATCACATGCTCAAAGTCAAAGAAGTTATGAATGTTTATTTAATAACGATTTTAAAAACTTTTTTTCATCTATATGTCATATAAACGTTAGCACATGTACAACAAATAAAACACCGTCATTAATTAACATTTTTTTTTTTTACGAACACCTAATTTTTTGCCATTATAAACTACGCATATTAAATCTATCAAAATCTATGTATATCCAAGAAGTCGATATGAGTTTTTGTTATTTAATCCTAACTGTTAACCGGCGAGTTATTCAAGAATAACTGAGAGATTGGTTTTCCGGCCCGTCTGCTCATCGGTCGGGTACCGATAGAAACTGCGGAAGGTCTTTCCCGTTTTTCCTGACTCCGCGATATCAGCGGAACGATTCTGCGCACAGAATTTCGACTCCGAAGGGGGCAAGCACAAATGATATAAAGAAGTATTCCGAAATACAGGAATGGTGAAATGGGGAGGAACAACAATCCGTACTTCATATGAGAGGGGTGAAATTCACTCGAACATGAATAGAGAGAGTGTGTAGAGTTCCGGACGGACAAATTTACAACCCACTGCTTTAAAAATGCACCACTTTAATGAGTTGTTTAGCCTTATTTTTTATTTATATAAAAGCTACAGAAGGATAGCTAATGAAGAAAGGAAAGATTGTAAAGTTAAAAGTAAAATAGAAACTTAGCTATGTATCATTAATGAAAAGAATTCAAACAATTCCCACATGTGAATCGATAGGTTTAGCGATATATCTTATTTTTAAGTAAAAATAAAAGGAATGTTTTTGGCACCGAAAACAAAAATATGTTCATATATAAAAATTAAATCAGATAAAGATATGCTTGCTACATGTTAAATATGTTACATTAGATATTTATCGAGGGTATGTAAAGTTATGGATGGACAAATTTACAACCCATTTCTTTAAAAATTCAACACTTCAATGAGTTATTTAGCCTTATTTTATGTGTATGTAAAAGATAAAGAAGGATAGCTAATGAATAAAGGAAGGATTGTAAAGTCAAAAGTAAGACAGAGACTTACATATGTTACATTAATGAAAAGAATGATAACAATTTTTACCGGTGAATCGATAGATTTTAACAACGATATTACTATATTTTTAAGTAAATGTTTTTAAGTAAAAGAAGAATCTTGACGTTTAGATTTTATCACATTATAGTGAAAAACATGATAATTATATATCCAAGAATATGATGGGATTCGAACCCGCTTCTTCTATAGTATGAAAGATCCTTCTCTGTAATAACTTTCTCTAATTTGTACTATCTGTTCTTCATCTTGACAAAGACTTGTGATAAATCCTACTTTGATTTATGAACACGAGCTTGCATATGTATGTGCAACAATAAATAAATATTCAGAATAATAATGTTTATTATATGTTTATCTAGTTTTATTGATCATTTGTTTTACTGAGGCTTCCCTAGCCTAGCAGTCTCGTCTTTCCTCCAAGTGAGTCCTTCTTCCTACACAAAAATGAAGAGGACAGCACAACAGTATTGAAAAAGCTACATCTGCGCTTCAGACCATTTTGTGAGAAGACAATATTTTTCGGTATCGAAATCATCAGTAAAATTCGATTTCTCAGAAACTATTCAGCTGATTTCTCGTAGATTTTGTATTTTGCCATTTAAAATTGCGCTTTTTAAAATGATAAAAAAAAATTTATACCTTACAATTCATAATTTTTTCGACTACTATTAAATAAAACAGTAAAAGATAATAAATATTTACTGAAACTTATGTTTTGCATAAAATTATCCTTGAAAAAGCAAATTTTATAATTGTGTGCAGAAATTTTTCAGTTCACTTAACCAGCTCTCGAAACATGATGAAATTAGAAAAAAGTAAAATTAATATTAAAGGGTCCAAACTTTGGACTGCTTTCCTGACCGAACTATTGTAACCTTATCTCCAAAATTGCAGCTACCCTCTATATATTTTGGGTCAGAAATCTGAATTCTTCGAAAAAAGCTATGTTTATTCAAAGAAAGTAGGTTTTTTGGGTCTGATTTCGTAACCCAAAATATTATCTGTACTAATTTATTAGCATATTTGAAATCACTTCTTCGTACCACTAAGGTTGAGTCTTAAAACGTGAAGACCCGATCATTAAATCAAAAGTTATTCAGGATGTTCCGTTCATCATTTTGCGAAAAAAAAAACACACATCTAAGTTAATAAATAAATGAAAGATGAATAAAACAGACACCATTATTTGATATATCATAGTATAATATTTTTTAAATGCATCAGTTCGGCCCCTTTTTCTTTTGATATATTAGGTAAATAAAAAAATTAACCGTCACTTTTCCTTATGAGTCGTTTTCAAAAAAATCACCACTTGTTAAAAGACGTAGAAGAGTAAACAGTCTATTACTTGGTCATCAAAGGTAAAAAGCCTATGCATCAAAAGTTTAAAATTACCAAATAGCAAAAGGAATGAGTTCTAAAAATTTTTTTTGTAATTTTATCGAAATTTAGGTAAATGAGAACTGTAATTAGGATAGGTAAATGAGAACTGTAATTAGGATAGGTAAATGAGAACTGTAATTAGGATAGGTAAATGAGAACTGTAATTAGGATAGGTAAATGAAAACTGTAATTAGAATAGGTAAATGAGAACTGTAATTAAGATAGGTAAATGAGAACTGTAATTAGGATAGGTAAATGAGAACTGTAATTAAGATAGGTAAATGAGAACTGTAATTAGGATAGGTAAATGAGAACTGTAATTAAGATAGGTAAATGAGAACTGTAATTAAGATAGGTAAATGAGAACTGTAATTAGGATAGGTAAATGAGAACTGTAATTAGGATAGGTAAATGAGAACTGTAATTAGGATAGGTAAATGAGAACTGTAATTAGAATAGGTAAATGAGAACTGTAATTAAGATAGGTAAATGAGAACTGTAATTAAGATAGGTAAATGAAAACTGTAATTAGGATAGGTAAATGAGAACTTTAATTAAGATAGGTAAATGAAAACTGTAATTAGGATAGGTAAATGAGAACTGTAATTAGGATAGATAAATGAGAACTGTAATTAGGATAGGTAAATGAGAACTGTAATTAGGAAAGGTAAATGAGAACTGTAATTAGGAAAGGTAAATGAGAACTGTAATTAGGATAGGTAAATGAGAACTGTAATTAAGATAGGTAAATGAGACCTGTAATTAGAATAGGTAAATGAGAACTGTAATTAAGATAGGTAAATGAGAACTGTAATTAGGATAGGTAAATGAGAACTGTAATTAGGATAGGTAAATGAGAACTGTAATTAGGAAAACCGTGATTTCTGGTAGACCGTCACCTTATATAACTTTAATATTACCAAATGAGCAGTTTTTACTAGAAATTTCATTGCAAATACGAAAATTTTACCAGAATTGTTTTTCTCCGTTTGTAATGAACTATTTTTAGTAATTTTTCTAAGGACTATTTTAAATTCTGCAGAATTCATAGGACTGATAGACGATGCCTAAGTAAAATGGATATTAATTCTTATAATTTGCCCCAAAACGTGAGGCATTCCATAACATTCTTCGATATTCTATAAAATAACGGCATTCAATACATTGTAATCAATGTATAAGCTTGTCTGATACTAGTTAAATAAAATAAAAATTATAAAATCCTCGATACAAGTTCTCTGAATTTTTATATTACAATAGTAAAATTGGTATAGTATAACTGAATGTTGGGTAATTTGTTTTATCTAAATGGAAATGCAAGGTCCACAAGCGGCAGAAATAATTATTTTATCATAAGATAAATGTAATTTAAAAGATTGCAAAAAATTGCAAATTATTATTATTATTTTTTTTTTTTTACAAAACATTAAAATTTTCTAATTTAGAAAAATATACTTTTACACAAAGGTAATCTTTAAACCAACTTATGGAGAATTGTATGAACGCAATTATTTTATTCACTAAACAACTTATCAATATTTTAAAAGAATTTATGATTTACTTTTATCACGGCAAATTTCCCTCAATGAGAAAAATTATGGTCAAAGCTACTATAACATGGTAAAGGTTTCCATTTTTTTCTGGTTCAATGCGAACACCAAAATGTACGTTCATTTTACTATAGCACTGTGGTAACGAATTTTAGTAAATTCGCTGGTTTGTAGTAAATTTGATAATTTTACCCAAAGACTAAGTTATTTTAAGAAATTTACTATAATTTAAGCTAATACTAAAATATTCAGTTGTTCGATAACCTTTATTTTTACTCAAACAATAGCTGACTTTGTTCATGATCAATTAATTTTTTTTTTTTATCATTATTTATGTTAGCTTTTAGCTTACATATACCAACTGCTAAAACCATAAAAAAGTACCATCCTTTTTGATAAAAGGCAAGACCATCAAAATTTTAAAATCAGGAAATGAATGATACGTTCTGTAGAACAGTTGGTTTATTATATCTGATTCTTTATAATGCATGTAAATCCCTCCTGCTGTTGACTTTTATCTGATTCTGTAATTTGGAATTTTTTTTTCTCAGTGTATAGAATATAGTAACCAAATTTTAAATTTAAAGGTTATTTTAATTTAACATATTTTAAGCTTTTTTTTAACCAACTAAATATTCACAAAAAATATATTTGAAACATTATTCTATCAAATTATACGATTAAAAAATATTTTTTAGTTCGAAAAAAAGCCCAAAAGTTTTTACGTTTCCAATTGCTAGTTAAAGAGATACTTCAACTCTTCAAGAAAAAAAAAAGACTAGTAAAAGTCTATAATAGCTATCCGTTTTAACTGGAATGTGTAAAAAATTTTGTATATCCATTAGTAAACAATGACTAAAAATAACTGCTGTTTTTTTCCCTTTTGATGACAATGTAAAAAGTTGATTAATCAATTTGTATTTTCTTACTTGAATTCTCGTTATTCTTTTTATGGCAATTTTTTCTTTCAGATCATAAAGCTGTTTCTTTGAGAGGATTATAAAAATTCATTTTTTTCTGACAAATTGTTTTTTAAGCTCCTCATAAAAACAAATAATATTTTTTTCATTTCTTTATAAATATAAAAACCGTACAAATTGATTCAGCTATCTTAAACCTTTTCTAATTTTTTGTTTTAAAACCCAGAATTAAAAAGGATAAAATAATATTATTTTTAAAATGTTTAAATATTTTTTTAAGAAAGGCACTATAATTTAAAATGTATGCACGTTCTTATTACATATCTAAAATTACTTGCCTTCATCCTTTTAATTTTTTTTAAAAAATTTTTCGAACTATAAATTA
This sequence comes from Parasteatoda lunata, assembly GCA_949128135.1. Taxonomy (NCBI): domain Eukaryota; kingdom Metazoa; phylum Arthropoda; class Arachnida; order Araneae; family Theridiidae; genus Parasteatoda; species Parasteatoda lunata. Next base: position 110,453,859 of record OX421971.1, on the reverse strand, counting down.
AAATGTTGAAATGTCATTGTTATTTTGCGACGTAATTATATTTTAAATTATTTCGTAAAGAAGCAAAAAATAATTTCATAAAAAAGGAACAAAAAAACATTTTCTGATAATCTTCACGCACATGGTTTCTCTTTCCAGATTCTTTTATCTGCCATTTTGGTTAATTTTCTCCCTATTGGTAATTTTTCCAGCACCAAATATGTTAATTTTTCCAGGGCCTCTTGGCTGTGATGTTTTCTCCTTTTTTTCTGTATCATTGATATAATAATTTTGCTTATTAACAGAGTCGCAGCAGCTGTATGCTTTTTATAACGGATTATATTTCCGTCTTTTACGATCTTTTTGACCAAAAGATTTTTGCTTGCAACCTTCGGTTATAAAAAAATACAATTTAAAAGGATTTGACGACGTTAACTAATTTAAGTCGATATTTAAAATTAGTATCGTGCTTTTTATCGCGACAAAACTATTTTAGGAGTGTTAGCCAAACTAAACAAGTGCAATAACAGATGTAAAATTAACTGTGTTGAAATGTTAAGATTTTAATCATTTTTTTTAACCATTTTATAGTCCAGCTCTTAGTAAGTAGTATTGTTATCTTTTTTTCTAGTAAGTTCCATTACTATAAAGCATAATCATAGAAATAGCAAAATCAGATTTGTTATTCGGGAAATAATGTATAGTTGAAAAATTGTTCTCTTAGTCAATTCATTTGCTTAAATGTGATAGAGTAAAACTTTAGCCCTCATGTTAGAAAAAATAATTTTTTTTTTACTTTCAACAAAAACTACACAAGGATAGGCTATTAGTGAGGGTCAGGGAAATATCCATGATGATGATCCGCAGACATGCCATCACAATTTTGATCTTCTGCAGAGGGGATAACTCTACTGCCTTGGTAGCCCAACGACTTGCAGACGAACTCGAGCATTTTACTGTTGAACAGTCAAACGAGGACCAATAGCGCACACCCTCGGTTCTTTCACAGGCTTATAAAAATGGTCACCCTTCCACATGAGACTGACAGTGTTGTCGACTTCGGTGATCTACTGGGAACTGCGTTTTAACGATCAATCCACTACTGGATAACAGGTTTGAGTAATTAATATTATTTTAATTCAAAATGCAAAACATTAAATCGATTTTTAATCTAGAATTTTAAATCTTCCTAGATATCAAGATCAGACATATCGCAATATACATTCCTTTAACCGGATTTTAATTGCAATATAATATTGCAATAATTCATTACTCTTATAGAATGTAGTATGTCATAGGCTAATTGGAAAGTACAGTTCTTTGCATATTGCCGACGCTACTTTCCAATGCACATACGAGGACAACGGCAATAAGCATAACGATTGATAATGGCAACTTGTTGCAGTCTAAAAAAATGTTTCTCAAATTAAAAATGTGTCAAAATAGCTCTGAAACAAATAGCCGAATGTGAAAATTCAATGTATTCACTACTGGGTACAGTTTTTCTGATACAGGTCAAAATTACAATCAGTGGATGTATGAATGGGTCCGCCCTATAAACGGGTGTGATGTATGGGTGTGGCAGAAGTCAAATTCTTGGAAATAGATGACGCCACTGGAAAACAAGAACAACTGAGTACAGTGACATGAAAATTGAAACAACACATACTCATTGTTGAGCGAAATATATAGTCTCACAAATGATGCGGAAGGATAATGTGTGAAAAAGATATTTGTTGACTTCCAGTATTGATGAACCATGGACCTCCAGGTACGTACTAGGATACTTCATTCACTATAAGTGCAAACCCCAGATCAGGGAGAGTTTGGAAGCTTTTTGTAGTGGCAACCGCAATGAACCAGCATGACATACGAATTTTCAATTTCAGTGGTACTATGGTGTGCATTTGGAAAATAAATGGCCCTAATAGTTTTAGAAGATAATCTAAATTTTCTCTTTTACATATTTTACTTATCTGAAAAACTTTTTAAGTGAATTTAATGTACGTTATGTTGTTTCAATTCCATTTTTTTTTCTCCACATCATTTTTGAGACTTCGCATTTTGCTCAAAACTGAGTATATTCCGTTTGAATTTTCATTTCACTAAGCTCAGTAATAACTACATGGGATTTTCAAATTCGACTATATTTGATTCGGAACTATTTTGACACATTTGTACTCAATTTTGAGGAAGCCTTTTTTCCAATGTAATAGTGTTAGAAATTTTTCGGAAAAAATGGTTAAATAACAATTTATTTAAATATTATTTTACGATATTCAAACAAAACAGTCAAATAACAATAAATAAGATGGTATCCAAACTGTTAACAGTAAGAAATACCGTTTTTCAGCTGTTTTCCTCTAATATGGTTAAACAAACAGCATAAACAACTAGGCACGCCTAATGAAACCACTTAGTTCGTTGCAGCAGCAGCCAGGTACTTATTATAACCAAGAGGGCTAATCTGTCATTCTTATGACCCACAGAACAGGGATTCGAGTCACAGCGTTGACATCACTATATTTCCTCAATTGCCTTCAGCACATGAAGAGCGTTTAGTGACCTGCACTCTAAAATTTGTAACCCTGGACAATTGGAATACAATACCATCATTCACGCATAGACAGCAGCGCTATAAAGCTATCTAACATAAATATAGTTTAGTATTTCAAATCTCTTACGATAGGTGACATCACAGATGTTTTATCGGTTCATTCGATAAAACACAACTCAACCACAACCTAGCTCCAATGTCCAATTCCTTTTTTTGGTTTTGAATCCATGGTAATTATATATGATTAATAAACCGTATATGTTTGTTATCGTGGCTTTTGAACCATATTAGTTGTAAACGTATTGATTACCGTAAAGGTAAAAGATTATCTTTACTGTAAATTTTTCGGTAAATTGAATAAACAGACTGCTGACGACTATTTTACCGTATTTTTGGAGTAAAAATTCTAACAGTGATGACGCAGATTATTGCATTTAGCCTAAAACGTATGTAGACTGTTAAAAATACTGCAATAAGTAGAAACATTCAGTCGTTCTTTTGAAATTTGATCACAAGTTTCTATGGTTATAATTGAGCGGAAACTTAGCTATATTTAATGTCTTATTAAAGCTGCAGCAAATTTTGCAAGTACTAATGCCATTTCACTAATATTATGGTTCAAACTTAAATAAATAGAATTGTAAAATTAGTTATCTATAATAATTAAGTACATTAATAATTAATTTCGTATAACAATTAAATACGTTGATACTTAATTAATCAAGTGCCTAAATGTAACTTTAAAATTCAGAATTGCTTACATAAACAACATTTTTTAAATCCTTAACTATTTACGATAACTAGTTAACTATTTAAAAAAATATATATGCATTGCACGAATGCATTATATTAAACCATTTTCTTTTTAAAGAATACTGCTAAAAAAAATTTTCTTTCTTACTTGTATCTTCTCTAGAAATTATATAAAAAATTCCTTACATTGCTTGAATGAGTCTTATTTATTCATTTTTTTTCATTAAATATTTGAAAAAAAAATTTTGAGAGGAAATTGAATGTTGAATTCTGATTTGAATTCCGGTTTTGTTGAATTCTGAATTATATATTTGTTCTACTTTCAAGTGGTATTTGCAAAACGCATAATAATATGCACCAAATCAAAGTTATTACATTAACAAAAGATTAAATTTATTTTAATCAGATATATTCAGAGTACATGGCATTCCCCTAAAACTATTAACAAATTCTTTTAGTGTAAGCTTTACATGTACGCCATATAAATGAAAGAAATATATATGATGAATTTATTTTTATCTGGTCCCTCATTCATTCGCATTGTCCATGCTGCTCACGATCTGGCAGCTCGAATACCTCTGCAGAACTTCTTCCCTCTCTCAGTTTTTATATTATTCCTCTTTTTTCTTCTTCTTCTTTATCTTTTTTTCCTCATCCTTTCTTGCCTTTTCTTCTTATTGGGGCGTCATCTACTGAATTCTTAGCATCCTTCCTTCACTAGTCAGCGGTACCCACATTTCTGTAGCAATTTTGGTAATACTCAACTTTCGTTTCTGTCTTTTCTTTGTTATGTCTCTTTTACATTCAAGTTTTACATAACACTTCCGAGAATGGTGTTTCAATTCCACGACCGTCAACAACTTAATAATCATAGCATCTACTTTCTGTTTGATATTTTTTCAGCTTCATATGAAGCGGTAAATGGTGCAACTAGATTAAAAATTAATTTTGATTATTTATCACAAAGTTTCTCAGCTCAAATTATTGGTGTTCCTACAGGGAATCAGTTTGAGAAATATTCATATTTCTTTTAAATCCTCCACTGGATCGTTAAAAAATGTTAAATGAAAGATGCTGTTGATGTTATTTAGCTAGTATTTGTATCATTTGTCAGCATTGAAATTTCAACAAGAAACTCTCAACCAAATTTTTTTTTCCTTTTATGCACTCAGAACAGTCTTTCTCCCATTTAGTTTATTGAATAAAAAATATCCTAACCAAAAATTAACTGTAAACATTTGAAAAGCAGCATTAAATTTCTCAATAGTAAAAGTTTCAATGGTGTAGACAATCGAAATAAGTGATTAAGTTTTTCCTTATAACTAGTCATTTTTTTTATTTAAACAAGCTTGTTAAAGAAGAACATAGTTAAATTTCCTGTAATACGTGACTTGAAATTCTGTTTTTCCTTTTCGTTTAATTAGTAATTAGTTTAGTAGTAAGTGCTTTCTTTAGTAATATTAGAACACATAAGTTGATCGTGTCAATTTTATATGTTTTAACCTGTATTTGAAGAAGAAATTTCACCTTAACGATTTTTATCGATTAAACAATTTTTTTTAATATTTTTTTACTCTTTTTCATTTTTATTTATTATTATTATTATTTTACAAAACAGACTGAAAATTTTGTATCTCAGCTATACGGATAAATCCAAGGTAATTTTTGACGATAATAAATTTTAAAATAAGGTGTAAAAAAACAAACCAAACAATAAGAAGGCAAGTTACAAGTTTAGTTACAAATACAAGCACCATTGTAGCTTTAGTATTTTGACACTGCCTATGGTACGTGTACATGCTGTATTTCTTATTTAACTATATGATTTCAGCTCATTATGACATTTTAAACTTAATTATATTCCAACACAAATATAACAAAAGTTACAAAAAACATTTTTATTTGATTTGTTGAGACATTCGCTAAATATTTTTTTAGGAGATTGAAAATAAATCTATTAATTTTATTTTTAGAAATTCTAAGTATCATTAAGCAAACATAGAAAATCATGATAGATGCAAACGATTAAGTGCTTATTAGTCGTAAACAACAAAAATGAAAGAAAATAAACTTTTACATCGTTGACGTTTATTAAAATGAACACAAACTTATAAAATTAAAGACTAAGATAGCTAATTTAAACTATTAAAACAAACTGCGACAGATTAACCAGAAACTTATGAACTGTTTTGATAACAGATTAAGCTTGGTTAATTTCCAAGTTAGTCTTGGAGGATTTTAACGCTTGTCACTTTTGCAATAATGTTAATCGAACAGTTGCTGTGTTAAAGTATTTACAGTATTAAAATAACAAATCTTCCAACATTATAACGTAGGAAGGTATAGTTCAAAATCATTTAACTATAATGATATATATGGGACAATCCATACAAAATTTACACCCATGATACAAAAATTATATAATTTAATTTTTTTATTGTTCTTTATATCTTTTGAACAAAGTGTCTTACCATTCCAAAAATCTAAAATTAATATCATTATTGATTATACTTCCCACTGTCGAAATATAAAAAAAAATCAAAAAAATCCAAATCGCAAAAAAAAATTGCTTTTTTCAAAAAAGTAATTCTTTTGTGTTAAAAACAAAAAATTTTATATTTTAATGTTGATTTTCTTAAAATTTGAGAAAAATCACTTCAAGAAAAAGTATTTAAATATTTTTGTTGTTGGATGACAATACGTTAAAAAATTACTTGCAAAGTCACGCGCGCAAAAAAGCGAAATTTTCAAAAATTCGTATAGTCAAAAGTATGCAATTTACACAAAAACGCAAAAATACGTGTCGATTTATTTTCAATAAAGAACAATACAAAAAATAAATTATATCATTTTTGTATCATGAGTGTAAATTTTGTATGGATTGCCCCATATACATGACCTTAAAAAAACATCAGTGTAGGGTATACCGGGCAAATATATACCGGGCAATGGCACTTGACCCTAAAAAAACGTCAGTGTAGGGTATACCGGGCAAATGTATACCGGGAAGTGGTACTTAACCTTAAAAAAACATCTGTGTAAGGTATACCGGGCAATGGCACTTGACCTAAAAAAAAAACATTAGCGTAAAGTATACAGGGCAAATGTATACCGGGCAATGGCGCTTAACTATACCTAGTATATATTTCGGACATTTACCAAAGGTCCAGTCTAACTAGTTCTAGTTAAGTGCCATTGCCCGGTATACATTTGCTCGGTATACCTTACACTGATGTTTTTTGTAAGGTCAAGTGCCACTGACCGGTATACATTTGCCCGGTATACCCTACACTGATTCTAATCTATTTTTTCTAATCTATAGTCAGTAAGTATTAAAATATCGGATAAATGTAAAACTACCGATTTCGGTCAAAAACAGTAACATGCATTTCTCAAAAATAAAAATGTTAATCTGAAAAAATACTGACAGTGTCATTGAAAAGCATTTATTCAAAATGTGGAAGGAAAATTAAAAAGTTATGCAAAACAAAATTTAAGCCTTTCTTATGAAGGGAAACAAAATTTTCATATAAAAAAATATGAAATTAATCTACTTGTTGCAACATGGCAGGCTTAAATGACATTTTGAATAACATTTCATTAAATTTTTCCATGTAAATTTCATTAAATTCCTCCATTTCCATGTAGCACAGTAAAAAAAGCATTTTTGTTATTAGTCAGAAGTCACGAGTTAAAAGTCACGAGCCTTGCCAAGTGATATTTGAAACGAATCGGAAATGTATTTTATATTTTGCCGGTTTCTCATTTGGCAATCTATAGTCATTCTATTCAATCCCGGATTTCATACTTTGCCGGTAACATCAGTGTACATATATATATATATATATATATATATATATATATATATATATATATATATATATATATATATATATATATATATATATATATATATATATATATATATATATATATATATATATATATATATACATATATATATATATATATATGTATATTCGTACTTTTGTTCCGTAAATTTTAAAGTATTACTGGATTTTACGGGAAAAAATACAAGTACCCTGGATGCAGACACCTTAATTTGTTTCATAACTTTCAACAATGTAGCAGCTAATTAGAACTGTATTTGGTTCTAATTAACAGAATTATGGTTTAACGTCGAATTTATTTTTCTGCGAGGGTATGCATATTTTATTTATCTATATGTTTTGTGATGAAAATGATGAGAATTGGCTTAGATGTATAACTTATACCACTTTTTCTCCACTTTCCGCATCTTTATGATCAGGAAGAGGTTGCCGGCTGGAAGTCCTCACACTCTCTTTGTCGAAATGAACTGCGGCTTTGCCCGCTTTTATTTAATTTCTCTGATTCACAAAAGAAGCTTGAAGATGGTGTCAAAAGGAGAAAAAATCTTCCTTACGAAGGCAAAAGGAGAACGCCTTAAAAAATAAATAAGAAAGGAAAGGGTGTAAAAGAAAGAAAAGGTAGCTAACAGGATTTAGGGGTAGACAACAAAAGCCAGAAATATTTTTTTTTCCTTCTTCCAAAAAAGTTGCTGGTTTATTTTATTTTACTTTTCTTACGTAAGGTGGGTAAGATTCATCAGGGGTTGCTCTCTAATGATAGAAACGCCAGAGGGGGTATAAAACATTGAAAAAAGGGAACTTTAAACCATCATCACTCCTGGAACAAGTTTTTGATAGAAAAAAAAATATTTTGAGTGATTGAAGAAGCGGTTGAAATTTCGCTTCATTGCGGTAAAGAATTGAGTGATAAGCGGTAACAGGCATAGTGTTCTGATTGCAAATCATGAAAAATTTCCAAGTTCAACGAGCTCTGAATATGAAGTTTCGAATGTTGTGCTTTGTGTTTAGTATTCTAGTTCTTGTTTTTGTTTCGATAAATCAAAGGCTTCCAAAACAAAAACATGAGCTCAATGTTTCATTCTTAAAATAATAAATATGTAAACATACATTGCGTCTTAAAATGTAGTGATTTTGATACTCCAAAACAAGGCCTAAATTTGCATATAGTGTACATAATATTGATGAATTCATTCTTTTAAAGCAAAACACAATTTAAAATTGCTTCTAAATTCACTTTTTTAAAACACACACTACATAAATAATACCCGGAAAAACTCTTTATAAAGTCCTTCATTAAAAACTGAAAAACTCTTGACAGCATAATCACGGGAATTTTTTTACAATAATCATAAATCAAAGACTATTTTATCTTAAAATTTTTGCAAGAGCAAATATTGATTTAAATGATTTTTGCGATACTTAACTTTCACTGAAAGTCAATTCCAAACGAAAATTATTATTGAGATATATAAATATATGTTAAAATATATAATAAAATATGTTAAGGATATGTTAAAAATATTATAAGATTATGATCACTTTATTTAAATTGTTTAATGTATCGTTAAATATTTTCATTTCACAAAAGATAATTTTACCAACTGTAAATTTACTTTAACGGTATATAAGCATTGTTTGATATGAAAAAGATTTATTAAAATGTGATAAGTAGGTGTTAAAGAAATTTTCGTTGCGTACATATTATGTTAGGTAATTTCAAATATTTCCCTTGCGTATGTTATAATTTTAATGCTTTCATCTATTATGTTATATTCAATGCATTCTATATCTTTATTTCATCTACTAAAAGAATAGTGCTCAAATAAAAAAAAGGACCACCCTTAAAAACTTTTGATCTAATGATCGCATCTTCTAGTTTTAACACTCAATCTTTAAAATTCGAAGCGGGTTTTGGAAAAAAACGTATTTTTAAAATTCTCAGGAGCCATTCAGCCAATTTCGCTCACATTTTGTATTTTGACGTTTCAAATGGCATTCTTTAAAATGATGTAAAAAAATTTATACCTTACAATGAAAAAATTTTTGACTTTCATTAAATAAAATTATAGGAAAAAAAAAAAAAAATTTCACTAAAAGTTAAATTTTGCATAGAATTTTCGTTCGATGAATGAATTTGATAATTGGGTGCAAAAATTTTTAAATTCGTTTAAAAAGTCCTAAGATATGGAGAAATACACAAAAAATAAAATTAACATTAAGGGTTCCAAGTTTTGGACCGCTCTCCTGACGAAACTATTGGAACCATATTTCACAGATTGCGGCTACCCTCGATGATAGTTTGAGGGTCAGAAATCTGAATTCAATTCGTCAAAAACAAAGTACGTTTTTTCAGAGAAAGTATGTTTTTGTGTCTAATTTCGTAACCTAAAATATAGTCTGCACGAATTAATTAGCATATTTTAAGTAATTCACTCGAACTTTTCAGATTGAAATCTAGAAGGTGAAGACGAGATCATTAGATAAAAAGTTATTTAGGGTGGTCCGTTTATATTTTGCGTACTGTGCAATTATTGAACACATTTTGTAAAAATGAGTTTCAGTAACCTTGAATTGGTATTGCAATGTCATGTACAATATTGTGCAGCGTATGCAACTTATTGAAAAGAGTAAAAAGAATGGTGAATAAATAGTCAATCTCCAGATATCTATAATTTATTATAATTATATCTATAATGTATAGTTATTTTGTTTAAATTTTTATCTAAATTTAATCTTATATGTAAATACGATATGAGGAAATATATTTTCTCCAAGATCCAAGTAAATATAATGGTAAGTAAAATTTCTTTAAAGCTTATTTTTTCCAATTTATATCAAAATAGTCTATTCATTCCTGTTTACCTAATATATAGCATGAATAAATTTTAATTAAAATATTTCAATATTTATTACAACAAGCGAAAACATAATTTATTTACGTAAACTTTTGCATAATCTGAGCCAATAATATAAAATATTTTGATAACAGCAAAGCGAAGAGTAGATAATACTTTATATCACATCGGATATTAAAATATTTTATCCAACAACGTGCAATAGAGGATAAATTATTTTTCCACCAAGACAAGTTATGCCTTAAGGGTACGATGAGAATCGATATATTTTACTTGTTATACGATTCGATATGGATCCTAAATCGATATGCATGAGCGAACAAGAGAAATGCTTCTTTTCATATCCTTCGAACTATTTGGAGAATTTTTTTAAGATATTATTTGAACAGCATATTTTTTTTTTTTTAGGAAATAAGTAAAAAAGCACATTTTATGTTTTAAAAAAAAGAAAAGAAAAAGAAATAAAAAAAAATTGAAACAAATATTAGAATTTTTTTTAATAACTTGATTGTTTAAACGTTCACTTCACTTGTACTTCTCTTAAAAATATTTAAAATTCGATGAGCTGCAATGAAAAGTTTAAAAATCGCACATTACAAATAACACATGCCTGAAAGATCATTATTTAATATGTACATTTTAAAGATCATTTTTATTGCTTTGTTTGTTTCTTCCAAATATTTCTTCGACTTTTTTTTAAAAAAAATCACAGTTATTTTTAATAAAACTGTATATCAGTGAGACATGCTTAACAATGAAATTTAATTTGCTATAGAAGTTTGATTTTTAAACCGCTTCATTGACCAATTGTGTAGTGAAACTGTCATAGTGCATGCTATGATTTATATTTTCTGAAATGTAATTCTAATATTTATAAAATTCCATGTAAAAATCTTTAATCAGAAAATTTTTCAATTAATATAAAATAACTATGACTTTTAGAACTTTTCTCGTGTACAAAAAATACGATTACGCTTGTACTTGATACAAAGCACTAAGAGAATTTTTTGTTAAACATGTTATTATCAGTAATAAATTTTAGCGTAAAATTCATTTTTACCGTAAAATATCATACCTTAATTTTTACGGTAATATTTAATTAAAGTAATTCAGTAATATCATTGTAATTATTACTGTAAAAATTGTGGTATATCATATTTCTTGTTTCGTAAAATCTACCGGCAAAAAGAGACTTTAGGGTAAAAAGTACCGACACCCTGAGGGCCCGGGACTTTTTCCCTTAATTTAATCCGGAATTTTACAGCTCAGTTTTAAGATAGAGACTTTCACTAAATGAAAGCACAATCGACATAAATATCTTAATGACTGCTGGAAATAAAAATGTCATCAAACTCCTAATTTTTTTTTACATTATTTAACTTAGAATGATTTAAATTTAAGTTATCCCATTTAGATTTGATACATTATCTCTGAGTTTATTTACCTTAAAAATTAGCATATTTAACAATTCTGAATATTTCTTATTTTTATTTGGTGGTTTCCTTTTTTTAAATTTCTCCTATTTTTTTCCTGTTTCTCTTACTGATCCGAGAGAAATTAATTTCTTCCGGAAGAACAGATTTAATTTTACATCAAAAATGCTCTTAAAAATCATATCCTCAATTAATTAAAAAACTTGATTTATCAATTTATTGACTAAATACTTTGATATAATAAATAATACAACTTATACCATTTTAATTAATATTTTGATGAAAATAATATATCCATAATAATTGTATCATACATATCCTCTCGTGTTTATAAAACAACCCTCTAAACATGTTTGTATGAACGATTAACATCAACACCCATTTTTCTTCTATAAGTCAATTCTTTTAAAGGTGAATTTCTTCACTGGACTTCATGTATTCGAAAGACTCTTTGAATCATTTCCTGATTAATATTCCCTTGCAAGACTCCAACTCGACGGTCGATGCAGTCGAACGTCTACCTCCCCTCCTCCTACAATCTCTTTTCCTAACATCCCCACCTCTCCAGACATGAGGGAGTAATTAGTGAGGGTTGTAGCACCTGTGCTCCACGAAGGCACGCGATATAGGGGGGCTGGGCCAAGGGGGCGTCGGAGGTCGGCTTCTAATGTTGAAGAGGTGTCGGAAAGATGAGGTTGCAAAGCAGTAAACAAATGATTTTCTGTCCCGCGTTGTTGTTGCTTCGTTTAAAAGGGTTATAAAGAAATGAGCAGTTATAAATGGCGGAAAGTGTGCTGGGAGATATCGAGCTTTTTTCCAGAAACGCCATCAGCATGACTTAATTTACCGAAACCTCTTGTAATTTTAAATGGTTAAGACAGTGGCTCTGTTATATATGAGGATTGGTTTGATAAAGTGCAATTTTTAAAAAAAAAACGACTTTGCGTCACGGATGTATGGTAATTTAAATGGTACATATTTTGTTAAAAATGCTTTACTTCAAAATTTGTTATGGATAAATGTTATGGAAAAATTTGTTATGGATAAAAACGACAACTTAAATTTAAAAATATATTATTTTTCTAATTAAAAAATAAATTTCATGTAAGCTATTGAAAACAAGGATTTTGCTAATAAATTGTATGTAATTTTAATTCGCTTTATGTGGTTTTTATTAAAAATTCAATCGTGAAGGATCAGCGATCAAGGCGGTAAACTGTCATAGGGAAGAACTGGTGTTCGATCCCCAAAATGGCGGCTTGAAGCCCACCCGGCTTCAGAACGATGGATACCAGCTTATCTCGGAAGTATCGGTGGTCTGTGTTCATAAACTTTAGAATTGTGATGAAAAATTAAGAACATTTCTAAAGATATATAATTTTTAAAAAAAAAGGAAGTTCAATTTACTAAAATTTCAATTAAATATTATTTATGAATTTTTAAATTTTTTTTCTTCATATCTTCGGAAACATAAATTGCCTAACACGGTATCAAACTATTATAGATTTTAATGAAAAAAAAAAAACGTAATTGATTTTGAGCAATGGTAAGTCAAGAATAGGAAATTTTTGTAACATTTAGAGAATTGATTGTTAATTTATATGTTTAACTTCTTTCTTTGAGGGAAAAAAAAACGCCAGGTGCCCGTAAACATAATGAACTTCAACAAAATTAGTTGATTTAACCGTTAGTACTGATTGCCATATCCCTCCTTCGGGAAAAAACCCCAGTGAAGTGAAATAAAGCTTCGTAACTCATCCTACTTTGGCTGTACATCATTTTTCATAGTGGTTACAGCATCTGGTTACAAAGCCAAAGGTCCCGGGTATGATCATACTCGACGCCTAAGGACGTCCTTCTTACACTCCCTCAACGTTCATGATCATGAATCTGGCAACGTACATGATCATGATCGGGCAACTCTCTCTCACTCCTCCACATTTCTTCACGGTGTTCCATGATTCGCCTTGATTCTAAAAACTAATCGCTTGAAGCTCAAGCAACACCAAGACCTGAATTTGTGATACCTTTTAAGAGCATGATATAAATTTACAGATAATGAACATGCATTTACGAAAAAAAAATTTGAGACAAACCTGATAGTTTTACGGTTAGAATTTTATTTATTTCATTTTATTTTATTTTTATTATTTTATTTTTATTTATTTATTTATTTTTGATAGTAAGTGAAACACTTAGCTGGCCGCTGACCTTGATCTAACGGTGAAGTTTTAGATAATTTTACACATTGCCCAAAAAACCAATGGAACTTACTCAAGATGAAATATTGAAAGAACCCACTCAAACAATCTTGTGATACACAGAGTTAAACTAGGATAAAATAATTGCGTTACACGGAGAAGAAAATCACAAAACTCGGAAATTCACAAAAATTTGAACCATCCTAGCTTTTAATATTAAATTTCTTGTACATGAAAATAAAAGATCTCGCTCACACAATATTTAGTTTCGAAGAAGCAACTGTTTTATTTAATTTCCTCTTACTTCGTCCTCGGCGATAATTTGCTGATTCCCGTTGTAAATATACTGTCACTTAAAATACATGGGAATTGCTATAAAAAACTCAAATCAATTTTTAAAAAAAACAGAAGAAAAACTAGAATAAAGACATTTTTAAATCAAATGTCATAATAATCCAATATTAGTGATTAATTAAAAAAAACATGCGTTGTATGTAGGGAAAACCATGCAATTTTTTAAAGCTTCGTTAAGTTTTTAAATATCGTGTTCATTTCGATTATATGGGCTGTTGTTAGGTATGAACCTAGAAAACCAAATGGGGGATTGTGTTTTGGTTAAAATAATGCGATTAAAAAAATTTAGAAATTTTATAAGCCAATTTATTAATAACTTATAAATTGTAAACTACTTGTGAACGTTGAAAAATATTATCAAAATTAAATTTTATCAACATTACGTAAGAAAAGTTTTTTTTAAATTAAGTGTAAACTGATATATTGCTGCCAATATTGCTAGAAATCGTATTATGGTAATAAAAATTTCAGATTAATTTTTATTGTAGTACATTTAACTTTTGTTGCTGAGTATTAGTTTTTTTGTTTCATAATTTTCATCGATTTCTATCAATTTTTTAAAAAATAGATCGATGATTTTATAGCGAAAGGTAAAAGAAAATGATATGCTTTCAAAAAATGCTTCGAGAATTTTGATAAATTTTTTTTACAAAATAAATATAAAACGAATATAAAACAAAAGAATTGTTTTCGTTAAAAGCGCAGTTAAACATAAAAAATTAAAAATAACTATGATTTACAAATTTTGATCATCAAGTATGGATAGTATAATTTTTATTACCTTATGTTTTGAAAATAAAAAAAAATCTGCATGTTTCGAATGATTAATAAAGTTTTAATTGCATAATTGAACTTCGTGAAGAAGAAAATCATGGAAACCAACACATGTGACCTATGACGTCATCGCCCGCTGATCGTTTATAAGGACTTGAGCTAAGTTTATCCACATAAGTTAGAATGTTAATTAACGTGGAGTTAATTGAATACACTACCGTATCTCATGTAGAATTTGTTGAAATATAATTCTTTCTTATCTACATCTTTTACTTAACTTTAATTTATTATTTGTAACCGTGTATTATTTGTATTATTTATGTATTTTATTGTACCCGTGACATATTTTTATTCTGTGTACCTAGCGATTTCGAGGCATAATTAGTTTGTTAATATTTTACATGGCTTTATGCTTGTCTTTATGCTCAATAAGAAATATATAGTGGAAGAATTGAAATCTTTCTGAAAGAATCTTTGTGAAGAATATAGAAAGCATCACTTTAAGATTATTGATAGTTGACGAGCTTGGCTTACTCGACATAGAATGGAAAGAACAGTTGCTAGCGTAAACATATGTCACGTTTCTACAACCAATCAAGATCGAGATGCCCACACTACATCACTCGCAGGTATCCTATTGTACAATAAATTGAATTTAAAATTTTGCGCTCACAAAGTATAAATTAATGTAAAAATGATGGTGTACAAAATAATAATTGTAAAACAGTTGCGTATTCGAAATTTTATTGCTTATGCAAACCTTGCACAGGCAGTTAATGCTGCGGTTTAAATACTAATTTTAAATCTAATCTACTGGTGTATTGGAGCTTGCGGATGCAGTTTTGAAGGCACACGAGACCATTTAATTGTCCATGGACATAATAAAAAAATCTAATCCACTAATTTCTACTTGTTTGCACTAATATGAATATGAAATCTTCATGGTTCGTGAGCACCTAAAATACTCTCAATTAAAAAGCATAAAATATCCTTTTTAATGTATGTTTAACCAAAAAAAAAATTTTTCTTTATTAATATACACATCCTAACAAAAACTTTAACAGAAAATATAAACAAAATATGAAACAACTGTTTTTGGAGATAAGTAACGAATTACTACTTTGTAGAAAACTTTATGACGAGTAAAAATGTAAGTTGCTAATATTGAAAAACAATTGAGTAACTAATTTATAGTTCAAGTCATTTAATATTTACCTATTCTTATACACATAAAAATATGATAATTATTCATATAAAAACTTGTTACATGGAATGAGTAAACTGTTTATTTTTATCCTTTTCTAATTCACTACACACATTTTAAAATACATTACACAAATTTAATCATAAATTACAAATATTAACACTCCTAAACAGTTAGTTGACAATAGCTAGTTTTGCAATGCATTACAAACTTTCTCCGCATACTTAAGTAGCTGACTCGAAACAACTGATTCCGAACGGCAACTCTAATAATATGTCATTCTCTAAACTTGTTCTGATTAGATTGGTCCGACTCCTGATTTAAACACGAGTTCTACTCCAAACATTTCAACCTCTTCCGCAACCTTCATTAGTACACAACCCTGTTGCGTCCCCATTAATCAGCCCAGCAAGCTGACAACACAACTCGTCCGTCAACAAGGAATAAGTCCGAGAATCAAATTTATTTTGCAGTTAAGTTGCTTACATTTAAACATCTTTTTTCCAAGATGCCAAAAAACAACCTAAAGAAGTAAACGAAAAACATTTTTTTTTACCTATGTTTGCAGAATCAAGACGAATTTACACTTTTAGCATTTAATTGTTAATGATACGAGAAAGAAAATTAATTTCCTGGCAAAGTTTCTACCATTTGGGACTGCTCATGGGGCTTTTGACTTGATGAATTAAATGAAGCGAGAGCTTTTAATTAAACTGGTATGATAGATGGCTTTAAAATGGAAAGTGCTATTAAAAGAGAGTGAATGTAAGTGAATGTTTTTATAGCAGTGAAAGTTTATTACTTATCTCTCATATTCCGAAAAATATAGTCATTTTTTTTATTTTGTATTCCTTATTTATATGGTGGAATGTTTTTATTCTTGGAATGATTAATGAACATGAATTTTTTTCTCAATAATATGCAAAAAAAAAAAAAAATGATTAGCAACTAAATAAGTTTTAGAAATTTATCAGAAATTAACTTCTGTAATATTGAGAAAAGAAATGAATTAACGCGTATCATTTGAAAAATGTTTAAGGTTAAAAAGTTTTTATCTTTACTGGAAATGTAAGGAATACCTGGCGAATAAAATGAAGTGGATCAAAGTACCCGGTGTTTAGTCTTAAGATCAGATACCAGGTACTGGGAACTGGTAAATTTTATTTGCTATCCAATACCGGGTAACAATTATTCATTTTCGATACAACCATATATAATAACCTTAAACTTATTCATAAAAATATTTGTAACTTTAGAAATCCATGTATTCATACAAGTTTTACTCGTAATAACAAAATTTAAATAACTGATTTAGGCATGACAAATTTTACACTTATGCTGAATTTTAATTCAGAGGTACCTTGATAAATAGACACCTCCTTTGGGACACAGGAATGTATTCGCTCAAAAAAGAAATGACCGCTTAGGAGAAGAACACGCAAATTCAGAAATAAAATGCTGAAAACTATTTAACTAAATTAATATGATAGTTAAATAAAAAAAATTAAGCATACGGAATAAAATTGATATTTAAATTTAGTAAAAGCGTATTGATTAAAGCATGACATGTATTACTCTCACACTAAACTTGATTTTCAGCAAATGAGCTTAGGATTTTATCGGAGTTTACCGGATAAATTTTTAGTAACAGCATCGGATAATTTTTTAAAAGCAGGTTTTATTTTTAAAAAAAATTATTTTTACATAAAACTCATTATACTTAAAGCACATTATTTAATATAAAACTCATTTTATTAAATTCATTTGGAAGCATTTTATGAAATTTTTAGTATAAGTTTCTTTACGTTTATATTGAAAAGAAGCATGTCTGAATAAAATAGGCCACCAGTAATTATAAACTGAATAACACCAACAATAAATTCAATTTCCAACCTTTGTGGTTAAAGTTCTCATACAGTCGAGCTTACCATGGAAGTTATCATGGGTTTTTTCCCTTATAACTAAAATGCGAGTTAGTTTCACAAAAAAAAAAACTTTTATATAAAAATAAGTTTTCCTCACTGTTTGTTTTTTGAGGATTCAGAGATACTAGAATAAGGAGAAACGAAGCAAACATTGAGGACAGCAAAACTGCAAAACAGCTATATGAATCCTCTGTTCAACATTAATAATAAGATTAAATTTCGCACCAAGTATCGAAAAAATTAAGATCTTGAACTAAGGAAGATTTTCATTGTACATAAATAACGTTTAAACATAATAAATAATAACGTTTACCAAACGTTTACATAATACATAATAACGTACATAAATAACGTTTAAATAATAGTTATTAAATAATTAAAACTTGATAGTTATGATATTGAATGATAGTTAACATTTTTCATTCAATATATCGTCATTTTATTAAAATACTCTTAAAATACTTTTAATTTACTAGAAGTTGCATAAAACATTTCGATTGAAAATTTTAGCAAATCAAATAAAATATTGATTGAAAGGCCACTATAAACATAAATCTCCTTTTTATAGCAAAGTCTTAACTAAAACTTGTAAAGTATTTGTTCGATCGAAAATTATTTAAATATTATATAGTTTTGACTAAATTTTATAATACCGCTCTGGATACCGGAACCAGCCGTGTAACGAATCCTAATTTTTCGGAAGTCAAGTAGCAATTTTCATCCGGCACCGGGTGAAAATTGGGAAAAATCCCGGTTCAAATAATAGTAAAAAGTAAAAGCGCACAGGGTACCAGTTCTTTTTTACCGTGAAATTCATTTTTACCGTTAAATTTTACGAGACAAACAAATTATGATATACCACAATTTTTACAGCAATATTTACTGAATCATTGATATTATATAATTTTTATGGTTAATGTTTCGGTATAAAACTTTACATTAAAAATGGATTTTATTGTAAAATAGACATAACGTACTCTCCGAAAGCCGGTATTTTTCCCATTCGATCCCAAATTTTTTTCTGAAACCGAGAAATTTACTAAACCGGGGACATCTTTAAAATTTTCCTATGTTGAAACGTAAACATTGTGTCAAATTATGTTTATAATTCAGTAAATAATAACTTTGGTACACTTTAATTTCTTTACAGAAAATTCTGATTGAAAGATTTGACTGTATAATTTGGAATGTTTAAACTGATATAAAATAATTATATTTTTCCAAATTGTCGATCAAAGACTTACCATTTTGTTTAATATAATTTGATTTAAAAAGTTGAGGGAACAAATGAAAAAAATATCTAATTATTAGGTACGCATCGATAAACGATGGTGCGCAAACATTTTAAATTTTTCAGAAATAATACAAGTAGAAGATTTATTCCGAAACTATTATTTAGAAACATAAAAATATAATTCTCTTCAAGAAAAAAAAATTTGGTTACAAATCTATTTTTATAAAAATTTTCTTGCCTTCATCAATAATTAAGAGCTATTTTCAATAAGTGCATACCGAAATAAATTCAAACGCGTCTAAGTCATTTAATTATTGAGCACGGTATGTTGTAATTTTCAATTGCAAATAGGATTTAAGACAAATTTATGTTTTCAATTTATGAAATTTTTTAACACACGTAATAATATTAAAATTATGCAAATTTATTTTATTTAAATATGTGATAAGATAAATTTAAATGTTAAATTTCCGTCTCTATAAAAAGTTTTGATATATATATATATATATATATATATATATATATATATATATATATATATATATATATATATATATATATATATATATATATATATATATATATATATATACATATATATATATATATATAAATATATATATATATATATATATATATATATATATATATATATATATATATATATATATATGTATATATATATATATATATATATATATATATATATATATATATATATATATATATATATATATATATATATATATATATATATATATATATACATATATATATATATATAAATATATATATATATATATATATATATATATATATATATATATATATATATATATATATATATATATATATATGTATATATATGTATATGTTCAAAAAGAAGATAAAACAAAGGTAAATTACAGACAAATGAAAAAAAAAAGGGGGGGGGAAATAATAATAACAAACAACTGGGGATAATAATAACAATTTAATGATAAAAGGCACAAAATTTAGACCCATTTACCATATATCAATCAATAAAATTCTAAAATACTTTCTTAATGATCTCAATAGTTTTTGTTTAAAGATATCAAATAGATTCTCTTTACCTTTAGGTATGCTAACAGAATAGAAATGGGGTGTTTATTATTACTTTAAAAGCTTTATTCTCATTAATAAGGATAATTTAAATAACAGTAACAACCCAACAATTTTTTCTAATATTGTTCAATCAATTAAGCAACTTCAAAAAAATTTTGTAATTACTCCCATAGACAAAGCTAACAATATTTATGCAATCTTCTGTAAAAAATTCTATGTTGAACTTTTAAATACGGAATTAAAAAATAGTAAAAATTTTAAACTTAGTAATTTGAATAATAATATTGTCATTAAAAAAATTTTAGCTTTATAAAAGAGATTAAAAATTAAAACTAGCAATATACAATTTCCTTACTTAATTATCAGTCCGAAATTTCATAAAATTCCTGTTAAATTTAGAACTATCACATGTGGATCTAATACTTATCTAACTAAACCTGGCACCATTTTCTCTAACTACTTATATAAAATTATTAACAGTATTTCTAAAGAAGGTTTCTCTTGGATTATCACTAATAATCAACCGATTTTAGATTTCATTATACATAATAAAATAAATTCTATTGCAGCTTTTGAATTCCAGGATCTTTTCAATAGCATTCCCCTTTCTAAACTAAAAGATGTCCTTTTGAATTATTACTATGATTTCAAAAATATCCTTTGTTGCGATTTTGATTATTGGGAAATTCTGATTAATTTTTGTCTTTTTAATAATTATCTTTACAATGGAAGGGATATTTTTCTTCAAATTGATGGAATACCACAAGGTTCTAATTATTCATCTCTCTTAGCTAACTTATTTTTGCATTATTATGAAAAAAACTACACTCTTAGTATTAAATTTGTTTTTAGATATATTGGTGACTTAATTATCTTTAATTTTCAAAACTATACTATTTTATTAAATGATATTTACCCCGAGGAATTAATCTTGCTTCGTAATCATGATGATAATATTAATTTCAATTTTTTGGATTTGGGTATTATAAAAGAAGAAAATATCTGCTTTGTTGATTTATACGATAAAAGAAATGATTTTAATTTTAATATAAATAAAGTAATTACTTGGAATTCTAATATTTCTAGGAGCATCTATTTAAATACTACTTTTAATGAAATTAATAGAATTAAAAGAATATGTAGTAATATTTATTAATCCAGAAAACAAATCGATAAACTCTTTCAAAATTTGATAAAAAACAATAGATACCCAACTAAAGTAATAAAATTCTATATAAAATCATTGAGTTAATCGCATATTTTGTAAATATATTTACTAAAAATTTTCTTTGTTAATTTATACAATTTTCTCATGTGCAAATCCATTTCGGGTAAATCCTTGGCCAAACAAATTTTTTACTAATAATTTCTTCCATAATTTGTATAGTTTTTCTTTGTGCAAATCCGTTTCGGGCAAATCCTTGGTCAAAATTATTTACTAAAAAATTCCTTTGTTAATTTATAATATTTTTCCATGTGCAAATCCATTTCGGGCAAATCCGTGGCTAAAATTATTTACTAAAAATTTTTTTTATTAATGTATACAATTTTTCCATGTGCAAATCCATTTCGGGTAAATCTGTGGCTAAAATTATTTACTAAAATAAGTTGGTTTTTTTCTTTGTTAATTTATATAATTTTTCCATGTGCAAATCCATTTCGGGCAAATCCGTGGGTAAAATTATTTAATAATAAATTTCTTTGTTAAATTATAGAATTTTTACATGTGCAAATCCATTTCGGGCAAATCCGTGGCTAAAATTATTTACTAAAAAGATTTATTTGTCAATTTATATAATTTTTTCATGTGCAAATCCATTTCGGGCAAATCAGTGGCTAAAATTATGTGCAAAACAGGCAATTCATGCTTCTTTCTCTTTTCTACTTTATATTTTTTTCTTAAATAAATATTTATTTTCTAAAATTATTTATAGGCAACTTTTTTAAATTATCCAGTATAATATTACCTCGCGAACATCCGATTTCTGGCCCATCCTTGGTAACTAACAAATCAAACGCACTTCAGTAATGCAGCAAGAACGCACTTTAAACTCCTCTAGTTTCACTCAATTTGCGCTTTTGTTTTCATAGTTTTCATATTTTGCAATCTGGCAATCTTGTTACGTAAACATTTTAAATCATTCTTGAAAAATTTCCCGTTCATGTAAGTCCATTATATTTCACTGCTCGCTTTATAGATTTTGTTTTATTCAGCACTTCCTTTATATTTTATTTTCTGTTTTTACGTGTTATTTTTACTTATTGTGTTTTATTTTATTTGTCGTAATTTTTGTAAAAAATGTTTTGAGTGCTCCTCACACTATTGTATTGATATATTTTGCTATGGCTATATTGATACAATATTAGAAAGCACTCTTTTTCGGATATAATCGTGTGGGCTGATGAAAAGAATATATCTTTTTCTTCCGGTTTTTTAAAAAACTTTATCCTCTTTTTTTATTATTTTTTTTTTATTATTATTAATTAATTCTTTTTCTTTCCCCAGTTGTTTCTTATTATTATTATTCCCCCCCCCCTTCCCTTTTTTGTTTCATTTGTCTGTAATTTACCTTTGTTTTATCTTCTTTTTGAACATATCTTATGAGTTCTATTTACTTGCAGCTTATGCGCAATAAATGATACTTATTGTTTTTCTTAATTATTTTCTGGTTTTTTTGTTTTTATTTATTTTGCTGTATATATATATATATATATATATATATATATATATATATATATATATATATATATATATATATATATATATATATATATATATATATATATATATATATATATATATATCATATATTAGGATCTATGTAAGCTCCAACTTTTTGTTGTTTCAATTTAAATTCATTTCATAAAACTATTTTGTAGTTTTCAAAGTTTTGAAAAAGCAATATTTTTCAAGTCGTAATACAGTTTTACTAAAAACTACGTATGGTAGAGGGGGTTCTCTAGGGGTTTATTTATTTATTTTTGTTGACCCAACGATGAAAAACTCTATCAATGAATATTAGATCACTAATTTCGAATCGCTAAAGATAATAAACACGGGATACCTGATTTAATATTCCACAGTAAAAAATAAAGAAACATTTTTATACCATTTACACGAAATACTTTATTCAATAAAATTTGAACATGAAAAAAATTCAATTAATTTTAATTAAAAAGTACGTCGTTAATTATTTTTACATTCATTAGCTTGTCAACATATAATGAAAATATTACCATTCAGAGATCAATAATAAGTTAAATGTTAAATATTAATTCCGTATTTGCATAAATTTTATTGGAATTCACAATAGTGTTCTTCAATAATACATTATTTTTAAATTTCATTAATTTTCACATTAATCTAACTTTTAATTAATTATCTTTGTTTGTATTGTATCAAATACAGGTGGCATGAAATTAGCAAAAAAAATCATAACCAGTTAAACTATGCAAACAACAACACATTCTCAGTCCCAAAACAGAATTTTCGCTTTCACAATTAATTTTCACTTTCATTAAGCATTTTGTTAGGAAATAAAATTTGATTAATTGTTTAATTCTCTCCTTTGTGTGTGAATTTTTGTGAGTTGTACCGCACAATTATCTTGTGAAGCAAAAGAATTTTTGTTTTGTCTTTAGTCCCTCACTCCCTCTTCAAACAATGCATTCTGTATTGTTGTAAGGCAGAATCCGAACGTCCCGAATAATTTCTTAATGAATCATTGTTGTGCCAGAAGCAGTGCGAAAAGGACGTTGAGAACTAACAAATGAGCGCTTTTAGTGACGCTCATTGTGCTTCTTATGCAACTATAGTACCATTCCGAAAAGTTGTCACATTTTTCATCACGCCAAGAGAAACTAGACGCGTTTTTAAATTTCAGCGTCTTATTTAAAAGTATGATATCTTAACATGTTATAAAATGTTTTTTTTTCTTCTAATTTTATTGAATTTTATTAATTTAAAATTTTATGTACTGAAAAATTAATCTGCAGCCTGCGAAAAAAATGAACCCTCAAATGTCCGAAACTTTTCTCGTTTTTGACGAGGTCGTTCCCTGGTATATGTTTTGTGTGAACATTTCGTCAACGAGATGAAATAACGAAACGAAATTTCGTCAAAATGAAAAAAAGTAAAGAATTTTATTAATTGAAAAATAAATGCACGGAATAAATAATAGGTACACTGTAAAAAAATGGACACTCAAATTTCACGAGGCTATCTTCGTTTTTGACGAAACCGTTTCTTGATATATGCTTCGTGCGAACATTTCCTCGAGTGACAAAATAAGGAACCAAATTTTGTCAAAGTAAAGAAATCTTTCGTCGTTCTATTTTTTTATCTCCAAAAGCTCGCGTAGTGCCTCATGGTATCTAACGGGTGATATCGTTGATAATTTTTCCGAGGGCACCATAAAGATTGGCCCCAGCAAAGCAAGGGCAGACAAAATAGAAAGAAAAATTATATCCATACCCGGAACGGGATCGTCCTGGTAAGAGGCCGACTTCTTAACCAGCATACAGCTGGAGGGCTTATTTCGTCAATCTAGTTTCGATCGTCTAGCTTTCATTCTAGTTAACAATCTCCCACAATGCACTGTGATGAAGTTCTGAGTTGAGGAAGTTTTTTTGTCATATGTTTGAGAATTCGCGTTTCATCACAAATCAGGTGATTTTGTGACGAAATGAATCTCAAAATTAACGAAAAAAGATTGCTGAATGTTCAATAGTGAGAGTTTTATTACTGAGTGTTTAATTGGATTAACTTATATAATACTTGAAAGAAAAAAGAACTTTTCGCTCATATCGTACTAATTAAGGCTACTTACTAACTTGAAATATTCATTTACATATTTCTAAGACTCCTTCACTTATATACAACTGAAAAAATTAATTTTCTTGTAAAGCAAATTAATAAATAAAAATAAAAATTGAGTTTCTTTAATAAAAGAAATTAAAATACTTTTTTCGAACGATAAGAATTTTATATAAAGCATAAATGGTTCAAGATTACAATCTTGGATAAATAATTCTTTTTGGAGGCGAAATTTATTGCTATAAGTTCGACATATGGATCCATTTTCTTTTATATTCGAATTCAAAATCTCATGCAAGTCATTGGTTGACAATTGTAATTTAACAATAAAGTGACACAGATCGTTTGAGGACACTTTGTTTGACTGCAGGTCATAGTTGACTGTACAGACTGTAATAATAACTTCGACCCTTCGGTATAAATATCAAATTTTTGTTTATTTTCACATAAAATATTTTTCTACGTGAATAAATTTTTCTTTCATACATTTCTTCTTAATACAATCAGGATAAAATCTCAATATTTTTTAAAATTTCATATG
This sequence comes from Parasteatoda lunata, assembly GCA_949128135.1. Taxonomy (NCBI): domain Eukaryota; kingdom Metazoa; phylum Arthropoda; class Arachnida; order Araneae; family Theridiidae; genus Parasteatoda; species Parasteatoda lunata. The sequence goes on along the minus strand of OX421971.1, from coordinate 110,428,296 downwards.
ACTATATTTAAGATTTCGTATGTGATTTTTTGCATCAAGCCTTTGATTGACAATTTAACTTAACAATAAGGTGACACAATCCCCGGATCATTTGAGGACACAATGTTTACCGACAGGGCACAGTTATATATCATCCCAATCAGCTGGCTGTAATAAAGCCAAGTTAATTGCTGCGGCTCCAACACCAGAGGGTAACCTGTTCAACCGAAATGCTGGGGCTTTGCATTTGACAGTAGAGAAAAGGGAGCATAGAACTTCAGGGCAAAACAGTGATTTAATCAATTCTCGAAATTACCTCCGATTCTTAGTCTGGCGGCTAGAGGTAGCAGTTTATCGTGGTAGGTAGATTATATTATTCGATTGCATGCAATCGATGTAAGCTTTTAAGGCGATTGTCATTGCATTCTGAGTCTCCTTGAGGCTTATTTTATTCATATGAACTCCCAGTGCAAAAATGCCACATTGATGTTTAGGAAAACTATTTCCATGATATTAACTTGGGAATATTGTGGTAGTAGGGAAACATTTTGTGGTGCGATTTACTTTAAATACTTCAAATTAGTTTCAAACGTAATTTTTGTTCGATGCTAATGCAAGTAATAAAAGAAAACTTCATAATAAACTTAAAGATTTCGCGACACGTATTAGTATAGTTTATTAGTATTTACTAATACTAATTAGTACACGTATTAGTATTTAGAAGAGAGATTTTATGTTTTTGATATCGAGGTTTTTATCAGAATGGGGTACATTATGTAAGGAGATAAAATTGTAATAGAATCACCGTACTGTGTGGTAATTATATTTTTGGTATAAAAAAAAACAATCATAATTCTCTTTAACCAAACCAAATGTTAACGAATACGGTATTTAAACTATTCATATGGTAACGGATCTCGTGCATATAGTAACGGTTTACGGAAATTCTGGTTTTTTAAACTTTACTTCTTATTACATCCCATTTAGTAAAAAATGCATAACTGAAAAATAAATTTAATCGTATAAATGATTTTTATGCATTGTTCTAAGGTATCATGAAAAAGCTACCAAATTTCGCAGCGTTTACCAAATTTTATCACGAATAAAAAAAAAAAAAAAAAAAAAAAACATATTTTACTATTAATTTTACTGAAATCATTTCCTGACCATTTTTGTGTTTCCAGCCAGAAACATTGTAAATTTTACCATAGTTTTGACTGCACATTTTTTACAGTTTATGTTGTATGTTGTACAGTTATGTGTAAATTTATATGGAATGAAGTTTAGTAATCATTATATTTTTTATTCAGTCTAATTAACACTTTTCATTTTAGTAAATAGGTCTTTATAATAATAATAGGTTCTTTATAATAATATAGTGTCACCATTTTTTACATTATTGCACACTGAGTTTTGTGAAATGTTAGAGAGAACGCTTTGTGTGCGTCGAACTATATAATTTTCAATACATACGTTATATAGATGTTTTTAAGCGTTCGACAAATTTCATTGGCTGTACTTAACACTTTTAAAGTAAATTCTCTGCTCACTATAAACATTATTCAGATACTATATGGATACAAATGTGGGATATATGAGCGGTAGGAAAGGTCATTAAGGTGAAGTGGAAAATATAGATATATGCACCATGACGGGCCGGCTAGCATGCACGTCAAAATGAAATTTTAAAAAAAGAGCAGGGGATTCTTAATATTTATGTGAGTGGTATTGCACGGTATACATCAGTTTAAATTAAATGAATTTGTTTTCACGGTGTGATATGGCCAACAAGATAACGACGAAGACGACATCATGAATTTAAGCGAAGTCAAATCATTTGGAAAGTTAGAAGAAGGTCGAAGTGTGGCCAGTCTGTGGAGTTCGGGATAGCCAACAGCATCATCGCATGAGCTTGGAACACATTTCAGAGAACAGAAACAGATGTCCGGAGGTTTAGTAGAGGTGCGACTTCAGTTCATCGGAGACGCCGTTTAATGAGGTGACGGGAACTCAACAAATGGTCAGATGAGCAATAGGGTCAAGTACTTTTTATGGACGAGAGCATATTTTGTCTGACCAGGGATTTTGGACTCATACACATCTGGATAGAGCTAATAATATGTTATAACCTATCGAACCCATCTAACATCATCGAAAGAGGCGGAGTTCTTGTCTGAGATGGTATTATGTTTGGTACCTGTACTGATCTACACGTCTTCCTAGGTGGTACAGTCACTGATGCCCACTGTTGTACTGATGATCTCCTTCCCCACACGCGTCTTTTTAGAGGTGCTGATGGTTCTGAGTTCATCTTTATGGACGATAATGCTACACCTCATCGCACAGTGGCTGTCATAGAACTATTGGAGAGTGAAGATATTGCAATGGCCGATGAGGCCCCGGATTTTAATCCAATTGAATACGTGTGGGACACTCTAGGGAGATGCATGGCAGCACGTCCTCAATCACTAGAATTCCGCAGCTGCGATTAGCACTACTACAGGAAAGGGCAGAAATTCCTTAAGAGCTTCGTAACAATATGGTTCTCAGCATGGGCAGACGATGTCCATCCTGCAAAGCAGTCAGAAGTGATCATATCTCATACTAAAGGCAGGAATTTCCCAGCCAACTCCGTGCAACATTGACGTTTTGGCCATTTATAAAATTGTGTTTCAAGCCTATATTTCAATAAAGTTCCTTATTGTTCCTGTGAATTATATTTTTTTGCAAGTTGTTTACTTTCCCATATTCTTACATTTTGAGAATCCTGTGGAATGATTTTATCAATTTTCTTCAAATTTCTTATCAATCAAACTTACATTCGAAAAACCGCATTTTTCATAATATTTGCACACCAGTGTATATGGCATCGAATGTGAAGTGTGTATCATATAGTTGACATACATGCAATTGAGAATTTCCAGTTATAGTGCTCGATTAAAGTTAATATTTTTCTTGCATTAATATATATCTACAAACAATATGGTATAATAATTTAAAATCATCTATGATTATTTAATTTATGGAGATTACTCAACTAGCATAAAAATTTAAAGCTCATTAGTTAAGAAGTTCATTAGTTAAAAACTTAATCGCATTAGAATTTTACTGAAATATTTGATATCAAACGTTTAAATATATATCAAAATTAATTAGTAAAAAGCACAAAAAATATGAGGTTTCATAAGAATTTAGTAATTTAATTTGATCTAATTTCAATTTGGAAGTTTATTAGAATTTAAACAGCTCCTTTTAGTTAAGAAATATGATTAGATTTTTTGTTTTTATTCAAGTTTATTAGTGAAATTCCTGAATTTTACTTAAGTAATTATTGCCGAACGTTCTTTCAATTAAAGATGGCATGATAAACTTAGCTTCATTTTTTTCATTCAATTAAAGCTTATGGCTAATCAATGATAATCTTAAGTAAATATTAGGAGTGTAATTATTTTTATCTTTAAATAATACAAAAAATATAAAAGTATTTATACGTATCATTAATTAAGAATAAGAAATGGACTTTTTCAAAATGACTATAAATATTTGACATTGTCTAATAAGATGTCGAAGAGCAATTAAGTGATGAATTTCGGAAGTTAAAATTTAATAGTAAATCTTTTCGTCATAGTGTCATAGTCTCTACGCAAATTTTAGTTTTACTATATATTTTTATCAAAGATTATCTAGCGTTCTCCAATCACAGAGGTCTACTATTAAATTCCTCTAAATTTTAAGAACGAAAGTAAGATTTTGAACAATCACACACTATATTATAAAATTAACATCGTTAACGCACACAGGGTTACTAAATATATCAAATGATCACTAGAAATTATCTGCCAGTCACCGAAAATTATTTTTATGTCATCGAGAATGCATCCCATATGTATTTTATTCTTATTTTCATGAATAGGGAATCATTGTGAATATTTTAAAATCTTGAGAAAATTATTTTATTTCACGCTTAATTATTCTTCATTTTCGAAATTAATCTTGAACTATTTACCATATTTTCAGAAATAATTTAAAAGAAATGCCTTACAATATTAATTTCAAAAACATTTTCAACAATTAAAATTTTTAATTTATGAAAAATGGCCACATATTTTAAAAGATTACCCCGTTAAAAAATTTTGAAACTGGCCACTGAACAATAGAAAAATTCCTTTATTTTCCCTATATTACACACAACATAGATTTCGGTAATAGAAATATAAAAGCCATTTATGAATTAGTTTTACATGTCTAAAGCCTGTTGTTTGTAACAACAGATCTATAAACTACTTATCATACATAGCCTGAAAGAATTATATTAAAACTATTAAAACTTTATTACTAAAGCTTTTTTTCCAGAACAAACAATATAATTTAACATAAACAATTACTTAATCATTATCTCACTCAGTGGCGCAACTGCCCATGAAAAGCTATGGCCCACTGTGCAAATCCCAGTTTTCTTGACAGTGTCCCGTTTTTCTTTTAATTAACTAGGTAGGATTATTTATTTTTTTAGGTCTGTGAAAGATGAAAATAATTCCTCCATATTTACGTAAATTTTTAGTTGTTAAAAGTTCAATATCATTATTAAAACAAAACTTTTTGCAATATAAACCGAGTAAGCAATCTAAAACGGTTTTGAGTAAGAATTCATTATTTAGCATATTAAAAAGGGAATAACAATTAATATTTAGTAATGTGACAAAAGGAAATTAAAATTGGAAAGATAATTATTGTAAAATATATTAAAGATTCCCACAATAAAACAAATTTTTTTTAAAGAGCATCATCTCATCAGAGCATCTTGCTTTGCTAAAAAATCGGGAAAATAATTAAATTAAAATATATTAAAAATTACCATGCTAAAATAAAAATTAAGTTAAAAAGCATAATTTCGTCCTTTCTTTAGTGGATCATAAGTTGGATTTATTGTTTTTTCATTATCATTTCTTATCCTGTTTTAAGTCTTGCCGGTCAGTAATACCATTATAATTGAAATTAGGCTAAACAATTTTGCAATATTTATAAAACTAGAAACAAAACTTACAATCAAAACTAAAAAAAGGTAAATAAAAATGTTCCAACTTTTGTATACAATTTAATAGCCATTTCTATTTTTTCCTTTTTTTTATTTTGTTAACTCTTTAATTCTTAAAAGAATAGTCTTCTTTTAAATAAATTGATGACAGAGCGATAATTTCTGTTATATTGCACTTAAAACCAATATGTGTTTATTAACGTTTATGAAACCCATCTTAAATGTGATTACAGAAAAACGTACAGCTCTGCGTTTGAGATACAATCGGTGTATCAATCGACTTCTCAAACAGCCATTACTTTAAACATTTGAAAGACGTTTAAAGTTATGGAGGTATGCATTTTGGTAAAGCATTTGGTAATGGAGATAAGTATTCAAGGTGGTCGACTTATAAACTGGTAACAGAGTCAAGCATTCGTTGATCATGAAATTTCTATGCAATTTAGCAATGAGATACATAAGAATAACTCTGTATCAATTTACCTTTACAAATTACTTTTTCAAAAAGTATTTTTAATATGTTATATACAATTCATTCTACATTTTTCGTCTACGAATTTTATTTACAAGTAAAGGCTTTTCTTATAAACAGTACTTAAAATTACGTTTAAAAAATTAAGAATAAGAAAAGTAAAGATAATTTATTCTATAGTTCTTTAAGTGTATAACATAATGAAAACCTTTAAAACACATTACAAAGCTATACATTTAAACATTTCTGAACATCATTTGTGTCAGATTCGTTAACGTAAGCAGAGTTGTCATATGGACCGCAATTCTACTTCATCCTCATTTCTTGAGTCTAACAAAAAATCGATTTCATTTTTAACCAAAAAAATTCAAATTTGCACATTTTTTAAAATATTTTGCAAAAATATTTGAATCCTCATTTTTCCAGACGTCTAGCACCATTTGCTACAGGTCGTTGATAATAATCGGCTATAACAATCATCTTGCAGCAGTTGAATTATGTGTTCAACATACCAAAATTTTGCTATATTGTAGTTAAATATAGGGGATCGACTTATATAATTGGTCGACTTATACACCGAGATATCCGCAACAGAATGTTGTTTCATAAGATAATTGTTACAAAATGATATATGTAATACGCTCTTTTTTTGACATTTTAACATTTAGATTATTTAATACGCAAGATAATGCAAATATACAGACGGCAATATTAAGCAATATAAAAGTAGAAATAACATGTATATGTAATAAGAAAAAAAAAGAAAATTGATCAATATATTAAATATAAATTAAAAATTCCGAACGTTATAAAATAATACGTGAAAATAATAGTGAAATGAAACAAAAATTATTCTTTTTATTAAACTATTCTACGACGGTTAAAACAAAAATTTTCATTTTCATCTTGCAGCTGTCGAATTATGCACTCAACATACCAAAAATTTGCTATATTGTAGTTAAAAATAGGGGATCGACTTATATAACTGGTCGACTTATACAGCGAGATATATCGCAAGAGAATGTTGTTTTATAAGACAATTGTTACAAAATGATATATGTAATACGCTCTTTTTTTGACATTTTAACATTTAGATTATTTAATACGCAAGATAATGCAAATATACAGACGGCAATATTAAGCAATATAAAAGTAGAAATAACATGTATATGTAATAAGAAAAAAAAAGAAAATTGATCAATATATTAAATATAAATTAAAAATTCCGAACGTTATAAAATAATACGTGAAAATAATAGTGAAATGAAACAAAAATTATTCTTTTTATTAAACTATTCTACGACGGTTAAAACAAAAATTTTCATTTTCATCTTGCAGCTGTCGAATTATGCACTCAACATACCAAAAATTTGCTATATTGTAGTTAAAAATAGGGGATCGACTTATATAACTGGTCGACTTATACAGCGAGATATATCGCAAGAGAATGTTGTTTTATAAGACAATTGTTACAAAATGATATATGTAATACGCTCTTTTTTTGACATTTTAACATTTAGATTATTTAATACGCAAGATAATGCAAATATACAGACGGCAATATTAAGCAATATAAAAGTAGAAATAACATGTATATGTAATAAGAAAAAAAAAGAAAATTGATCAATATATTAAATATAAATTAAAAATTCCGAACGTTATAAAATAATACGTGAAAATAATAGTGAAATGAAACAAAAATTATTCTTTTTATTAAACTATTCTACGACGGTTAAAACAAAAATTTTCATTTTCATCTTGCAGCTGTCGAATTATGCACTCAACATACCAAAAATTTGCTATATTGTAGTTAAAAATAGGGGATCGACTTATATAACTGGTCGACTTATACAGCGAGATATATCGCAAGAGAATGTTGTTTTATAAGACAATTGTTACAAAATGATATATGTAATACGCTCTTTTTTTGACATTTTAACATTTAGATTATTTAATACGCAAGATAATGCAAATATACAGACGGCAATATTAAGCAATATAAAAGTAGAAATAACATGTATATGTAATAAGAAAAAAAAAGAAAATTGATCAATATATTAAATATAAATTAAAAATTCCGAACGTTATAAAATAATACGTGAAAATAATAGTGAAATGAAACAAAAATTATTCTTTTTATTAAACTATTCTACGACGGTTAAAACAAAAATTTTCATTTTCATCTTGCAGCTGTCGAATTATGCACTCAACATACCAAACATTTGCTATATTGTAGTTAAAAATAGGGGATCGACTTATATAACTGGTCGACTTATACAGCGAGATATATCGCAAGAGAATGTTGTTTTATAAGACAATTGTTACAAAATGATATATGTAATACGCTCTTTTTTTGACATTTTAACATTTAGATTATTTAATACGCAAGATAATGCAAATATACAGACGGCAATATTAAGCAATATAAAAGTAGAAATAACATGTATATGTAATAAGAAAAAAAAAGAAAATTGATCAATATATTAAATATAAATTAAAAATTCCGAACGTTATAAAATAATACGTGAAAATAATAGTGAAATGAAACAAAAATTATTCTTTTTATTAAACTATTCTACGACGGTTAAAACAAAAATTTTCATTTTCATCTTGCAGCTGTCGAATTATGCACTCAACATACCAAAAATTTGCTATATTGTAGTTAAAAATAGGGGATCGACTTATATAACTGGTCGACTTATACAGCGAGATATATCGCAAGAGAATGTTGTTTTATAAGACAATTGTTACAAAATGATATATGTAATACGCTCTTTTTTTGACATTTTAACATTTAGATTATTTAATACGCAAGATAATGCAAATATACAGACGGCAATATTAAGCAATATAAAAGTAGAAATAACATGTATATGTAATAAGAAAAAAAAAGAAAATTGATCAATATATTAAATATAAATTAAAAATTCCGAACGTTATAAAATAATACGTGAAAATAATAGTGAAATGAAACAAAAATTATTCTTTTTATTAAACTATTCTACGACGGTTAAAACAAAAATTTTCATTTTCATCTTGCAGCTGTCGAATTATGCACTCAACATACCAAAAATTTGCTATATTGTAGTTAAAAATAGGGGATCGACTTATATAACTGGTCGACTTATACAGCGAGATATATCGCAAGAGAATGTTGTTTTATAAGACAATTGTTACAAAATGATATATGTAATACGCTCTTTTTTTGACATTTTAACATTTAGATTATTTAATACGCAAGATAATGCAAATATACAGACGGCAATATTAAGCAATATAAAAGTAGAAATAACATGTATATGTAATAAGAAAAAAAAAGAAAATTGATCAATATATTAAATATAAATTAAAAATTCCGAACGTTATAAAATAATACGTGAAAATAATAGTGAAATGAAACAAAAATTATTCTTTTTATTAAACTATTCTACGACGGTTAAAACAAAAATTTTCATTTTCATCTTGCAGCTGTCGAATTATGCACTCAACATACCAAAAATTTGCTATATTGTAGTTAAAAATAGGGGATCGACTTATATAACTGGTCGACTTATACAGCGAGATATATCGCAAGAGAATGTTGTTTTATAAAACAATTGTTACAAAATGATATATGTAATACGCTCTTTTTTTGACATTTTAACATTTAGATTATTTAATACGCAAGATAATGCAAATATACAGACGGCAATATTAAGCAATATAAAAGTAGAAATAACATGTATATGTAATAAGAAAAAAAAAGAAAATTGATCAATATATTAAATATAAATTAAAAATTCCGAACGTTATAAAATAATACGTGAAAATAATAGTGAAATGAAACAAAAATTATTCTTTTTATTAAACTATTCTACGACGGTTAAAACAAAAATTTTCATTTTCATCTTGCAGCTGTCGAATTATGCACTCAACATACCAAAAATTTGCTATATTGTAGTTAAAAATAGGGGATCGACTTATATAACTGGTCGACTTATACAGCGAGATATATCGCAAGAGAATGTTGTTTTATAAGACAATTGTTACAAAATGATATATGTAATACGCTCTTTTTTTGACATTTTAACATTTAGATTATTTAATACGCAAGATAATGCAAATATACAGACGGCAATATTAAGCAATATAAAAGTAGAAATAACATGTATATGTAATAAGAAAAAAAAAGAAAATTGATCAATATATTAAATATAAATTAAAAATTCCGAACGTTATAAAATAATACGTGAAAATAATAGTGAAATGAAACAAAAATTATTCTTTTTATTAAACTATTCTACGACGGTTAAAACAAAAATTTTCATTTTCATCTTGCAGCTGTCGAATTATGCACTCAACATACCAAAAATTTGCTATATTGTAGTTAAAAATAGGGGATCGACTTATATAACTGGTCGACTTATACAGCGAGATATATCGCAAGAGAATGTTGTTTTATAAGACAATTGTTACAAAATGATATATGTAATACGCTCTTTTTTTGACATTTTAACATTTAGATTATTTAATACGCAAGATAATGCAAATATACAGACGGCAATATTAAGCAATATAAAAGTAGAAATAACATGTATATGTAATAAGAAAAAAAAAGAAAATTGATCAATATATTAAATATAAATTAAAAATTCCGAACGTTATAAAATAATACGTGAAAATAATAGTGAAATGAAACAAAAATTATTCTTTTTATTAAACTATTCTACGACGGTTAAAACAAAAATTTTCATTTTCATCTTGCAGCTGTCGAATTATGCACTCAACATACCAAACATTTGCTATATTGTAGTTAAAAATAGGGGATCGACTTATATAACTGGTCGACTTATACAGCGAGATATATCGCAAGAGAATGTTGTTTTATAAGACAATTGTTACAAAATGATATATGTAATACGCTCTTTTTTTGACATTTTAACATTTAGATTATTTAATACGCAAGATAATGCAAATATACAGACGGCAATATTAAGCAATATAAAAGTAGAAATAACATGTATATGTAATAAGAAAAAAAAAGAAAATTGATCAATATATTAAATATAAATTAAAAATTCCGAACGTTATAAAATAATACGTGAAAATAATAGTGAAATGAAACAAAAATTATTCTTTTTATTAAACTATTCTACGACGGTTAAAACAAAAATTTTCATTTTCATCTTGCAGCTGTCGAATTATGCACTCAACATACCAAAAATTTGCTATATTGTAGTTAAAAATAGGGGATCGACTTATATAACTGGTCGACTTATACAGCGAGATATATCGCAAGAGAATGTTGTTTTATAAGACAATTGTTACAAAATGATATATGTAATACGCTCTTTTTTTGACATTTTAACATTTAGATTATTTAATACGCAAGATAATGCAAATATACAGACGGCAATATTAAGCAATATAAAAGTAGAAATAGCATGTATATTTAATAAGAAAAAAAAAGAAAATTGATCAATATATTAAATATAAATTAAAAATTCCGAACGTTATAAAATAATACGTGAAAATAATAGTGAAATGAAACAAAAATTATTCTTTTTATTGAACTATTCTACGACGGTTAAAACAAAAATTTTCATTTTCATCTTGCAGCTGTCGAATTATGCACTCAACATACCAAAAATTTGCTATATTGTAGTTAAAAATAGGGGATCGACTTATATAACTGGTCGACTTATACAGCGAGATATATCGCAAGAGAATGTTGTTTTATAAGACAATTGTTACAAAATGATATATGTAATACGCTCTTTTTTTGACATTTTAACATTTAGATTATTTAATACGCAAGATAATGCAAATATACAGACGGCAATATTAAGCAATATAAAAGTAGAAATAGCATGTATATTTAATAAGAAAAAAAAAGAAAATTGATCAATATATTAAATATAAATTAAAAATTCCGAACGTTATAAAATAATACGTGAAAATAATAGTGAAATGAAACAAAAATTATTCTTTTTATTGAACTATTCTACGACGGTTAAAACAAAAATTTTCATTTTCATCTTGCAGCTATCGAATTATGCACTCAACATACCAAAAATTTGCTATATTGTAGTTAAAAATAGGGGATCGACTTATATAACTGGTCGACTTATACAGCGAGATATATCGCAAGAGAATGTTGTTTTATAAGACAATTGTTACAAAATGATATATGTAATACGCTCTTTTTTTGACATTTTAACATTTAGATTATTTAATACGCAAGATAATGCAAATATACAGACGGCAATATTAAGCAATATAAAAGTAGAAATAGCATGTATATTTAATAAGAAAAAAAAAGAAAATTGATCAATATATTAAATATAAATTAAAAATTCCGAACGTTATAAAATAATACGTGAAAATAATAGTGAAATGAAACAAAAATTATTCTTTTTATTGAACTATTCTACGACGGTTAAAACAAAAATTTTCATTTTCATCTTGCAGCTGTCGAATTATGCACTCAACATACCAAAAATTTGCTATATTGTAGTTAAAAATAGGGGATCGACTTATATAACTGGTCGACTTATACAGCGAGATATATCGCAAGAGAATGTTGTTTTATAAGACAATTGTTACAAAATGATATATGTAATACGCTCTTTTTTTGACATTTTAACATTTAGATTATTTAATACGCAAGATAATGCAAATATACAGACGGCAATATTAAGCAATATAAAAGTAGAAATAGCATGTATATTTAATAAGAAAAAAAAAGAAAATTGATCAATATATTAAATATAAATTAAAAATTCCGAACGTTATAAAATAATACGTGAAAATAATAGTGAAATGAAACAAAAATTATTCTTTTTATTGAACTATTCTACGACGGTTAAAACAAAAATTTTCATTTTCATCTTGCAGCTGTCGAATTATGCACTCAACATACCAAAAATTTGCTATATTGTAGTTAAAAATAGGGGATCGACTTATATAACTGGTCGACTTATACAGCGAGATATATCGCAAGAGAATGTTGTTTTATAAGACAATTGTTACAAAATGATATATGTAATACGCTCTTTTTTTGACATTTTAACATTTAGATTATTTAAAACGCAAGATAATGCAAATATACAGACGGCAATATTAAGCAATATAAAAGTAGAAATAGCATGTATATTTAATAAGAAAAAAAAAGAAAATTGATCAATATATTAAATATAAATTAAAAATTCCGAACGTTATAAAATAATACGTGAAAATAATAGTGAAATGAAACAAAAATTATTCTTTTTATTGAACTATTCTACGACGGTTAAAACAAAAATTTTCATTTTCATCTTGCAGCTGTCGAATTATGCACTCAACATACCAAAAATTTGCTATATTGTAGTTAAAAATAGGGGATCGACTTATATAACTGGTCGACTTATACAGCGAGATATATCGCAAGAGAATGTTGTTTTATAAGACAATTGTTACAAAATGATATATGTAATACGCTCTTTTTTTGACATTTTAACATTTAGATTATTTAATACGCAAGATAGTGCAAATATACAGACGGCAATATTAAGCAATATAAAAGTAGAAATAGCATGTATATTTAATAAGAAAAAAAAAGAAAATTGATCAATATATTAAATATAAATTAAAAATTCCGAACGTTATAAAATAATACGTGAAAATAATAGTGAAATGAAACAAAAATTATTCTTTTTATTGAACTATTCTACGACGGTTAAAACAAAAATTTTCATTTTCATCTTGCAGCTGTCGAATTATGCACTCAACATACCAAAAATTTGCTATATTGTAGTTAAAAATAGGGGATCGACTTATATAACTGGTCGACTTATACAGCGAGATATATCGCAAGAGAATGTTGTTTTATAAGACAATTGTTACAAAATGATATATGTAATACGCTCTTTTTTTGACATTTTAACATTTAGATTATTTAATACGCAAGATAATGCAAATATACAGACGGCAATATTAAGCAATATAAAAGCAGAAATAGCATGTATATTTAATAAGAAAAAAAAAGAAAATTGATCAATATATTAAATATAAATTAAAAATTCCGAACGTTATAAAATAATACGTGAAAATAATAGTGAAATGAAACAAAAATTATTCTTTTTATTGAACTATTCTACGACGGTTAAAACAAAAATTTTCATTTTCATCTTGCAGCTGTCGAATTATGCACTCAACATACCAAAAATTTGCTATATTGTAGTTAAAAATAGGGGATCGACTTATATAACTGGTCGACTTATACAGCGAGATATATCGCAAGAGAATGTTGTTTTATAAGACAATTGTTACAAAATGATATATGTAATACGCTCTTTTTTTGACATTTTAACATTTAGATTATTTAATACGCAAGATTATGCAAATATACAGACGGCAATATTAAGCAATATAAAAGTAGAAATAGCATGTATATTTAATAAGAAAAAAAAAGAAAATTGATCAATATATTAAATATAAATTAAAAATTCCGAACGTTATAAAATAATACGTGAAAATAATAGTGAAATGAAACAAAAATTATTCTTTTTATTGAACTATTCTACGACGGTTAAAACAAAAATTTTCATTTTCATCTTGCAGCTGTCGAATTATGCACTCAACATACCAAAAATTTGCTATATTGTAGTTAAAAATAGGGGATCGACTTATATAACTGGTCGACTTATACAGCGAGATATATCGCAAGAGAATGTTGTTTTATAAGACAATTGTTACAAAATGATATATGTAATACGCTCTTTTTTTGACATTTTAACATTTAGATTATTTAATACGCAAGATAATGCAAATATACAGACGGCAATATTAAGCAATATAAAAGTAGAAATAGCATGTATATTTAATAAGAAAAAAAAAGAAAATTGATCAATATATTAAATATAAATTAAAAATTCCGAACGTTATAAAATAATACGTGAAAATAATAGTGAAATGAAACAAAAATTATTCTTTTTATTGAACTATTCTACGACGGTTAAAACAAAAATTTTCATTTTCATCTTGCAGCTGTCGAATTATGCACTCAACATACCAAAAATTTGCTATATTGTAGTTAAAAATAGGGGATCGACTTATATAACTGGTCGACTTATACAGCGAGATATATCGCAAGAGAATGTTGTTTTATAAGACAATTGTTACAAAATGATATATGTAATACGCTCTTTTTTTGACATTTTAACATTTAGATTATTTAATACGCAAGATAATGCAAATATACAGACGGCAATATTAAGCAATATAAAAGTAGAAATAGCATGTATATTTAATAAGAAAAAAAAAGAAAATTGATCAATATATTAAATATAAATTAAAAATTCCGAACGTTATAAAATAATACGTGAAAATAATAGTGAAATGAAACAAAAATTATTCTTTTTATTGAACTATTCTACGACGGTTAAAACAAAAATTTTCATTTTCATCTTGCAGCTGTCGAATTATGCACTCAACATACCAAAAATTTGCTATATTGTAGTTAAAAATAGGGGATCGACTTATATAACTGGTCGACTTATACAGCGAGATATATCGCAAGAGAATGTTGTTTTATAAGACAATTGTTACAAAATGATATATGTAATACGCTCTTTTTTTGACATTTTAACATTTAGATTATTTAATACGCAAGATAATGCAAATATACAGACGGCAATATTAAGCAATATAAAAGTAGAAATAGCATGTATATTTAATAAGAAAAAAAAAGAAAATTGATCAATATATTAAATATAAATTAAAAATTCCGAACGTTATAAAATAATACGTGAAAATAATAGTGAAATGAAACAAAAATTATTCTTTTTATTGAACTATTCTACGACGGTTAAAACAAAAATTTTCATTTTCATCTTGCAGCTGTCGAATTATGCACTCAACATACCAAAAATTTGCTATATTGTAGTTAAAAATAGCGGATCGACTTATATAACTGGTCGACTTATACAGCGAGATATATCGCAAGAGAATGTTGTTTTATAAGACAATTGTTACAAAATGATATATGTAATACGCTCTTTTTTTGACATTTTAACATTTAGATTATTTAATACGCAAGATAATGCAAATATACAGACGGCAATATTAAGCAATATAAAAGTAGAAATAGCATGTATATTTAATAAGAAAAAAAAAGAAAATTGATCAATATATTAAATATAAATTAAAAATTCCGAACGTTATAAAATAATACGTGAAAATAATAGTGAAATGAAACAAAAATTATTCTTTTTATTGAACTATTCTACGACGGTTAAAACAAAAATTTTCATTTTCATCTTGCAGCTGTCGAATTATGCACTCAACATACCAAAAATTTGCTATATTGTAGTTAAAAATAGGGGATCGACTTATATAACTGGTCGACTTATACAGCGAGATATATCGCAAGAGAATGTTGTTTTATAAGACAATTGTTACAAAATGATATATGTAATACGCTCTTTTTTTGACATTTTAACATTTAGATTATTTAAAACGCAAGATAATGCAAATATACAGACGGCAATATTAAGCAATATAAAAGTAGAAATAGCATGTATATTTAATAAGAAAAAAAAAGAAAATTGATCAATATATTAAATATAAATTAAAAATTCCGAACGTTATAAAATAATACGTGAAAATAATAGTGAAATGAAACAAAAATTATTCTTTTTATTGAACTATTCTACGACGGTTAAAACAAAAATTTTCATTTTCATCTTGCAGCTGTCGAATTATGCACTCAACATACCAAAAATTTGCTATATTGTAGTTAAAAATAGGGGATCGACTTATATAACTGGTCGACTTATACAGCGAGATATATCGCAAGAGAATGTTGTTTTATAAGACAATTGTTACAAAATGATATATGTAATACGCTCTTTTTTTGACATTTTAACATTTAGATTATTTAATACGCAAGATAATGCAAATATACAGACGGCAATATTAAGCAATATAAAAGTAGAAATAGCATGTATATTTAATAAGAAAAAAAAAGAAAATTGATCAATATATTAAATATAAATTAAAAATTCCGAACGTTATAAAATAATACGTGAAAATAATAGTGAAATGAAACAAAAATTATTCTTTTTATTGAACTATTCTACGACGGTTAAAACAAATATTTTCATTTTCATCTTGCAGCTGTCGAATTATGCACTCAACATACCAAAAATTTGCTATATTGTAGTTAAAAATAGGGGATCGACTTATATAACTGGTCGACTTATACAGCGAGATATATCGCAAGAGAATGTTGTTTTATAAGACAATTGTTACAAAATGATATATGTAATACGCTCTTTTTTTGACATTTTAACATTTAGATTATTTAATACGCAAGATAATGCAAATATACAGACGGCAATATTAAGCAATATAAAAGCTGAAATAGCATGTATATTTAATAAGAAAAAAAAAGAAAATTGATCAATATATTAAATATAAATTAAAAATTCCGAACGTTATAAAATAATACGTGAAAATAATAGTGAAATGAAATAAAAATTATTCTTTTTATTGAACTATTCTACGACGGTTAAAACAAAAATTTTCATTTTCATCTTGCAGCTGTCGAATTATGCACTCAACATACCAAAAATTTGCTATATTGTAGTTAAAAATAGGGGATCGACTTATATAACTGGTCGACTTATACAGCGAGATATATCGCAAGAGAATGTTGTTTTATAAGACAATTGTTACAAAATGATATATGTAATACGCTCTTTTTTTGACATTTTAACATTTAGATTATTTAAAACGCAAGATAATGCAAATATACAGACGGCAATATTAAGCAATATAAAAGTAGAAATAGCATGTATATTTAATAAGAAAAAAAAAGAAAATTGATCAATATATTAAATATAAATTAAAAATTCCGAACGTTATAAAATAATACGTGAAAATAATAGTGAAATGAAACAAAAATTATTCTTTTTATTGAACTATTCTACGACGGTTAAAACAAAAATTTTCATTTTCATCTTGCAGCTGTCGAATTATGCACTCAACATACCAAAAATTTGCTATATTGTAGTTAAAAATAGGGGATCGACTTATATAACTGGTCGACTTATACAGCGAGATATATCGCAAGAGAATGTTGTTTTATAAGACAATTGTTACAAAATGATATATGTAATACGCTCTTTTTTTGACATTTTAACATTTAGATTATTTAATACGCAAGATAATGCAAATATACAGACGGCAATATTAAGCAATATAAAAGTAGAAATAGCATGTATATTTAATAAGAAAAAAAAAGAAAATTGATCAATATATTAAATATAAATTAAAAATTCCGAACGTTATAAAATAATACGTGAAAATAATAGTGAAATGAAACAAAAATTATTCTTTTTATTGAACTATTCTACGACGGTTAAAACAAAAATTTTCATTTTCATCTTGCAGCTGTCGAATTATGCACTCAACATACCAAAAATTTGCTATATTGTAGTTAAAAATAGGGGATCGACTTATATAACTGGTCGACTTATACAGCGAGATATATCGCAAGAGAATGTTGTTTTATAAGACAATTGTTACAAAATGATATATGTAATACGCTCTTTTTTTGACATTTTAACATTTAGATTATTTAATACGCAAGATAATGCAAATATACAGACGGCAATATTAAGCAATATAAAAGTAGAAATAGCATGTATATTTAATAAGAAAAAAAAAGAAAATTGATCAATATATTAAATATAAATTAAAAATTCCGAACGTTATAAAATAATACGTGAAAATAATAGTGAAATGAAACAAAAATTATTCTTTTTATTGAACTATTCTACGACGGTTAAAACAAAAATTTTCATTTTCATCTTGCAGCTGTCGAATTATGCACTCAACATACCAAAAATTTGCTATATTGTAGTTAAAAATAGGGGATCGACTTATATAACTGGTCGACTTATACAGCGAGATATATCGCAAGAGAATGTTGTTTTATAAGACAATTGTTACAAAATGATATATGTAATACGCTCTTTTTTTGACATTTTAACATTTAGATTATTTAATACGCAAGATAATGCAAATATACAGACGGCAATATTAAGCAATATAAAAGTAGAAATAGCATGTATATTTAATAAGAAAAAAAAAGAAAATTGATCAATATATTAAATATAAATTAAAAATTCCGAACGTTATAAAATAATACGTGAAAATAATAGTGAAATGAAACAAAAATTATTCTTTTTATTGAACTATTCTACGACGGTTAAAACAAAAATTTTCATTTTCATCTTGCAGCTGTCGAATTATGCACTCAACATACCAAAAATTTGCTATATTGTAGTTAAAAATAGGGGATCGACTTATATAACTGGTCGACTTATACAGCGAGATATATCGCAAGAGAATGTTGTTTTATAAGACAATTGTTACAAAATGATATATGTAATACGCTCTTTTTTTGACATTTTAACATTTAGATTATTTAATACGCAAGATAATGCAAATATACAGACGGCAATATTAAGCAATATAAAAGTAGAAATAGCATGTATATTTAATAAGAAAAAAAAAGAAAATTAATCAATATATTAAATATAAATTAAAAATTCCGAACGTTATAAAATAATACGTGAAAATAATAGTGAAATGAAACAAAAATTATTCTTTTTATTGAACTATTCTACGACGGTTAAAACAAAAATTTTCATTTTCATCTTGCAGCTGTCGAATTATGCACTCAACATACCAAAAATTTGCTATATTGTAGTTAAAAATAGGGGATCGACTTATATAACTGGTCGACTTATACAGCGAGATATATCGCAAGAGAATGTTGTTTTATAAGACAATTGTTACAAAATGAAATATGTAGTACGTTATTTTTTTGTTATCTTAACATTTAGATTATTTAATACGTAAGATAATGCGAATATACAGACGGCAATGTTAAGCAAAATAAAGATAGAAATAACATGTATATTTAATATTGCAAAATAAAAGAAAATTGATAAATATATTAAATATAAATGAAAGATTCCGAATGTTATAAAATAATGCGTGAAAATAATAGTGAAATGAAACAGAAATTATTCTTTTTATTGAACTATTCTTCTACGGTTCAAACAAAATTTTCATTTTCATCCTGCAGCCGTCGAATTATGCACTCAATATACCAAAAATTTGCTATCTTGGAGTCAAAAATAGGGGATTGACTTATATAACTGGTCGACTTATGCACCGAGATATACGCAACAAAATGTTTTTTTTTTTTTTATTGTTACAAAACAATAAAAAAAAACATTACAATTGTTACAAAATGATATATGCAATACGTTCTTTTTTGTCATCTTAACATTCAGAATATTTAACACGTGAGATAATGAAAATATACAGAAGGCAATATTAAGCAAAATAAAAATGGAAATAACATGTATATTTAATAACGCCAAAAAAATGATAGATATATTAAATATAAATTAAAAATTCCAAAAGTTATAAAATAATACGTAGAAAATGAAAGTGAAATGAAACAAAAATTAATCTTTTTATTGAACTATTCTACGATGGTTAAAACAAAAATTTTCATTTTCATAACATCAAAAGCTGTAATTATACCGGTAGCAACAAAGAAAAAAATTAATATTTATAACTACAACTCATTCATAAAATAAAAGACTAGACGCAGTTAACAGATTAAAACTGGTCTTTTGAGTCTCTTAAAATTGGTAAAAGCTCGGTTTTTAATTTTCGAGACTGGAATCTCAAAACGGAAGGTGGTAAAATATATTCATTTAACCTTTCACTGATTAAAGCAATAATTTTCAGCCGCGATATTCTATTGCCGGTGTGGTGACGCCTTCCAATCGAGAGAAGTGCACCAAGAAATAAAGTGTGGACAGTCACATACTACCATTCGACAACATACAACTTATGATAACCGGAAGTTTTCTCGTAATTTTTCGTGTCCTACCATCATTGTCGTAAATCTTGCTGAAATAAGCGTCAGGACTTAATAACATTTCCTTCCGATTTATGACTTTCCATCCAGTATTTCAATTTTCGTCAGAAACCGGGTGAATTTCTGAGTCTCTTAAGTCGCCATTTTGTATAACTAATATTTGAATTTGTGTGCAAATTTGGACTCGTTTATGAATATCGATTTTAAGTAAAAGAATAGGAAATCAATTATTGGAACGGATGTTAGATGATATAGATATAAAATGGATTCACTAAGCACTAAATTATAAAATAATTGCCTTCTAACTTTCATTAAAGATGTTTTTTTGCACTCAGAACGAACTTGTTTAAATTATTACTTTCGTATTTTAACAAATACATTAATTTAGATTGAATAACGGCACAAATATCAGTATATTTAATGATTTTTTATAAAGCTACTTTCAAAATAAATCATTTGATTTTTATCATCCAAATTCTAACTCAAAATGTTTAGTAAATAAATGAAGTTTATTTATTAGAATTTTTAGTAAATAAATGAAGTTTTTTTATTAGTATTAGTAGATTGTAATTGCCTTCTTACTTTGTAGAAAGATGTTATGTTATACTTAGAGCAAAACATGTTTAATTTATTACTTTCGTATTTCAATTAATAAATATTAATTTAGATTAAAAAGCGGTACAAATATCACTATCAGCGGTACAAATATCTGAGCAAACTTGTTTAAATTATTACTTTCGTATTTTAATAAATGCCTTAATTTAGATTGAAAAACGGCACAAATATCAGTATATTTAATGATTTTGTATAAAGCTACTTTCAAAATAAAGCAATTGATTTTTATCATCCAAACTATAACTCAACATTTTAGTAAATGACTTAAATCTATGAAGTTTTTTTTTATTAGTATTAGTAGATTATAATTACCTTCTTACTTTCACGAAAGATGTTATGTTATACTTAGAGTTATGATAGATGTTATGTTATACACCTATCAATTCAAGTATAGCCTACGGTATAACATAGAATACTGAAGTTGATAAATGAATTAAATATAAATAAACTTCAGACAAAGCATTTTAATCAGAAATTTCGTTTTGAAAAATGACATTGCAAGTTATAGAATTCATAAAAAAAATTTTTTAATATTCAAGCTGTAAAAACCTGAATAAGGCCTCAAAAATAAAATCCCCTGGTTTCTCATTTATACACCTCCCTTAGTGCGTGCAATTAAATGTTAATATTATAACATGAAACTAAATGTGTGTGAAAGAATGTCGCATTCAATTCATTTTTGAATAAAATAGAAAAAGATAAACTCCTATTCCCACTAATTTAAAAAGAGATTGCCTATAAAATGAAAAATAGTTCTGCCTGTAATTTAATTATAATGTATAGGACAAAATTATTGATATTATAAACTAACCACTTTAGTTTTGTAAATTTGAAAGCATGAATAAAAAAATTTAAATTATTTACATTTCCTTTTTCCTTGCTTTTCTAAGATAGGAAAATAAATAATATTAATATTTAAGATGAATTATACATATAAATAAAACAAAAAACAGTATTAAAAATGTAGAATAAAATATTAATTAGCAAATTTCAAAGTTCCGTGACTGCTACTTTTCTCCAGAGACAACTTTTCTCTGGAAAATTTTTAAACGCTTCAAATGAATAAATTTGTTCAAAATGTAATGCAATATTAATTTATTAGATTCGAAATAATAATTTCTAAGAACCAGTTTCTGGAAAGACTTAATTATAATGTTCTGAAATCTTGTGTTTAAAATTTATTGTATTTTTTAGAACTCTAACGAACGTCAGTCAAGTGAAGTTTAAAGAACAATTGATGCCTCAAAAATGTTTACAAATTTAAAAATTTGCATCAAAAGAATTTTTTACTACAATAAAGTATTTCACAATAACTATAAGTTATTCTTTTTTATTCTTTTTTTTTTTTTGGAGAAATTGAAAATTACAAAAGTTACATTAGATTACATTAGATTTCAAGGTTACAAAAGTTACTTTATAACATATATTACTCGATTAATTTAAAAAGTTTTATGCTTTGCAAATATAAATTGAGAACAGATTTTATTAGATTCATAACTCCAAACATTATTTTGACAGCAAGCAGTATAAAAACTTCAAAAGTTGTTTTTTAGCTATTTCTACACGTAAGAAAAAACGAGTTCAGCATTGAATTACCATATGTACACAGAACAAAAGTATGATTAAAACTACCAGAATATGGTAAAACTTACCGTGCTTCTGGCTCTATGGGAATACCAAAACCTCGGAACTTTTTACCGAGGTGCTTTGGGAATAATTTGGTAAAATTTCGGTGAAATTTGCTTTTCAGTTTTATATATTTCACTAAATTTAGAATTGTAATTTTGAAAATTAGAATTTCCGGTAAATAGGCAACAAATGAACTTAAAAATTAGCTAATGAATGGTTTAAATATCGCATATTTTAGGTTTATTAACCGAAATTACGTTTTTTTTTACTAAGAAAATTATTGCCTTATCAACACGCTAATTTTACTAGAATTCTTTATCGAGTGTATTATCACTAAACTTCTTTTTAATTTTTTTTATTTTAAACTTTATTCTAAATAAACTATTGATTCATAGTAATGGATAAATTTATGAATTCTGCCAAGTATTTATTATTTAATCAAAATTGCAACAACAACTTTAGAAGTTGCTAGAATTACTAGAGTTGCTAGAAATATTGATGAAAATGGTTTTAAGAGAAAAAACATAGCTACACACTTTTCATATAAATAACTAGCTAAAATTTTTCAAGAAATCACATTTAAACATTTTTGTATTTCAGTAATATGAACAATACCTGCAATATTGTTTTTTTTAAAAATTTAGTAAAGCATTTTTTTTTTTATTTGGAAAAGTCGGGAAAATTTATTTACTGATACAGCCTCTTAAGATTTCATATATTAACCTCAGTGGTGGATATTTGTTATCAACCACTTGCACATTCACAATAAAACGTGTATTACATAATAAATGAGTTTAAAAGAAAGAAAACTGATTTTTTTTTAAATAAAATTCTTATTCTAAGTTCTATTACATAAATTAACTTAGAAAATCGTGCCCTTTTCGCGAAAATAACAGTTATGTTTTCTCTTTAGAATTCAGAATAAACTTAAAAATTAAATCTTCGGTTCTAAGTTATTTCGACTTTTAAACACTCCCGAAGTAAAATTTATTTGAAAATCTCCTGTAACTTGGTGACGTCAGCACTTTTACACATGGTTTGAATTCAGGGATGATATGATGGTCTTAAACCATAAGATCCTGCGTCTGGATTGTTTGGAATGTGATGGGACAGCCCGGTTTCCATACCCACCCTTCAGAAGCCCGGGTCCATCTTGCAGCTATTAAAGGGGAAGACTGCGGGGGTGCCCCATCAATTTCCGCATCATGGCGATGGGGAGGTGACATAACTTCGAAGAAGACGTCATCATGACAATCTGCTGAAGGGGACATAGTGAAATATTCCTAGCAAGAATATCTTATTTTTCAGAATAAATAAAATCTAGGTAGATAATCTTGGAAAAAGTTTTCTCGCAAGGACACTTGCATCTTATTCATAAAAATAATAGTATTATTTATTTACCGATTTATTTATTTATTTACCGATTAATTTATTTTTTATTTCTACATTTTTTACTTAATTTATTTTTAAAAAAATTTACAAAATGAAACTGAGAAATGTGTAATCTCAAACATGAGAACAACCAAGAAAATTGATGTCAGATGATTTTGATATTAAAGACATGCTGCTGCGTTTTGGGTTCATGTCTTTTTATCATCAAGCAACTTTAAAGTTTATCACTAATAGTAAAAGAATCACAGTTAATGAAAATGCACTAACACGTGCCGTGTTTAATAGTAAACAGGGTGATCCAGCACAGTGATTACAAACCTGGAAAAGGGCACACCGAAAAGCTTGAGAGTTGCATAGCAAACCATGGCTAGCTACGAGAGTTGCATAGCCTGTCATTCATAAAAGAAAATACCTATTATAGACTAACTGCTCATGTACAATTAAACCAATACTATCATTTATTTAAATTGTCTTAATTTAATATTAATTTTATAGTTCTTAATAAAATATTGTCGAAATTTGCCTTGAAATGGGTTCAAGTTTAGCTGTATAACCGCAATCGTGCATACCAAACCATGGCTGGAAATGCCAATGATAGAAGAGTTTTTCAGTTATGAACTAATTCAATTTGGCATTTGTTTAGCTTCTTTTATTCATCTAATCTTAAATCTCGATTTTTTTTTAATGTTTTCTTATAAATATTTTCGAAAAATTACCAGATTTAGCCGTCTTGTTATAATTTGATTTTTGCAACAAATTTGCAGAATTTGATAGTTAAATCCACATATTACGATAATGCAGCTATATCTGAGCTATTTCGAGAACATTTTCGACAATATTAGGAAATATAAAATTTGCATAAAATTATGATAATATAAATAAATAAAAATATTGGTTCAAATGTACATGAGCGATTAGTCTATAGTAGGGATATCCCTTTAGCGGCCTTTAGATGACATTTCACTTCATGGTTTGTTGTACAGCTCTCAATACTTATGGTATGTCCTAACTTCGTACTAAGTTTGTAATCGCTGTACTGTATGCATACTGGACCGCATACTATTATTGTGTACTGCATTCTATTTAACACGGACAGCGATAAAAAATTTTCATTAACTGTAATACATTTTCAATATATTTTTGAATTTATAATATTCTGTTAAGTGATAAAAAAGAGCACTGTTAAATGGCGTTAATTGATTATATTTAGATTTTATTGGAGATATTAAAAGAAGTATTTTTGAATTTTTCATATGGTTCTAAATTCTACTATAAACTTAAGAAATTCAGATAAATACTTTACGGAAAAAGTACAGACAAATCTACCAGAATATGGTAAAACTTCCCATGTTTATGAATCTATGGGTACATCAAAAAGCTCGGTAATATAAAGCTTTACCGAAGCACTTTAGTTATAATTTTGGAAAAATTAGCAATAAAATAAAGTTTTATTAAGATGTGATAAAATTTGGCAAATGTGCTAAAAATTTGATTAATTTTATCATAATAACCATGTTCATAACACGAAACCATTTAGTCGAATATTTTGAACTTTGAAGTGAATCTTTCTTAACCATCGATAAAAAGAGATTTGTTGACTTTTGAGCATTTTACGTGCAGATTAACGAAGTTTAACAGGTTAAATAAAAAAAATCATTTTTAAAAATTAATAATAAATAAATTTTAACTTGGATATTGGAACAATGCCTATTTTTTTATAGTATTTAAAAATATAATTATTAAATTTAAATTGGTTTTAGGAATAAATTAAAAAACTTTAGGTTTGAAAAATGTTTCAACTTGAGCACTCAAATCCTAATTATACATTGCAAACTTATATTATTATAGTATAAGTTTGTAATGTAAACAATTTAATAACAAAAAACAACATTTGAAATTAATATTCTAGGCTTTAAAATTGCTAACGAGTACTTCTATTTGAATAATGAGCACATCCTTAAGAATATTTTCTATCACTACGTTTTCGATCACTAATTTATTACTAAATAGAAATTAAATACTATTTGTCCAGAGGAACGAGATTTACTTACAACTGCAATGTTACAACACTCTTCTAGAATTTTAATTTTTTTAGATAAGTGTGGCTGTCTATTATTAAGTGTGTAATAACATGGAACAGATAAATTTTTGCTTTTGACTTACAAGTGTTAGATATTTTATTTTATAACCGTCGTTAAACAGCCGATCCAATTTTGAGTTTATGACAACCAATTTTGAGTTATGACATGCTCAACTCCGTAACCTTGTAATTTTGAATCAAATCCAGAAAACAATGGAACTCCTGGATCAAGTATAGAGAGGAATTTGCCTTTGTGGAGGACTTTTTGATGGGGCTAACCTGCATTTGCGTTATATGGAAGGGAAAACCATAAAAACCTCCCACGGATAGCCTGATGGGAAGAGGACCCAAACCCATAATCCGTCCACCAAGGAAGATATTTTACGTCTTCCCTGTCGGTGCGGACCGGATGCGGAATTCGTATCGAAACGCCATCGCTAGGATTTGATTACATCATTGAGAGCCTGAATCACTTCATTGGAAGGCGAGCTCTCTATTCCCTGAGCCACCACTGCCAAGTATTCAATATTATAAAAGTTAGAAGAAATATATTTATTCACAACTGCAATGAAAGTGCAGCGCGTTCTGAGATTTTTAATTTTGTAGATACGTGTGGCTGTTTATTATTAAGTGTGTAATAACATGGAACCACCATAGTTTGCTTTTGACTTACAAGCATCTTGTATTATAAAAGGTATCTATTTCTATTAATTTCTGGATTTATATTCAAATTTTCTCTTAGTAGGATTCCATTTTTCAAAATTCATTGATCTTTAATTAATGGGACCAAAATCAATAACGAAAAAAATAATATGTTCCAACCTGCAAATTAACATTATGTTTCATCTCCTGACTGTCATCACACATTATCAAATCAACAGAACCACAGAGCTCAAAAAAAATAAACGGACCACCCTGAATAACTTTTGATCTAACGATTGGATCTTCACGTTCTGTGACTCAATCTTAATGGTTAGAAGGGGTTACCTCACAGAACACACAGAAACGTTTTAATACATCTGGATATACAACATTTAAATTAGTTATTTTGTTGTCTTTTTGATTAACATTTTCAAGACATATTAATTTAATCGTAGAAAATGAAGTTACAAGTTTGTAACTCTACATTTTTAAATAATTGCGTATGTGATTCATTATTTTAAAATTCAATGTACTGCAATATGCACATAGAAAAAAATTCTGGTAAAATTACTTTACTGTTTACTGTGATAATGACATTTCTGGTAAAAAGAACTACAGTTCTGGTTAATGAAACTAAAATATACGGCATAAAAACCTTTAATTTGTTGACATTTCCGTTCATATGGTAATGGTTTAGCGAAATTTTAGTTTTCAAATTTATAGTTCACATTTGGAAAAAATGCAAAATTGAAAAGTAAATTCATAAAATAAAAGACTAGACGCAGTTAACAGGTTAAAACTGGTCTTTTGAGTCTCTTAAAATTGGTAAAAGCTCGGTTTTTAATTTTCGAGACTGGAATCTCAAAACGGAAGGTGGTAAAATATATTCATTAAACCTTTCACTGATTAAAGCAATAATTTTCAGCCACGATATTCTATTGCCGGTGTGGTGACGCCTTCCAATCGAGAGAAGTGCACCAAGAAATAAAGTGTGGACAGTCACATACTACCATTCGACAACATACAACTTATGATAACCGGAAGTTTTCTCGTAATTTTTCGTGTCCTACCATCATTGTCGTAAATCTTGCTGAAATAAGCGTCAGGACTTAATAACATTTCCTTCCGATTTATGACTTTCCATCCAGTATTTCAATTTTCGTCAGAAACCGGGTGAATTTCTGAGTCTCTCAAGTCGCCATTTTGTATAACTAATATTTGAATTTGTGTGCAAATTTGGACTCGTTTATGAATATCGATTTTAAGTAAAAGAATAGGAAATCAATTCTTGGAACGGATGTTAGATGATATAGATATAAAATGGATTCACTAAGCACTAAATTATAAAATAATTGCCTTCTAATCATCAAAGATGTTTTTTTGCACTCAGAACGAACTTGTTTAAATTATTACTTTCGTATTTTAACAAATACATTAATTTAGATTGAATAACGGCACAAATATCAGTATATTTAATGATTTTTTATAAAGCTACTTTCAAAATAAATCATTTGATTTTTATCATCCAAATTCTAACTCAAAATGTTTAGTAAATAAATGAAGTTTATTTATTAGAATTTTTAGTAAATAAATGAAGTTTTTTTATTAGTATTAGTAGATTGTAATTGCCTTCTTACTTTGTAGAAAGATGTTATGTTATACTTAGAGCAAAACATGTTTAATTTATTACTTTCGTATTTCAATTAATAAATATTAATTTAGATTAAAAAGCGGTACAAATATCAATATCAGCGGTACAAATATCAGAGCAAACTTGTTTAAATTATTACTTTCGTATTTTAATAAATGCATTAATTTAGATTGAAAAACGGCACAAATATCAGTATATTTAATGATTTTGTATAAAACTACTTTCAAAATATAGCAATTGATTTTTATCATCCAAACTATAACTCAACATTTTAGTAAATGACTTAAATCTATGAAGTTTTTTTTTATTAGTATTAGTAGATTATAATTACCTTCTTACTTTCACGAAAGATGTTATGTTATACTTAGAGTTATGATAGATGTTATGCTATACACCTATCAATTCAAGTATAGCCTACGGTATAACATAGAATACTGAAGTTGATAAATGAATTAAATATAAATAAACTTCAGACAAAGCATTTTAATCAGAAATTTCGTTTTGAAAAATGACATTGCAAGTTATAGAATTCATAAAAAAAAAATTTTAATATTCAAGCTGTAAAAACCTGAATAAGGCCTCAAAAATAAAATCCCCTGGTTTCTCATTTATACACCTCCCTTAGTGCGTGCAATTAAATGTTAATATTATAACATGAAACTAAATGTGTGTGAAAGAATGTCGCATTCAATTCATTTTTGAATAAAATAGAAAAAGATAAACCCCTATTCCCACTAATTTAAAAAGAGATTGCCTATAAAATGAAAAATAGTTCTGCCTGTAATTTAATTATAATGTATAGGACAAAATTATTGATATTATAAACTAACCACATTAGTTTTGTAAATTTGAAAGCATGAATAAGAAAATTTAAATTATTTACATTTCCTTTTTCCTTGCTTTTCTAAGATAGGAAAATAAATAATATTAATATTTAAGATGAATTATACATATAAATAAAACAAAAAACAGTATTAAAAATGTAGAATAAAATATTAATTAGCAAATTTCAAAGATTCTTGACTGCTACTTTTCTCCAGAGACAACTTTTCTCTGGAAAATTTTTAAACGCTTCAATTGAATAAATTTGTTCAAAATTTAATGCAATATTAATTTATTAGATTCGAAATAATAATTTCTAAGAACCAGTTTCTGGAAAGACTTAATTATAATGTTCTGAAATCTTGTGTTTAAAATTTATTGTATTTTTTAGAACTCTAACGAACGTCAGTCAAGTGAAGTTTAAAGAACAATTTATGCCTCAAAAATGTTTACAAATTTAAAAATTTGCATCAAAAGAATTTTTTACTACAATAAAGTATTTCACAATAACTATAAATTATTCTTTTTTATTCTTTTTTTTTTTTTTTTTGGAGAAATTGAAAATTACAAAAGTTACATTAGATTTCAAGGTTACAAAAGTTACTTTATAACATATATTACTCGATTAATTTAAAAAGTTTTATGCTTTGCAAATATAAATTGAGAACAGATTTTATTAGATTCATAACTCCAAACATTATTTTGATAGCAAGCAGTATAAAAACTTCAAAAGTTGTTTTTTAGCTATTTCTCAACGTAAGAAAAAACGAGTTCAGCATTGCATTACCATATGTACACAGAACAAAAGTAGGATTAAAAGTACCAGAATATGGTAAAACTTACCGTGCTTCTGGCTCTATGGGAACACCAAAACCTCGGAACTTTTTACCGAGGTGCTTTGGGAATAATTTGGTAAAATTTCGGTGAAATTTGCTTTTCAGTTTTATATATTTCACTAAATTTAGAATTATAATTTTGAAAATTAGAATTTCCGGTAAATAGGCAACAAATGAACTTAAAAATTAGCTAATGAATGGTTTAAATATCGCATATTTTAGGTTTATTAACCGAAATTACGTTTTTTTTTACTAAGAAAATTATTGCCTTATCAACACGCTAATTTTACTAGAATTCTTTATCGAGTGTATTATCACTAAACTTCTTATTAATTATTTTTATTTTAAACTTTATTCTAAATAAACTATTGATTCATAGTAATGGATAAATTTATGAATTCTGCCAAGTATTTATTATTTAATCAAAATTGCAACAACTTTAGAAGTTGCTAGAATTACTAGAGTTGCTAGAAATATTGATGAAAATGGTTTTAAGAGAAAAAACATAGCTACACACTTTTCATATAAATAACTAGCTAAAATTTTTCAAGAAATCACATTTAAACATTTTTGTATTTCAGTAATATGAACAATACCTGCAATATTGTTTTTTTAAATAATTTAGTAAAGCATTTTTTTTTTATTTGGAAAAGTTGGGAAAATTTATTTACTGATACAGCCTCTTAAGATTTCATATATTAACCTCAGTGGTGGATATTTGTTATCAACCACTTGCACATTCACAATAAAACGTGTATTACATAATAAATGAGTTTAAAAGAAAGAAAACTTATTTTTTTTTTAAATAAAATTCTTATTCTAAGTTCTATTACATAAATTAACTTAGAAAATCGGGCCCTTTTCGCGAAAATAACAGTTATGTTTTCTCTTTAGAAATCAGAATAAACTTAAAAATTAAATCTTCGGTTCAAAGTTATTTCGACTTTTAAACACTCCCAAAGTAAAATTTATTTGAAAATCTCCTGTAACTTGGTGACGTCAGCACTTTTACACATGGTTTGAATTCAGGGATGATATGATGGTCTTAAACCATAAGATCCTGCGTCTGGATTGTTTGGAATGTGATGGGACAGCCCGGTTTCCATACCCACCCTTCAGAAGCCCGGGTCCATCTTGCAGCTATTAAAGGGGAAGACTGCGGGGGTGCCCCATCAATTTCCGCATCATGGCGATGGGGAGGTGACATAACTTCGAAGAAGACGTCATCATGACAATCTGCTGAAGGGGACATAATGAAATATTCCTAGCAAGAATATCTTATTTTTCAGAATAAATAAAATCTAGGTAGAAATAATCTTGGAAAAAGTTTTCTCGCAAGGACACTTGCATCTTATTCATAAAAATAATAGTATTATTTATTTACCGATTTATTTATTTATTTACCGATTAATTTATTTTTTATTTCAACATTTTTTATTTAATTTATTTTTAAAAAAATTTACAAAATGAAACTGAGAAATGTGTAATCTCAAACATGAGAACAACCAAGAAAATTGATGTCAGATGATTTTGATATTAAAGACATGCTGCTGCGTTTTGGGTTCATGTCTTTTTATCATCAAGCAACTTTAAAGTTTATCACTAATAGTAAAAGAATCACAGTTAATGAAAATGCACTAACACGTGCCGTGTTTAATAGTAAACAGGGTGATCCAGCACAGTGATTACAAACCTGGAAAAGGGCACACCGAAAAGCTTGAGAGTTGCATAGCAAACCATGGCTAGCTATGAGAGTTGCATAGCCTGTCATTCATAAAAGAAAATACCTATTATAGACTAACTGCTCATGTACAGTTAAACCAATACTGTCATTTATTTAAATTGTCTTAATTTAATATTAATTTTATAGTTCTTAATAAAATATTGTCGAAATTTGCCTTGAAATGGGTTCAAGTTTAGCTGTATAACCGCAATCGTGCATATCAAACCATGGCTGGAAATGCCAATGATAGAAGAGTTTTTCAGTTATGAACTAATTCAATTTGGCATTTGTTTAGCTTCTTTTATTCATCTAATCTTAAATCTCGATTTTATTTTAATGTTTTCTTATAAATATTTTCGAAAAATTACCAGATTTTGCCGTCTTGTTATAGTTTGATTTTTGCAACAAATTTGCAGAATTTGATAGTTAAATCCACATATGACGATAATGCAGCTATATCTGAGCTATTTCGAGAACATTTTCGACAATATTAGGAAATATAAAATTTGCATAAAATTAAGATAATATAAATAAATAAAAATATTGGTTCAAATGTACATGAGCGATTAGTCTATAGTAGGGATATCCCTCTAGCGGCCTTTAGATGACATTTCACTTCATGGTTTGTTGTACAGCTCTCAATACTTATGGTATGTCCTAACTTCGTACTAAGTTTGTAATCGCTGTACTGTATGCATACTGGACCGCATACTATTATTGTGTACTGCATTCTATTTAACACGGACAGCGATAAAAAATTTCATTAACTGTAATACATTTTCAATATATTTTTGAATTTATAATATTCTGTTAAGTGATAAAAAAGAGCACTGTTAAATGGCGTTAATTGATTATATTTAGATTTTATTGGAGATATTAAAAGAAGTATTTTTGAATTTTTCATATGGTTCTAAATTCTACTATAAACTTAAGAAATTCAGATAAATACTTTACGGAAAAAGTACAGACAAATCTACCAGAATATGGTAAAACTTCCCATGTTTATGAATCTATGGATACATCAAAAAGCTCGGTAATATAAAGCTTTACCGAAGCACTTTAGTTATAATTTTGGAAAAATAAGCAATAAAATAAAGTTTTATTAAGATGTGATAAAATTTGGCAAATGTGCTAAAAATTTGATTAATTTTATCATAATATCCATGTTCATGACACGAAACCATTTATTCAATTTACTTTTCAATTTTGCATTTTTTCCAAATGTGAACTATAAATTTGAAAACTAAAATTTCGCTAAACCATTACCATATGAACGGAAATGTCAACAAATTAAAGGTTTTTATGCCGTATATTTTAGTTTCATTAACCAGAACTGTAGTTCTTTTTACCAGAAATGTCATTCTCAAACAGTAAAGTAATTTTACCAGAATTTTTTTCTACGTGCATATTACAGTACATTGAATTTTAAAATAATGAATCACATACGCAATTATTTAAAAATGTAGAGTTACAAACTTGTAACTTCATTTTCTACGATTAAATTAATATGTCTTGAAAATGTTAATCAAAAAGACAAAAAAATAACTAATTTAAATGTTGTATATCCAGATGTACAATACGTTTCTGTGTGTTCTGTGAGGTAACCACTTCTAACCATTAAGATTGAGTCACAGAACGTGAAGATCCAATCGTTAGATCAAAAGTTATTCAGGGTGGTCCGTTTATATTTTTGAGCTCTGTATTTCTGTTGATTCGATAATGTGTGATGACAGTCAGGAGATGAAGCATAATATTAATTTGCAGGTTAGAACATATTATTTTTTTCGTTATTGATTTTGGTCCCATTAATTAAAGATCAATGAATTTTGAAAAATGGAATCCTATTAAGAGAAAATTTGAATATAAATCCAGAAATTAATAGAAATATATACCTTTTATAATACAAGATGCTTGTAAGTCAAAAGCAAACTATGGTGGTTCCATGTTATTACACACTTAATAATAAACAGCCACACGTATCTACAAAATTAAAAATCTCAGAATGCGCTGCACTTTTATTGCAGTTGTGAATAAATATATTTCTTCTAACTTTTATAATATTGAATACTTAGCAGTGGTGGCTCAGGGAATAGAGTGCTCGCCTTCCAATGAGGTGATTCAGGCTCTCAATAATGTAATCGAATCCTATCGATGGCGTTTCGATACGAATTCCGCATCCAGTCCACACCGACAGGGCAGACGTAAAATATCTTCCTTGGTGGACGGATTATGGGTTTGGGTCCTCTTCCCATCAGGCTATCTGTGGGAGGTTTTTATGGCTTTCCCATTCATATAACGCAAATGCAGGTTAGTCCCATCAAAGAGTCCTCCACAAAGGCAAATTCATCTCTATACTTGGTCCAGGAGTTCCATTGTTTTCTGAATTTGATTCAAAATTACAAGGTTACGGAGTTGAGCATTGGTTGTCATAAACTCAAAATCGGATCGGCTGTTCAACGACGGTTATAAAATAAAATATCTAACACTTGTCAGTCAAAAGCAAAAATCTATCTGTTCCATGTTATTACACACTTAATAATAGACAGCCACACTTATCTAAAAAATTAAAATTCTAGAAGAGTGTTGTAACATTGCAGTTGTAAGTAAATCTCGTTCCTCTGGACAATTTCTATTTAGTAATAAATTAGTGATAGAAAATATTCTTAAGGATGTGCTCATTATTCAAATAGTAGTACTCGTTAGCTATTTTAAAGCCTAGAATATTAATTCCAAATGTTGTTTTTTGTTATTAAATTGCTTATATTACAAACTTATACTATAATAATATAAGTTTGCAATGTATAATGAGGATTTGAGTGCTCAAGTTGAAACATTATTTTTCAAACCTAAAGATTTTTAATTTATTCCTAAAACCAATTTAAATTTAATAATTATATTTTTAAATACTATAAAAAAATAGGCATTGTTCCAATATCCAGGTTAAAATTTATTTACTATTAATTTTTAAAAATGATTTTTTATTTATTTAACCTGTTAAACTTCGTTAATCTGCACGTAAAATGCTCAAAAGTCAACAAATCCCTTTTTATCGATGGTTAAGAAAGATTCACTTCAAAGTTCAAAATATTCGAGCTGGTTAAAAGATCATTTACATTTCTCAAAGACAATATTTTACAGTTCAATATCCCCTTCAAAAAATATAAAATCATCCCCAGGGCTTACGGAAACAGATAAGTTGTAAGGAAAATAGGGAAAAAATATCGAGGAAAACGCTTGGAACTGGCAGTCGATCTCTGCCACTGACTTCCACCATCCCTTCCCCTCTTCTTCATCCAAGGGTCGCCGAGAAAACGTCAAGGAACATCTGTTTCCAACCCCTCAGCCCTCTGAGAATACATCATGTCGTTCAATATAGATCTGTCCCTTCATGTGCGATACTCTGCACTCATTTGCATTTTCTCAAACTCGCCTTTTCTGTGAAGCTAAAAAGATCGTCTGTTATTTTTTCCTCCGATTCTCCTCTTCACTTCACTTCTCTAGAAGTTCTCACAACAGGACGTAATTTTGTTGCCATTCCAAGAAAGATAAAAATCTGAAGAGGACCTCTAAGGAAAATAGTTGACAGATCATATCAAAAACCTGCATAATGTTTGAAATTTAGATAAAAATAACAGTGTTCAGGAAAGGTATATTCATATTTATGCAAATTTTGAGAACTGCAAGATTAGATAAATTAATTAGGTTTAAAAATTTTCTCTTAAACGCTAAATTTTGGAAGTTTATCACTTGTTTCAGTATTCACTCCAAAAACTTTTTTCTTAAATGAATGTGTGAAATGTATTCATTAATTAAAACCATATTTTTAGTCGTTGAAAACTCTTCATAATAAAAGAAAATATAGTCTAGCCTACTATAAGATTTTTGAGTAAACAAAATGTATAATTTCTGTACTTAGAAGCGTTTGCGAAAAATTTGCGAAAAATAGATACTTATCGGGGCAATTCAACTTGACTTCACTCCTCATAAAAATTTTCAAAACGGTCATAAATAATCAAAACATTTTTTTTTTACCTTCACGAAGAAATTTCTCGAAATTGATAGGATAGTAAACATGATAGAAATAAGATAAAATCTATGATTAAAAAAAATGGTATGGAATTTTTTTTTCGCAATAATGGTATAAAGAATTATATAGAATATATGCACTTATTTATTGACTCAATACTAAAACGTCTTTAAGAGACTTACTAAATAAAAGCATACAACCTTTTTCAAAGTAAATGCATAAATGAATTAAGACGTAGGTGCTTAAAAAGAAGAATATAGTACAGTTAATAGAACCATACAGTATATATAAAAATGAAAGAGTAATATTTATTTTACAAATTTTAATATTATAAATACTTAAAAGTTAAAATAATGCAAAATAAAATTTTAACTTTTTTAAAATATTACGATATTTATTATACGATATTACGATAATATTACGATATTATATAAATATTTACTTTGAAAAATAATCTCTTTAATAAATTAAAAATATAGTCCTAATTCACAAACAAAATATACGGTAAAATTTTCAATACATGGTCTAAAATGTTATTTTACTTTTGTATAATTTTAAGGACGATTATAAATAATCTTAAAGTTGATTTTTGGTTTGGTATGAGCAAATTGTTCTTATTATTCGATTGTGAATTGAGTATAAATCATATTAATGAAAAAATCAGCAACTGAAATGAAAAAAAAACTACAAAATTACAAGTTTTAATAAATTTGCCATTTATTTATATTTTATGCTTTAATATACATAACTATAAAGAATTAATTGTAAAAACTGACTTTTTTTTAATGCCATACTTATTGTAAGCAATCTAATTCCGTAATTACGAATGACAATTTACGTCATATTAAATTTCATAATTTCAACCAACAATTGTATCAACCATGTATATCTAGTAAATTTCAATGTTAAATTCAATCAACAATGCTAAATTTTTCAATGTGAGAATGTTAAATCGGTTTTCTTTGAAAATAAGATGCCTATTTGTATTGAAACTACTATATAACTTCATTTGGTTCTAAATAAACAACACTGTAAGATTTTTATGATTTATTTTAAATTCATAACATAATTTAATGCTAATTTACACTATTTCAAGGCTTTTTTTTATTTCATATTATGTGTCTGCTGCTGTACGCAATGATATAGTACATTTTTAACTGTTTAACTTTAACTTTAAAGGAACATTAAAAAAAATCGCAAAAAAAACTTTATGCAAAATTAAAACAAAAAATAATAAATTAAAAACTAAAACAAAACAAATTTTTCTATAAATAGTTTTTTTAATAATCATAAAAATGTGCAATTTGATGTAAAATTGTCATTTTATCAACAAAAAAAAAGAAAGAAAGAAAAAAGAGGGTATGCCGTTCCCCGCTTACACCTTTTAATTATACTCACATAATATTGTAAAGTGGTTACCACTCACTAGTATAAATGTAAAAACGCATTTAACATTGGCAGAAATACCTTCTGTATATCTATAAAACTATTTTTTACATAAAACTGTATTCTTATTTCCCTAATTACACATTAAAACAACCCAGCTGAATTATATATTTTTATCAGACCTCCATAGAACGTATAAGCCCATAGACAGACAGGTTTTAACTAACACTAATTTATGAAACACAATGTGATACAATATCAGAAAAAAAATGGATATAAACATTTATAAAAATAAAAAAAAAAATTTAAAAAAATAATTAAAAAAAAAGCATTAGAAAATAACCATGGAAAGAAATTAACATAATGGAATTAATGTATTAATGGAAAAAATATTAATCAAAAGTATGAATAAAATTTTTTTAAATTCTGCAAATCACATTTTTAGCGTAATATGTGCTTACAACATCTTATTAGAGAGGAAACATACATTTCGATAGAGAATTGTCGCTAAATACAACTTAGAAGTTGAGTAATTTGTTTCGCTGTTACACAACAGATGGCAGCGTCACACAGTTTTCCTCCGATAAATTTTTAACGGAAAAGTTTTGCTTCTCTAAAATTTAATTATATCCACAAAAGTTTACGGGAATTATTCAAATATTCTCTTTTTATTTCCATGTTTTATTTCCAGTTTTTTCTATTCTAATTTTCTTTTTCATTTTGAAAGTAAAATCGAAAATTCGGAATTTTTTTTTATTTTTTTATCCTATACCTTTTATAATATTTATTTAAATGAAAAAAAAATGTTACAGAACAGCAAAAATTTATAATTTTATCAAATATTTTATTTTTAAAAATGAAATATATAAACAGTTAATTAAATTATAAAGTTTTAAACTTGCTATTTTAACACTTTTTAAAGTTGCTTTTTTTAATTAAGTGGATAGATTCTTTTATTATGTTCGAAACATTGAAAAGATTTAAAAGCAAATTTATTCAAAATTGGCAATATTTTCCCATCTGTGTTTTTTTATATTCAAACAATAGGTTTTAGTGTAAATACTGTCTTTCTTTTTAACGTTTAGTCTATCTTTGTTTGACTATCTTTTTTAACGTTTTGGTTTTACAAATTTAATCTTACGATGGAAAAATATAAACAAATATCTCAAATTCACACAGATTTATTGCTATTATATAAGAATGTACAAAGTTGAAAAAAATGCATTAAAAAATTTTTAGAAAATAAAATGGAAAACGAAAACGATATTTCTAAATTCAAGAGGGACAAAAAGATTTCGCTTAAATCTAGAAAGTTTAACAGTTTATAAAACTGCATTTAGCAACTGAAAGCTATCATTATTTTAACGTTTTTAAGGATTTTATTTTCCTCGTCACAGCACCTCTTTTTATTGCGCAGAAACACTATATGAATAAAAGATTTTTCTTAAAAAAATTTATTTTGCAAAATGTAAAAAGAAAATAAATAAATAAATTATTTATGTATGTTTGGTATGAAAAATTGAGTACCTTTGCCGACTAAATTTTGAGTCAAAGAACATAATTATTCATAATCTCTGCTATATATTCAACAATTGTCTTTCTTCTGACCAAATTATTTTTAAAGTTAAAATGTGCATTTCAAATACTTTTATCATCCTCAATTGGCTTATTCAAACCATAAAAAATTGCATTTACCATGAAAATAATATTACAATTATTACAAAATATTTTTGTCAATATTAAAACATTTTTACACTATTCACAACTAAACATGAACAATATTATCATTAATTTTTCTCTGAATTGATTTTCTTAAGAACATAATCCATTTTTTTACATAATTTACTAAAAATAGTTTAATATAACATTGACCACTATTATGACATTAGCAAAGTTACAATGACTTGAAAAAACTAAAGCTTACTTCTAAATATGTTCTCATAAAATTTGATTTTCGCCCGAAGGTAATCAAAATATTTTATATGCAAATTAAGTTATTAATGGTTCCTAATCTATGATTTGATCTATTTATGCAGATAGAACGTGTTTAACATAAATAAGTTAGGAAAAAAATTCA
Source organism: Parasteatoda lunata (assembly GCA_949128135.1). Classification (NCBI taxonomy): domain Eukaryota; kingdom Metazoa; phylum Arthropoda; class Arachnida; order Araneae; family Theridiidae; genus Parasteatoda; species Parasteatoda lunata. The sequence continues at coordinate 110,389,001 of OX421971.1, read as the reverse complement.
TCTGAGAATTATTCGTTTAATCCCCCTACGTTTTATGCACTGTGAAAAATATCTCTAAAATTACACAAAGTTGTGGCCGGGCTGATCTCACGTCAGAAAGGTCTCCGGTTCAAATCCCGGCTAGCGGCAGGATATCCCTTCTTTCTTACCGTTGTACTATTTTTCTTACTCTATCGGTCCACGTTATATGAGGTCCCTGTAAGAGTGGTCAACACATCTTCCCCAATTGATGAATGTCAGTATTATAGAAAGGGCATTGGAGAAAAAATGCAGAAAGTGAAACAAGCATTTCTGCTAAATTACGTAAGTTCTTGTTCGAAAACATAAAACCGAGCTTCTCGAAGGAGAAGTTGCGGAAAATACCGATTTTCCCTAGTTCATTTTCCTAAAGAGACTTTCTTTCAGATATTTAAAAGTATTGCTATTTATTTAATAGGCCCATAGCCGAATAACCAGTGTGGTTAGTAGATAGCCTTCTCTTTCAATGGCTTCGGAGAAGTTACTGATGCATATTTATCTGTACTTTATACACACAATTTTCTGCAATCAATTCTAGAAAAAAGATTTTCAGTAGATTCTCTCGTAAAACCTTTTAAAAGGGTTGAATGTGAAACCTTTTGTTGTAATAATACAGTGTTAAAATTATCTTTACGTTTAACATAATTTTCGACAGTTTAATTAGAATAATTTGTTTTTATCACGTTTTCAATAATTTAATCTAAAAAGCACACATATATTTAATAAAATATTGTAGCATAATTCCACCTTTACTTAGCTGTTACGGAGTTCAAAAGTCCGACACTAATCGAAATTGCAGCAATTTGATTTACACTTACCTTGGTAGGAGCCTTGGATAGCTGCTGGTGTGAAAAGTTAGATTTGAAATACGTGATAAAAGGACAATGTAGGCACCAAAAATTTCTGAATTTTTTATAATTTAGTAATTACTTAAAAGACAAAGGGCGTCAAAAAAGTTTTTGAAAATAGAATTGAATGTGTTCAAAAAACCTCTCAAGGAAGCATATATTGATTTGGGGAAAAATGTTTTAAGGAGGAGCAATTTCAAACGTAAAATGTTCTTGTTTTAACAATGAAGAAAACTATGCATTAATTTTGAGTTTCCTACCTATTATAAATTTTATTTAGGTTATTTTTTATTATAAAGAGTAAGCTACTGATAAAAATGCAATTATATACAATTGAGCTATTTATTAAACATAATACCTCCGATAAGGCAAATGAAATAAAATTTTACAGGCTTTTTCTTAAATTAGCTTAATTAAAAACTGAATGGAAAATGCATTCTTAACTAAAGTATTTTTCCCTCTTTTTTAAAAAAAAGATGTTAATTAAATATTGAATTTTATCTCTATAAGTACAATAATATTTTAAATTTTAAAAATGTAATGGAATTTTTTTAGTTGCATAAAAATGTATAGAAATTTTTTTAATAGATGGATGGCGATCTTAAATTTTAATATTTTAAGTGGTACAGTTTTTAAAATTTGAGAAATATATGCTGTGCAGTTACTCCTTTATTAATACAAAACTTAACATTGGGTAAAATTATCTAGTGTTTTCATAGTATCTATATTAAATTTCTTTATAATTTTTAATTAAAAATAATTAAAATCAATTCATATTATTCGCTGAATATGAACTCGATGGTTAATATATTCGTTTTAATTTTTATTAATATTATTCTTTAATGTCAGTGGTTTAAGAACCGCTAGTATAGAGGAATTTGAAGGTTCTGAAATGAATAAAACACATATTTATGCAGTTAAACAACAACAACAACAGCAACAACAACAACAAAAAATATTTCATTTACCCTGGATTAATGTCTGGATGAATCACAGATTGCTGCTCATGATAAATCGCATCCTTAGAGGATGATGTCCAAGACACGATTCTCGAACTACCATTCACTCCATCAAAACATTTCACAGGTATTTTACTGACCACTCCAGCTGTCCGGTGATGCAAGAAGGGATGGAGCACGTGTGGATGACCTACAGCGCCATCTGTTGGAGGATCACGGACACCTCTGGGAGACGGATCTCCATTTTCAGGCAGTAACACAGATTGGACCATAGCGTTTTAATATATCCAACAACTTCCTAGAGATATATCTTGCCTCCTCAGGAAACAATTCATGGCCTCAGTTTTCTTTTATCAGGCTCCCTAGTCCGCCTCTCTAGGGTGAGAAAGAGACGAGATTCAGGTTTGGACACGTCCTACGCAATCATGATAATGGAACAAAAGCGTTTTTAATAATAAAAAAGATTTGCCTGTTCCTCAGAAAATGGGTCCTGGTATGTGTTTCTGAGCATCGCGTTCAGGTATTTCTTTTTCGTCACGTATACTTCAAAGTAAGATTCGAAAAATATTTACCTTCAGAATCTTGGCAGGCAGGTATTGTGAAGTAGTGGAGAAAAATAGTGGATTTCTGTTTAAGTATAGAAAATACTCTCTTCGGGCATTGTAAATGATATTTCAGTTTTTTACTGAAATTCCGCTATTGTTCTTTAGAAAACTAATATCGGAAAAAGAACTTTAGAGCAACACATCTGCTCTTAAAGAATAACTTTGGAGCTATGTATAGAATATCTAATGATTACTTTTACAGTTATGAAAAATTCTAGGCCAGTGGTTCACAAATGGTGTTCCACAGAACCCTAGGGTTCCGCGAGAGTGTGAAAGTTGTTCCGAGAATTGGTACTTTTCATAACCAGTGATGAGCTTTGAAAACTTTGAATTATATTTAAACAAAACCTATATTTCGTAATTTATTAAATTATTTAGTTGCTTTTATGAAATTTTTTCAAGTAAAATAACAATGAAATGGAAATGGCTTTTTTAAAACAAAAATTTAATTTTTCTAGTAACAATATACTGAATAAATTATGAAAAGAACAAGTATTTATAAAATATTAGTATTTTTTACCACACTTTTCATATCAAAATAAAATAATTATTTAATAAAGAAATTCGTTTCCCTAATAACCATTTTGAACAGCAGTTTTCATCTGCTGTTAAAAATGGACAAATCATAATTCGAAATAAACCATAATTCGGCTTATTTTATTCATTAATGTATATGCAAAAAAATAATCATAACTTGGCTAGATATAGCAGAAGGACTGCAAATTTAGCTGTCGGAAATAAAACCTAATTCAGGATTATTAATGATAAAACAATGAAACAAGTGAGCAATGAAACAATGAAACAAAACATTTCTCTAATGAAATATTTTGAAAATAGTTTTTAATTTATTATAACGTTCGCAATTACCTTTATAAACTGAAATCATAAAGTTAGGGTTCCGCCGAAAGTAGATTTTAGGCTTCATCAGCCGAAAAAAATTGGGAACCGCTGTTCTAGGCATAATTATATGTTATATTAGGCATGATTATATAAGCATGAATATATATTTGATTATATGTTGCAGCTTATAATTTTCCAAATTTAACATTTTCTCTCGAATCATGAAACAAATCAGAATTTATTTTAATGTTATCAAAGATTTTAGCTTTTATATATTATAATTCATTTAACTTATTCTAAAAACTTTTTTTATATTAAATAACAGTTAGAAATCAATTATCTGTTTTTGTCCTGATAATTTTTCTGCTAGCTATTAATGGTCTAACTTTTGGTTTAACTTTCAATAATTAGTATTTTTCTTTCGACTCTTTTTTTTTCTTCTATACAACACAATTTTATATTACTTTAAAGATAAAATTTTAAAAATCAATTTTAAAATCAATTTTATGCGTATTTAATTTATTTTTTGTTAAAAGCATTGTCTGAGATGTGAAATCTTGTAATTAAATATGAAATTACGGAAGGGGAGCCTTTTTAAATAAAAATGTTTATTTATGTCTTTTCCATCAATAAATAATATCAAACAATAATTAACTTCATAATAATGTTTAGAGGTAAGAAATTATTTTAGGACTTAAAGGACTTTAAAGAAAGCAACGTGAAGTATTAGAGTGCTCACTAATTGGGACTATTATTTTATACATTATTCTTGCTATTACTTTTTATAAAATATTTAAGGCATCCGTAAATGGTTTCGCGTTTGGAGAGAAGTAGTTGGTTTTCAAAATTATGACACTTCGTGACAAGAAGTGTGGCATCTCTCATTTTAATTAGAGTAAAATAATTTAAAATCGGTAGATTAAATATTTTTATAATGTGTGTGTCACCTGTTTTCTTTCCACAAATAAAGTAAGATGGGGTCCTACGCTTCAATTTGGAGTGAAGAGAAATATATATGTATCTGTACATGTTTTCATCAAAATAAGTACACATCTATTCATTTTAAATGTTGTGATCAAAAATACAATAAGATAGTTAAAGGTTAAAAATAAATCTATGTAAAATGAGGCCTCTATGATATCTATTTCGTTCTTGAACTGCTACCTTATACTATTAAAATATGTCATGACAAATTCGACACTTTGTGATAAAGGGAAGGAGGGGAGGTCAAAAATATTGAAAATAATTGTGACATTATTTACGGGCGTAGATTAAAGAAAGATCATTATTTTAATTATAAAAACATATAATAAAACAAGATGGAAAACAATGTGGTTATTTCAGATCCCCATATGAGCACATTATGGCGATTAACAATGCCAGAAACATGAATGGATGCTTCGACGGAGAACATTATGCGCTTCAGAAAATCAGCATCATCTTTTATCCTTCCTATCATATCGGTTGCAAACGTCATCCTCCTAGGCCTATCGTCTAGTTCCAAACCTTGGACAATTTGAACTTTGTATGCATGCAGTCTTAATTGTTTCTTAATAACCTTGTACACCGTCGAAATTGGCATATCCAATTCTCTTGCCGCTGATCCCACAGATCTTCTAGGATTGTGTAAAAATGTCTATCTGACACGCTTAACGACAAAATCACTTGTGCAGGGACGTCCGGAACGTCTCTTATCTGCGATACTTCCAGTTTCTTGAAAATTCTTTTTCCACCGCAATATGCTGCTTTAGGATGGAGGATCTTTTTGATAAATTCTTTTGCAATTTCTCTGTGCTTGCACTATCGATTTCGTTTCTATGAACCACCATAAAATATGTGCTTTCTCTTGTGGTTTATGCATTCTCCTTAATGTCCGCTCGAATAAAACATCACATAGAAAATACTACATAGAACAAACACATCAAAAGTAAACATAACATTGCAATAGTTGCCAAAAACAAAAGAGAGAAAAATGCAATTAATAAGCAGACGATATTTAGAAAAGTACAGATATTTAGATTGGAAAATGAAATTATCTAAAATTAACCACACGCGCAGATGATATTTACAAAAGTAAAGATATTTAAGCCTGAAAAGGAAAATATATGAGTTATTCCTTCAATAAATGCCATAAGTTTGTTTATATCCTCATTATTTTATGAGTTATTAAACATCAAAATGTGTCCGGGACCTTATAAACACCCTGTATTTTATTACTGCGAGATTTATTACAATATGTTTAATTAAACTATTAATTAAGGTAGATCACAAAATTAATGACAAAATGTGCTATTTTTACTTTGCTGAATTTTAACCATTGATGATTTTTATTGTTGTAGTACTTTTATAGAGGGTGTTACAGAAAGGGCGATCCTTATCATTAGAATCCTTTTATCGCTAGAATCCTTATCAAAAATAAAAACAAACAGTATACATATTGTGAGTCTATTTAATGAGACACTTGAGAATATTTAAGAGAGGAAAAAAATGTTATCGTAACATCGTAAGACAAAGTAATATACTATTTCTGGCATGTTTTTAAAAAATTAAAGTTTTCTTAAAAAATTACTTTGTCAAAATTTTTTAAAATATAGCGTAATGCGTACAGTAGCATGCCATATAAGAATATACAATACTCTAAATTTTAGAAAAATTTCTTGACTAAAAAATTTTTTTTTAAATATTTTAAATTCATAAAAATTTTTACAAAAATGGTTTTTTCACTAGTTTTATAAATCCCAGTGAATTAAGGAGAATGCTTTAAACAAAACATTTTTGATTGCGGGAGCACAAATGGGGAGGAGTTGAAAATTTGAAAATTTCAACCTCCAATGAAACCTGCTTTGATGTTTATTATATATGCCTTTCTCTTGAGTAATTTGATTTGGATAGTGTCTTCGTTTTTTGGCTGAAATTCTTAATTTTTTTTTCGTTTCAGTTCATTAGTTTTTTTCCAGATTATAATACTTCATACTTCTGGGACATTTGTTGACGAAATAATTTTTTAAAATTACTTTTAATTCATAAAAACGCGAGAAAAAATGGTTTGTTTTTATGAATTCCATAAAATATTAAACGCTTTAAATTAGTTAAAGCATACAATCGACTTAAAGTGATTACTATTTGCACGCATTTTCTTATTATCATTAGTGAAAAGGATATTCATTCACAAAATAATAGATTTGAAAGATAATTATTCGATTTTACAAACAAATCAGGCTAGGAAAAGTATAAACGTACTTCATTATAAGTAAAAAAAGAAAAGAAAAAACACTTGACAAATTTCATTAGTAAACATGTGTTAATATTTTATATCTCTTACTGCCATAAATCAAAATTTTTCTGACGCCACTTTTAATTAGTAGGGCCGTTTTTCATAAATTAGTCGATTAGAAGAAGGTGAACTACTAAAATGGAGTAGGCGTTATTGGCAGTTTAAAGTTCGTAGCACTCCTTCAATTCCACCGTAACCTTGGAATCTTTTTTAACTACTGAATATTCAGTAGCTGATGTTAAAAGGCATTAATATTTTAATAGGGATAAATTCTTCGAACCATTACGTACGTTGTATTTGGTTCATTACAACATTTAACAGTTATAAAATAAACATATTTTAATTATATTAAGATATTTTCAATATATATAAGGTGATAAAACGGTGTTGGAGATCTCAAGGGGGAAAAATTGACTACATCGATTTTTGTAAAACAAAATATGTAGTTTATAAAGAAAAGATTTTTTTTTTCTTATCAGAAAAAAATTAACAAAATTTCCAATTCAAATCATTATAAAGATTCGCCTAATTGCATTTATTACTGGTAGGAGCTCAAAACGTATCCTGCATCAAATGAATGTGTACAGTGTGCAAAAAAAAATGGACTACCCTAAATAACTTTTGATCTAATAATCGTTCTTTACGTTCTAGGACTCAATCTTAATGGTTCGAGGGGGTGACCTCAAATAAGCTACTTATTGCAAGTGATATTTTAAGTTATGAAATCAGACACAAAAATTTAGATAATACTGTACAAATGTACATGTAAACGTACTGAATAAACGTACAATTTTTCTGACGGATATTTATTTCTGGCCCCCAAAATATAGGGAATAGCTGCAATCTGGAAAATATGGTCATAGTTTGGTCAGGAGGACGATCCAGAGTTTGGACTTCTTAATGTTAATTTTACTTTTTACATATTCCGTCATACCTCGAAAACTTTTTTAAGCGAAAAAATTTTACACACAACACACAATTATAAAATTCATTTGTCCAAAGATAAAAAAGATAGAAAATCCCATGTAAAATAATAATAATTTTTTATTATTTTATTTAATAATTGGTCGAAACAATTTTAAATTGTAAGTTTGTATAATTTTAAAATATGCAATTTTACATGACAGAATACAAAATGCAAGGGAAATCGGTTGAATAGTTCCCAAGAGATCAAATTTTTAAAAAGTCGTATTTTTAAAATTCAATTTCTCAGGAACTATTTAATCAATTTCGATGAAAATAATGAAAGTAATAAAATAATAAAAATAAAATAAAATAATAAATATTTATTAAAATTTATTTTTGCATTATCTTCGAACAAACGAATTTTATAATTGTGCGAGAAAAGGTTTCAATTCGCATGAAATGCTCTTGAGATATGGCGAAATACGCAAAAAAGAAATATTAACTTTAAGGGATCCAGACTTTGGATCACTCCCCTAACCAAACTAACATCAATATTTCCCAGATTGTTGCTTCCACTATATTTATGTTTATTTAGTATTATGTTTATTACATTATGTTTATTAAACTATATATATAATCCTGCCGTGAAGAATTATCTAGGCATTAGAACCGAGAAATAACTTTTATATATATTAAAAGTTATTAAACTTTATAAAATCATCAATTTGGACACATTTTCCCTCTAAATAAAAACCATCAAAATCACTGCCTTATTCTTAGTTTTTGTTAAATTTTTATGAGCCCATGTAATGCAGCATTGGAGTAAGTTTTGAAATATTAAAAGATTAGACTACAAACACTTTTTATTTTAAGAAAACTGTGGCTCTTTTCCATATTGACGTGATGGCTTTAGATAGACTAAGCATTGACCTAACAGTCATGAATAACAGCTGAAAATTCACAGCAGTTTTATAAATAGCATATTATTCACAAAAAAGCATAATTTCATAATACGACGGAGCCTTCGAAAAACCAATTGTCTTCTCTAGAACGTACCAGACATGTTTTATAGGATTGAGGTCTAAAGATCTGATTGGCCTATTTAACCGGAGAATATATTCACTTTCCATAATGGCCAACAATACCCCTAAGAAAGGCAGTTCCTAGATTTAATTTTTATACTTATCCCAGTCATTGTGCCTCCTTCTGAAGATTTGATTGGACAATTTTACGACAGTGAAGGTATGGTCATCTTACATGATGCATACTTAGATCGATAAATGTTTGCTTAATTTCTCCAAGATGGCAGATAGATGCAGGGTACCCGATTCTCTCTAGATAAAAGTAAGAATTAATAAAATGCTTGCTGATCTCGGAAAATCGACCATTATTGAAGCGAAGATTTGATGGTCAGGTTTGGCATCAGGTTGACTGGCCGTATGACCCCCAGTGTTTTTAAAATAGGCACTCTGACTGATTTGAGTAGATGGACGGACGTTTTCTTGAAATCCTATGTTTACTTTATAGGAATGCAGATTTCATTTTAATTGACAACAGAACACATCCGCTAGATATTCCCCGTATTAATTTGCTACAGCATTCCAGACCTCAATCCTATAGAGCAGCGGTTCCCAATTTTTTTTGGTTCTGGAACCCTAAATGATCGACCTTCTATTGGCGGAACCCTAAGACGTCATGAATAAATTTCTTTAACAACAGTGAACTTATAAATTAATAAAAGAGAAGACTTTTAATTATTATGAAATTACGTGATGAAATAAATTTCATTAATTATTTTTTTTAAAACCGTCGTTAAACAGCCGACCCAATGTTTTGGGTTTACGACTACTAATGTTCAACTACGTAGACTTGTAATTTTGAATCCAATCCAGAAGACAAAGAAACTCCTGAATCAAGTATTGGGAGAAATTTGCCAATTTGAAATTTAATTATTTTGAAAATATCAGGTGAAAGAATGAAAAAAGAAAGTCTTTCAACATTTAAATTTACGAATGTTAGTCTTAAATTGGGTTTTTCGTCAGCCAGTTGAATTCACAAGTTTGGAGCGGAATCTAGTCTGATTATTAATTTGATTTTAATGCGAAGAAGGAAAAAAAAGTATTAAGTTGAAAGATGTTTTGCATTAAAATAAAACGAAAAAAGAAGAAAATAAACGTAGAGAATGGTTATCAGAAAAACATACTTCGTCATTGTTGAAATTGGTTATTTTTACTCTAAGCGAAATACTAACGGAAATTTTCAAAACTACATATTCATCTAATAATTTTTTATATTGCTATTAGAAAAACATATTTCAGAAACTTTTTTCTTCACAAATATTTTTTTAATTAAATGAATTAATAAAAATTATGGAAATATTAAATAAATAATGGATTGTTAATTGGATATAAATTTAATAACAGGCTTCGAAAATCATTACTGATTAAAAAAAAATTCCTAAGTCTCGGGATACTTGAACGTTTCATGGAACACTGGGGTTCCGCGGAACACTATTTAGAAACCGCTGCTTCAGAATATATCTTGTGGATGCTAAAATGGAAGACAGTTGCTATTCGAAACCTTTTCTGTCAACCATCCATGGTTAAAAAAGCTTTCTTGACTTAATGGTTCCATTTACTACCTTAATCGCCGTATTTCGTATGTAATCACTGTGTAAGGTCTGTATATAATTGGAAAGAGTCTGAGAGGTATTATTATCCTTTGAAAATCATTTTTATGGAATTTTGCATTCACTTTTTCAAATCGCCATACTTCGACGCTGATGATATTAACAGTTGTGATACAAGTATTATAACTGTTAAATAGTTGTCTTTGTACTATATTAACCCATGTTTGAAATAAATTATAAGCGTAAATCAAAAATAAAAAATACAGACGAAAAACAGATTAATATCAATATTATATTTACATCCATTAACAATAATAATAACAAGCGATAACATAAAGCGGTGAAATTTATAGCAGCTTTATAGAATAAATAGAAGTATCTTTAAACTAAAATTAAATTGATTTGAAAAATAACCATTTTATTTTTCCACTGTCACAAAAATGTTATATCTTTACATTTTCCATAATTTCGATTTACATTTGTCTTTGTTAAGAATGTCAATAATGTATTTACTCACCTTTCACACAATATTGATAACTTCGGACTCAAAAGAATCAAAAATACGGTATGTATATTTTGTATATGAAAAAAGAACGATTGTTAAAAGGTTAAGTAAAATTGCAACAAAAGAGATCACAGGAATTTTTCCAAATTTATCATTTAATTTAATAATCGTTTTCATTTTTAGCTTAAGAAGTAATTTAATAAAAAACTAAAAAGTAACATGGCAATATTTTATTGGTTATGAGTGCATTTCTTATTTTTTTTTTAATGATTTAGGGTTTTTTGCATATTTTTATTATTCTTTTAAGAACATTTTATTTTTAATCAAGATATTCAAAGAGTTATTTTTTTATCGTCTGCTAGTTATGTTTTGTCGTGGCAGAAATAAAGTTTCTAATTGTCATTTTGATGCCAGAATCGTATTGTATGCCAGGAAATGACAAATTCATGACTTAGATCTGTTTCTCTTTCTTCAGAGTTTTTTTCCCCCTTTTCTTCTTTGGAGTTGCGCTCTAGATCAAATCACATGACATGAATTAAGATTTTTTATTATTTCGCTTGTCTCAACTTATGTACAATACCAAAAAAAGATTTAACTATATGAAATAAAATGAAAAGAATTGTTATTAAACAAAATAAATTATTATAATACTTACTGAACATAGAAAGAAATTTTAATAAGGCTGTAGATCACATTGTGATTTCTAATCTATTGGTTTTCTATTAAATTTGTAAATTAATTATACTGAACTTGTTAATAGAATTTTTATTGATAAGGAGATTGTATTGAAATGTTGATTATGTTAAATATTATTTATTGATTTCATTGAATTTAACGTAACATTTTTAGGATACAAATATAGTTAAAAAAAGTAACCTATTATGAAAGAGTTGTTTATCATTAATCGTAAAATATAATAAAATATTGAAATTTAAAAATTAGGTTATTAAAATGGTAAAGGTGTTTTACCGTTGCAGAAACGTCGTAACAATCACCAGATGTCCCTCTTAGATGATAAAGTAATTAATTATAACATTACATGAATAATTTAAATAAACCAATCAACAGTTTGCAAGTATACATTGTAATACATTTTAAGAATCTGGTGTCAAATTGCACAGTGCTATGACTGATTAGAAATTCAAATATAAAATCAAACTTATTTAATTGCCAGGAAAAATGACAACGTCGATTAACTTATGAATAATTTATTAAAAGCTCTGAATATGTTAATAAAGATGTGCATGGTTTAAAAATGGAAAAAATAACTTCAAGGACATCAAGCTATCTTCAACGAGCTTTTTTTTAAAAATAAATTTTTACTTTTATTCTTAAAATTGAAATAATTATTCATTTAATTGTTTCTAAATGCTTTAAAATGTTATTGTTCTAATAAACAAAAGTTTGTTTAATAAGATTAAAATATTCAACTATAGTTTTGTCTGTATTCTATTCAGTCAAGATTTCTGTTGTTGCCTAAATCAGGAATATTTCCGGAAAAATATTTATCAATTTGATTCACGATTGATTTGAAACAGAGTCCAGTATGAATAAAGTAATGCTGCTTTACTACATAAAATAACTTTTTGTGAAAACATGCTTACAATAAAAAGAAAAAAATGGAATCGGATAAATATAGCTGCCCATTTTTATTACAACGAATTCCATTAGTCGCTTTTGCGTTTGAAAGGTGTTTGTAAATTCTACCACCACTTTTCGGTAAGATTTGAATCAAGACTGCTGGTGAAACAAACAAGTTTCAACCGTTTTTTTTTTTTACCACTACACGCAAAATCAGTTATCACTACATCAAGTTTAATTCTGGTCACAATCCAACAAAATAAAGCTTTCATTTTTTTCTTGAGCTCTTTAGCTGTTCTTAAGACTTTATTACATCGATAAAAAAAAAGTATTGTCAGAGCTATTAGATTGTGATAAAATTTACAATGTTTCTGGCGCTATGGTATTTTCAAAACGCTCGGTAATTTTTATGTTAATGATTTTTACAAAATTAACACTAAAATATGATTTTAGTGTTAATTGAAAAATGTGGAAAAAATTCCTATTTTAAAAATGATACCTCAAAATATGACATTAAAACCATTTATTCGGTTAAATTTACTTTTCAGTTTTGTATTCTTTACTAAATGTGGGGTATTAAAATCTATAATTTTGAAACCGAAATTTCCGGGAAGCAGTTGCCATATGAACGGAAACATCACCAATTAAATCGTTTAAAAACCAAATATTTTTGTTTTATAAACGCGAATTTTGATTTTCTTTACCAAAAATATCATTTCAGAATATAAATCGGAATTTTTTTATTAAAAGAAATATCTAGCAAGGAGATTTTATTCTCATTTTAAAAAAAATGTTTATTTACATTTTAGTAAAGTTGTTTCTTTTTAAAAATATATTGAAAAAAAAAATTTTCTAAGCAGAATTCTGATTTTTAAAATACAGTAAAGTGAAACCTTTAAAAAGTAATCTGAGACAAGTTTGTTATATTTTACAATGCCATGCCAAATATTTTCAGAAAATGTTTGGTTTTACGAAGCTTTTTTTTTTCTTATTTTTATTTAGATTTACATGAATCATTGAGTGCAAAATCGGTACATAACTTGTGCATCTTACATAGTTTTTTTTATGTATCGATATTTTGTTATTTTGCTAAGTGAATTCTGGAATTTATGAATTTATTCAAAAATTTTTTTACCTGTTTCAAATTTTAGAATTTTCTTGCTCTTTTTTTGTAGTATATGGTAATCAAAATCGATGCTATGGTTTTATTTATGAACCATTTAAATTTCTAGAAATTTTAACAATATACAATATTTTTTTTAAAAAAATTTCGTACTATTTTTAAATTATATCTATATTTGTCATATTTGACCTTATTCATTAAGTATATTTTTCAAATGAAATTTTTTTTTAAACTCGATATCTTTCAACAAAGTCAAAATAGAGATTGATTAGCTAAATAGGAATGCTTACAAAACGGTTAATGTTGCTTTAAATTAATGTAATTTTAACGTATTATTTCTTACATCAATTTAAATATTAAAATTTAATTTCTTCCAATTATTTAACACGTAGGAGTTTACAGATTGCCCTCATATGTCAATCTCCAGATATACTTCCGAGAAATCATAAAATTGCTTTTAAAATGTTCATGGTTGTCCCAATCAGTAACTTGTCCACCGACCATTTGTCAATGTCTGTCATCGGTAACACGACCTAACGATTAGTGTGGGACCACCACGCGATTTATTGCGATCTCATTAATAGACAAAACTACAGACACTATCCAAGACAAAATGTCGACCTTGAACTGTGATATAGAGCCCACGAGAGCAGTTCTTTTCCAAATCACTGTCTTCTTTTTTTTCTTTTTTTTTCTCGCGTTAGAAGAAAAGCATCCTCATTAATCAGTAGCTAAGGTAGTCATTCATAATTCAAGAGAAGCTTATGTTATTGAGATGGGACCGTGTACGTTTCACTCTCATATTCAAGTGAAAGAGGATAGGCTCGTTGAGAAATGCATTTGAAGAAACGCGATAGTGATACGCGAACGATATTACATACAACGAAAGATAAAGATGGGAATGAGATTTTATTTTTGTTTGACAAAATTGTTGAAAAAATATTTTATAAAATATTTTTTAAACAATAAAAATGCATAAAAATAATAAAAATTCTTATTTTTAAGTAAATTAAAGAAGAATCTTGCTAAGAAAAGTATAGGGGAAAAAACGCGATAGTAATATGCAAATGATATCTATATCACAGAAACAAATAAAGATGGGAAGATTTTATATTTTTTTGACGTAAAAGTGAGAAAATTAAAGTGGGAAAATAAACGAAATGATATAAACATTTTGAATCTCTTTTTTTTTTCAAATAAATTAAAACGAGGGCTTCGTCAAGATAGGAATAGTCAGAAACGCGATAGTGATATACAAATGATATCAATATCACATTATGCAAATTATATCAATATCACGTTATACATATTATATCAATATCATATACAGAGACAGATAAAGATGGGGATGAGATTTAATTTCTGCTTGATTAAATAGTGGAGAAAATTATTTCCTTTTCGTTTATTTCAGAGAAACAAAATAATTGAAAAAAATTTAAACTCTTATTTTTCAAGTAAATTGAAAAGAGGGACTCGATAAGAGAGACTCGGTAAGAAAAGCATTTAAAGTAACTAGATAGCTATATGCGAACGATATCACGTACAGAGAAAGATTGGAACAAGATTTTATTTTTGTACGACTATAGGGTTGAAAAAAAATTTCTTTACTCCCTACTCATTTAATTAAAAAAATAATAATCTAAAAACTCTTATATTAATTTAAAAAATATAATAATACAAAGTTTGTACTTTGTAATAATACAAGGCTTGTTGTTTAGTTTAGAAAAAAAAGTTATAAAAACTTTTAAAAACTCTTATTTTTTAAGCAAGATAAACAGATAGGCTCTTTAAGAAATGCATTTGAAGAAATGCGATAGTAATTTAGAAATGATATCAATACCACGTACTGAGACAGATAAAAATGAGAATGAGATTTTATTTATGTTTGACTTAATGGTCGAAAAATTATTATTATTTTTTTTAAATCTTCCACTCGTTTATTTTTTAAAAAATAAAACATTTTATCTTTTAAGTAAATTAAAAAGAAAGGCTCATTAAGAAATGTATTTGATGATATTGATTTGCGAATGATATCAATATCATAGACAGAGACAGGTAGGAAAGAAATTTTATTTTTGTTTGACTAAATGATTGAAAAAATAATTTTCGCTATTCGTTTAGTTAAGAAAAAACAGAATAATATAAAATTTTTTAATCTACTTTATAAAATTTTCATTTGTATTAAAGTAAATTAAATATATTTCTAGTAATTTTTCAAGTAAATTAAAGATAGGATAATTATCTTACTTTTGTTAGACCTGTTATAAAAATCGTTGGGCGCATCATTGCCGATAGCCATAAGAGAAATTATTTGTGCGGAAAAATGTTAATTAAAAACTATTTTTTATTTTTTTTACCTTTCATAAACAAAATTATTTTCTTATTTTATTACACTTGCTTATTTGAAAAACGTAGTTCTTACAATTTTTGTTTTATTTCATTATTTTCTTCTTTTTAATGTTCAGTGTGTTAATTTCTTTATTTTGGCAAGTGGCCAAAGATAATTGGCTAAACATTTATTTGCATAAACTTCCTAATTGTACAATAATGTAAAAAATTGTAAAAAGTACCGGAAAATTGGGTACGTCATCCATAAAATCTATTTTTTCAGTAAAATATTATACTGTAATAAATTTTTCAATAATATTTATTAATAATAATTTTTTAACGTTATACGGCACAAATACTTATTTAGTTAGAGTAATTCAGTGATTGTACTGCAATTATTACTGTAATAATTACGGTATACCATATTTTTTCCTGTAACATGTTCCGGAAAGAATAGATTTTTGGTAAAACATCTAGAGCGCCGGTGCTTTTTACCGCAATTTGAACTGGAATTTCGGAAATGATGTTGAAACATTAAATGAACTTCGTTTATATTTTTAAAAAAATGAAAGGAGTGGGTTGAATTGTATTTGAAAAATATGTCAATTCAATTTTTAATTCTCGTGAACTATTCAAATTGAGTTTCAACAAAATTCGTATTCTAGAATTTAGATTTGAAATAATAAATTATAGATGGGAAATTTACTTTTCTAAAATTCTGTTAAATTGTACAGATTTGTTTCTATTTGATTTACTTAGTAATTTCTAAAGATATTATTGCAAAAACTTAAAACAACATCGACCACTCAGTCAGTTTTTGTTAGTCAGTTATGTTTGCAGTTGCTCCTGTTTAAATACGTATACTTAGAAAAACAAACTATGCTTATTTATATAAAGTGACATCAAGAATTTGACTTCGTAATCTAAATTATAGTCTGTATAATTTAATTAGCATATTTTAGGTGTGCCACTCGCCTCATTAAGATTGCTTCTTAGCACATGGAAATCCGAAACTTGATCAAAAGTTATTTAGTTATTCATAGTGATTCTTTTTTCTTCATCGTACCGACTTAAGTAAGAACTAATATGAAACCTTGAAAAGCGAAATTTCATTTAAATGTTTTTATACAGGAACATATACAAACGCTTAATTATCAAAGCTATTGGCTATAATCCAATAAGTGAATGAAAAATTCATAAAGGTTGTAACCTCTTACAAGCGTTGTACTAATGGCTCAATTAGAAGGAGATCGTCCGGCGATAAAATAAACAAGTCTCTACCGACAGAACAGCAATTTAGCTTGCCTTCTATTACCTGTAGTTAATTATGTTGTCTGCTTTCTAACGCCTCCCATAAAGAAGCCAACCCTGAAATTAGAAGCGTCTTTATAAAAAGCCCACGTGTTTCTGTAATTTCACCGACAGATCCTTGGTTTACAATAAATACTGCAATATGGCTTTCCTAATGGTCATGATAGCCCTTTTTCTTCCTTTTTTTTATCATGTCTATTAACTTATTGTCGGAAAAGAAAGAATTTATAGTGTCTACCTGACTGGTTTCCGACTAGTTCATTCTTAGAACTTTTAAGTAAAAAGTAAAGCAAAAAAGTAGGTAATGATTAATGTTTCATATTTAATTAAAACTAATGAATTTCTTATATAATTTAAACTGTGTATATTTTAAATGTTAAATAAATTGTTTCAACATTTGGGAAAACAAGAGAAAATAACAAGAGTTTTAAGCAACACCTGATATGCTAAATTAAATAAATAATCACAAGACCCGTCCCATTTAACACTAAATCAAGAAACAGAAGCGGTAAGATATTACTTAATCAAAAATATACAGAGTTTAAATAAAAAGTCGAGATATTTCAAGCACTCAAAAATAGGCGCCTATTTTCAAGACTTGCCAGGCGTGATTGAAAAGAAACAAAAGTGATTTAAAATGTAAAACGCAATGTTACCAATAAAAAATGGAAAAATAACGGTAAGAAACCAAAATTAGAAAAACCACAGTGATCCAAAGGTACAAATTAGGGCAAAATGCATGCATTTTTACGCGTTATGGAGAGATGGTGTGAAACTAATGTCGTTAATAAGGGGATCAGCATTCATATGACAAAAGCAAGATTCCAAAGCATCAAGATAAGAGGGATGGTTGTAATAAACTCTAACAATGCCAAAATTATTCACGTCTGGCAAGTCTTGGAAATAGGCGCCTACTTTTAAATGCTGAACACACATGTCGACTGTTATTTCCAATTTGTATATTTTTTAGGCGAATGAAATTTTTAATCAAGTAATACCTGATATGTTAGTTAATATATATTTTAAAAATATTGAAATAGTCTTTCTTTATTTTTACTCCACTCGATTTGCTTATAAAAGATTTCCTTCTTAAGGTTGCTCTATCTTAATCCTTTTCCTTTTTCTCGAGAAGTCCGAAATTTTATTTATTTATTTATTTACTGTAAATTTTGCATTCTTTTTTACAACCCCTTCTTGTTTTCATTTCTAAATATTGTATACCTATCACAAAAATCGAAAACACATATTGATTAAATATTTTATACCTATCCCTAGTTGTAAAATTTGTATCATGTAGTTTTTACTTATTACTAAATTATAAATAAATTTTAGGACATTAAAAGATGTTTTTGATAAAAAAAATATATAGTTTTAGATCTCTACAATCTGAAAAATACATTCCAAATACTTTAGTCTCAAGAATAAAGTTATAATAAACTTCAAAAGTACTATATTCATTAATAATTTTGTTTGACTTAACCTGAGAAAGAAAATTTAAAAAAATGTTTTATTAAAAATAATGCTAATAATAAAAATAGTAATTGAAATAAGGTTTTTTAGTGTTACAAATTCTCGTTGAACGTGTTTTTGTTTAAGGATTTGGCAAATTTAAACTAGACATTGTAACTATAATTAAATTCAAGAAACATTTATTTATAGTTATCTGCCCTAATGTGCTTGGAAATTATGAGTTAAAATGCTTTATGTTTTCAAAAACCAAAAATTTACAAACTATAATTTTGAAAACTAAGTAAAACCCGTAAAATAAAAAAAAATGGACCACACTAAATAACTTTTGATCTAATGATCGAATCTTCACGTTTTACGCCTAGACCTTACAGGTTCAAAGGAATGACCTTAAATATGCGAATTTTGAAAAAAGCCGAAATTTTAAAATTTGATTTCTCAAGAACATTTTGACCAATTTCGCTCAAATTTTGTATTTTGTCATTTAAAATTCTCTTATTTAAAATAAAGTAATAAATTTTGCACCATACAATTGAAAAATTTTCTTAGAATAAAATTTTTATTAAATAAACTTTTATTAGAATAAAATACTAAAAAACAATAAATAATTACTAAAAGTTGTTTTTTGCTTGGAATCATCTTTGGATGAATGAAATTTTTAATTGTGTGCAAAAATGTTTCAATTCGCTGAAAAAAATTCTCCAGATATGACAAAATACGCGAAATGTACTAATGACATTAAAGAGTCTAAAGTTTGGAGCGATTTCCTAACCAAACTATTGGGACCCTACCTCCCGCAATTTACGTTTTTTTTTTTACTTTTTTTTTTTATTATTTTTTTTTGCGCTGTGTACAATCAAGCATATTGCAAATCTCTTCTATGATGTCACTAAAGAAACGAAATTTTTTGACAGATAGTGACAAATCGCAAAAAATTTTTGAGTGAAATTGTTATTCAACTTATTATTCAAATACAATCTTTTATCATTATTTCACATTTTAATTTATTTCCTTTCATATTACTGTGATCCAATAGTTTGCTTACCTGAATTTATTTTTTACTTCACTTCGCTTTCTTTTCTTTAAATATCACAATATCTTTTAAATTAGAAAAAAAAAAGACTAAGTATTGAAACAACAATAACTCAAAAAACTCTAAAGCTTGTCAGACGCTGTTGAATTACTCAAAACAAGTAACTCATAACCTGTAACATATATATTTTACCAGCTGAGTATTCATGGCTGTATTGAGGAAAAAAGCACGTTCAAAACTTTTTTGTAGCTTTTGGTAAAATTTACCGTGTTTATAGCTCTATGTGAACTCCAAAAGGCTTGGTTATTTATACCGAAGCAGTTTGGTAGTGATTTTGGTAAAATTAACAATAAGATATGCTTTTATTAGTTTTATAATATGTGATAAGATTTAATAAATGTTGTAAAATTTGGTGATTTTATTATAATAGCTTAGATAATGGCAAAAAATTCATTTATTGGGTTAAATTTTCTTTGTATTTAGGCTACATATATGGTAATAAAAACCTTTATTTTGAAAAGCAGAATTTCAGGCAAACCGTTGCATTATGGACGAAAAATGTTCAAATGAATAATTTAAATATCTTTTTTTTTGACAGAAATGTTATTACCATGCAAGTACGGTAATTTTACCAAATTTTTCCTGCGTGTACGAACTCTAAAATATGAATTAAGTTTTTAATTAGAAATATTTACCGTAACATTTTACTTTCATACATACATTACTATGAGATAATTGGGAACATTCCTGAGGTTTGAATGCAGATGGATATTTTTACCATTTTATTTCAAATAATAACACTTGGGTGTTGTCTCAAGTATGACTCTAATCCCCCAACTGAATAAATCAATCTGATATCTTTCCACGTCTGCAAACGATCTCACGATTCGGCAAGATGTATAAAGGTTGGTAAAATAAGAAGTAAATAGTTATGAGTTTTTCCTGCGTTAAAAATCTGAAGATTTTTAATATAATATTTTATTGAATATTTATGAATGTTATAATATATTCATTAATAATTTAAAGAAATCGTTTAAGGGAGTTAAGGGAGTAAGTTACACCAAAAAGTATTTCTTAAGAAATAAAGAAAACATAAGAGTTTAACAAAAAACATGCTATCGGGGATTATTCAGTTGAATCTGAGAGCATTCGGTTTTATAACGCATAGAACAACACAAACCTCCTTGGCAAACTATCTATTTCAATTAAAAGCCACATTATTTATATATTTGAAACGAATAAATTTCTATTGAAGATTTACAGATGACCCTAACATGTTTACAAGCATTTGACTTTGATAAATGTTTTTTAGCAAATTTTATTATCCGAAAATAAATATAAGAAAATATTAGTTATTATATGAATTTAAGAAAATAGTGAGATGAACAAATAGAGAATGAAACAGCAGATACAATAACTGTATTGAATTTATCGGTCAAAATGTAATTAAAGTTGTTTTTTTCCACTCCGGTGTGAAATTTCAAGTCAATTAAATAAATATTGAAAAATTTTACAAGTATGAAAAAACGCGCTTTTTTAGAAATCGCTATTCAAATTTTGCGTAACCTTCTTTCATGCATGTGCTTGCCAATGCAAAAACCGCTCAACCTTTGTTATCTGCATGAGTTTTAACCTTTACTTTTGGGACAATGTTCTCATCTACAATTGAATAAAGCAAAATAATAAAAATAATAATAAATAAATGAAAGATTTGATTACTAAAATTATAGTAATGTCCTTCTTTTAGAACAATGTAAAAAATTTCGGATTAAATTACGGGGAAAAGTAACAGCACTCAGAGTGCCGGTTCTTTTTATCGTAAAATCCATTTTTAACGGAACATTTTACGGAAGAAACAATCTGATATATCGTAATTTTTGCAGTAATAACTACCGTTTTATACTTGAATCACCTTAAATAAATAAAAATTACTCAAAAAAGTAAGGTAAAAATGGTTTTTATGGATGATGCATCCAAAATACTTGTACTTAATATCAGAATTTTTTTACAGTGTAGTTATTCAGTTCATACAAAATAAAATTGCAAATAAACGCGCGTTTTTGGAGAAAAAAAACATTAAAATTTTATTAATTCTGAATATTAAGCAATAAATAAGAAGTTATTATAACGCTATATTGCAATGTGAAGTACATAATATTTCCTTTTACTTTTATTACCTACAAATTTCATAAATAAATATTCACTATTACTAGTTATTCCCTTTTTGACAGATAGGACAATAAGTGGTTTCAAAAGTGGTATAAGTTTTCATAAATTAAAAAAAAATGCTTTCATTAAAATGATTTGATCTTGATTCAAATTGAATTATGCAATATGTATTCGGTTTTACTGATTAGATCAAGATAATTACCGGAAAATGAAATTTTAGTTGATTACCGGATCTAAGCTATTTTTCACGTTTTCATAACCAAAAGTAGAAACTTCCAGACTTTATACTACATAAAAATATTTACAAAAATCATGTAAACTGTTACATAATATTAAATAGAAATTTAATTGCAAAATAAAGTGCATATATTTTTACATATAGCTTTATCTTTGCAACTTACACTAATTATCACATAATTCACCTCTTTTTTACACTTCACCTAAATGTTTATCAAAATAGCACAAGTATTTTTTAAAGTTTACCAATTTCAGTACTTTAAGTGTGTCTACTAATCTAAATATTTTGTCGTTAAAATACCATTTTCATAATTTCAAAATATATAAATAAATAAAAGCAATCCCTTTTATTTGCAGTGCACACTTTATTACATAAATATGCATTATATACATATTTATTGATGAAAATAATAATAAAAACAGAAAGATCAAAAATGTATTTAAATATGGTATTAAATTCTACATCATTTAAATATTTAATATTTTCCACAACATTTAAATATCTAAGAACTCTATTAAAAAAAATTTGACCAAACCAGCCAAACGAAGCATAATTTAAAAGTCAGTTTATATTTTAGAAAAATTTTGAAACCTTTGTCTCATTTAGAAAAAGTAATCCAAATATATGATTTTCATACATACCTTGCATGTATATCCATAGTTCTAAAACAAATCTTCTGTTGATAAATTTTATTCCAGGTACAACAAACACATAAATATTTAAAATAAAATTTTGTAAAAATGAAATATTAAAAATAAGACATTTCAATTTAAATCATGGCACTTGCTAATTCTTCGAATATTTGTAAAGGAAAGAACATTAATATCATTAAATGAACAAGACCACTATACAGAAACCGTGACTGTAACAGCCAACATCAAAACCATTCATAAAATAAAACCTCGACTTGGGATGTCGAAATCGTGTGCTTCTTCTTTTCGCGCTCCTACCGCGTGGTCGGGGAAATCAGCCAATCAAAAGAATTCACATCAGCCATCGAACACACAGACAAACAGAACCAGTTATTAATCTTCGAATGATGAAGACCCCTTCCCATGCGATTATACAGAACTAAGAAATAAAATTTTTGTTTTTAAATCTTGTTATTTCCTTATGAAAGAGATACTTTTTAAAGAGTATAAATAGCATTAGTGTTCCTTAAGTTTATTGGAAATTGATTAAAAAATTTTTTTTAAGAGAACGTTTCTATTTGTTTATTAAGTTATGTAGTTTGGAATATAATTAAGAAAATGAGGTTATTATTTTTTTACAGTTTTTTTTTAAGATTAAATTTGTGATAATTGGCATTTTCCTTTTTTGTATTTAAGATATAAAAAAGATGTAAGAAATATGTTTTTAGAAAACTTTTTTTAAACTGAATAATTATATTAATTTGAATTTGAAACATTAATTTAAATTTCTGTAAATTTTTATCAATTCAAAAATAAATATACGTAATTAAATTGTGAATCTCATTAAATTTGCTCTTTTCACAAATGGTTTTTTTTTTTTTTGTAAAATGCACTGAATTTAAAAACTATATTTCTCATTACATTTCAGTGTTATTCTTTGGAAATACAAATCTTCAAGATTATTTTGAAACTTACATTTAGAATTTTATACTTTCTTACACAAATATTTTTACAACCTTTTATTTTGTAAAAGCAAATAATAAGTTAATCATCCCTTTGGCGTCTGTCTCCTAGCATGTTTCATAATCCATTTGAATATATACTTTAGGAACAAACATTTTAACAATATATGGTTGATCTTTGCTTAAAGGAGGAAAATGCGACACATTATACTAAATAAAGCAAAAGTTTTTGTTTAAAACATGGTATGGACAGTTGTGTATTATACAATCATCTAAAAAATACTTTTGAGAGAAAAATGTGTTTTTTAGATAGCTTTCTGCTGTTTCTATATTTTCTAAAACTAATGTTTCTAAATTCACTAAATTGTCAAAAAGAATCTTCTTCTACAAAGATCATCATATATTTTTAGAGTATATTAAGCTTCGCTATGATGATTTTAAAAATTTCAAAAACCAGTGTTACACTCAGAACAAAGTATGGTCAAAACAACCAGAATATGGAGAAACGCACCGTGCTTCTAGCTACATTAAGACTTCGAAAAACACTGTAATTTCTACCGAAGCGCTTTGATAAAGACGTTTGGTAAAATTGATAATAAAATATAGTTTATTAACATGATCTTTTGTAGTAAATGTGTCAGAGTTTGGTAATTTTTATAATGATACCCTAAATTAGGCATAAAAACCGGTAAATACGGTGAAATTTACTTTTCAGTTTTTTTATTTTTTTATTTTAATTAAATGTATACTAATAAGAACTATAATTCTGAAAACCAGAATTTACGGTAAATTTTTACCATACGATATAAATGATTTAAATACCGTACATTTTGGTTTTGTCAACAATAATTAATATTTTTTTTAACCAAAATTGTTTTGCTAAAAAAAATAATAATTCTCGTTAATGGCTTTATGATATAAATCCTCATTTGGTAAAAATGAAAATTTACCACAATTTTTTTTCTCCAACAAATTAGAATTAAAAAAAAAACAGCTTTGTTAAAACAATAAACAAAAATGTCCCTTTTAAGTAGATCAAATTTCAACTCTGCAAATTTCAATTCTGCATTCTAGTGGTCTCTAGAGAGTGTGGCATAGTATTTTTTTATCTGTAAAAGAAACAGTTAATAATTTTTGAACTAATTATCAAATGTTATTTTTTGTTTTGTCGAACGTCTTGCATATTTTTCAACCCAACTTTGAATGGATCTAATAGTTTATCTAGTTATTGTTGGGGTGGGGAGAGAAGCGAACATTAAAGGAGTCTCCTAATGTAATTTTTTAACCTAATTAGAATTTTAAAAAAAATCAGACTTATAAACATTATTTAAAATCCATGAAAAAACCGTTGTAATACATAATGAAAAGAGAAAAATTCTTTTTACTAAAAGCAAGATAATAAACAAAAAGGAATAGTGAATAGCTGTTGGAAGCATATTGTCTCTCCAACAACTATTACAGACCTCTTTCATTCGTTTTTTAAGCTCTTTTCTTATCATTTAGGAAGAAAATAAGCATGGGTATTATCATGAGATAAGAACAGACAAGATTGAGAATAGTGGTTAGAGTAATAATAGCAAAATAATACAATACGTGTATTCTTCTTCAGGGAACAAATGTTATGAACAAAAGACGCGCCCAGAAAGGAGAAAAAATTTCTTCAGTTCTTGGAGGTGCGAAAAAAAATTTTCTTTCTTACTCTCAGGAATGAATTGAGGTGTTTTAATATTCGACCTTTTCTCAGTAACCTTCTGTCTTATAGGTTACGTCTTCAAATGGTTCATTTACGTATAATGTATAATATATTAAAAAGAAACAGCTCTAAGCAACTCACTGGAAGAAAAAAAAAGCATTTGTAGAGAGGGAATATCAAAAAGAATAAAACTTACAACGTATGTTCTAAACAACGATTTTTAGTAGTAAATAATAATAGGCTAATGCTTCTTAAAATAACGGGTCTGGACATCAAATATGATCACATATGTTGTAGTTAAACGTAGTAAATATGTGCCGTAAACTATTATTTACTTTTTAAAAATGCTTGTGAAGAGACTAACAGTTTATAAAGTTCGAAGTATTTAAATAGTTCAGATCACGATTTTTCACTACGAACTTACGTTTCAAATCGTTCAGTTACTAAATTTTTATGATCTTTCCTGGTTTCATGGTTATATAAAATATAGAAAAATAGATTGAGTTAAGATGAAAAACTAAATTGCAGAAATTATTTCCTTTTGTAGTGAAATTTAGCTTAGAAATCTATTTTCCATGTGTTTAATCTAGCTTTCAAATCTCTTTTTTTCATCAATGTAATTTAAATTCATTACCTTTTCTCCATTAACAAAATATAGTTGGAACTATCTGTTTTATCACTGAAGTTTCGTTTTTAATTTGAATTCATTATGTTTAGTTTTGAGATATTTTTAGACTTATTTTTCATCATGAAGCTTAATAATTAACTAGTAATTCAAATTAACAAAGAGATTCCATTTCATAAGATTCCAAAAATACCCACGAAACTCACCATAAGTTAAATATCCATGCCATTTAACTTAGTGGTTTAACTTACCACCATACTAATGTGGTGTTAAGTAAGATCATTAAGTTAGAAGTACTAACTTAAACCATGAGTTTGTACATTTTAAATTTGATTGATTGATATTATGGTTCAGTTTAAATGGAAAAGTTATTCATCTTAACATCTTATTAAGAGTGTTTCAATTTTTTACCGTATTTTTGTGTAAAAAATTTTTTATAGTTTAACATTCAGAAGGTTTTTCTGAAAGCGTTAAAAACAGTCAACGATATTTATGTTAATATATTCTTAGAATTTTTTTAGAATATATTCTTAGAAAATCCTAATAATTAACAAATAATTCAAAAGAACAGAAAGATACCGAACAAAGAGATTCCAAATCTAAAGATTCCGAAAATGCCCAAAAAAGTATCAATCATTCCAACAAAAAAGCGACAAATGCATTGTGTCAACACGTCAAGCCAATCTTAAGATCAAGCAACGGTTCTGTGCAGTTTTTTAACGCCTTCTTTTCATCTTAGATGTTTCAGAAATATTTATGACAAATAAGCTGATTTAAGGGTGTTAATTCTGTGATTCTAATATTTTTCAAGAACAAAGGCATGTCTTTTTTCGTCTAATGTTACTGCTGTATAACAAATGTGTGGATGCGTGCATGACAGAATTGGCGGAAATATCTTTGTAGAAGGCTTCAAAGGCTATTTGATTTTGACGAACGGATGGGTGGCAACCTGAATGTAACATTTTTTATCGAATAATAAAACGGAAACTGATGTAGATTCAGAGTATAAGAAATACTTTTCTGCAGTATAGTAAATTCCATCATTTAGTTTTTGTTTTTCAAGAAAAAAAAAACGGAACACCCTAAGTAATATTTGATCTAATGATCCAGGGAAGCCACGGATGACTAAAAATGCAAAAAAGTAGTGACCAATTAAAATTTAAAATTTTATTAGAAGAGATAAAAATTAGCAACTTTTTATGGAGTATTTTTCAGTTGACTATTGAAAAAATGCAAAGAATGATTTTGCTTTAAATATGAATAATTCGAAATGTAACTCATACTGGTGATTACGATTTAATAATTAAAGAGATAATAAATAAATATAAATAAATTAAATTTTTAACACTTTTTACATCTTTTGTCACTTGTGGCATCTCTAATTGATCTGATTTTCACGTTCTAGGACTCAATCTTGATGATTAGAGGGGGTGAACTCAAATATGCCAATTGATTAGTGCGAACGATATTCATAGTTTTGAAATCAGACGCAAAAACTTTCTTTCTCTGAATTGAATTACGAATTTGAATTTCTTTCTCCCAAACTATTGAGAGCAGCCAGAATCTGGTAAATAAGATCCCATTGATAGTGTTGAGGGGAGATCGGTCCAAAGTTTGGACTCCTTAATATCTGCATAACGGTGTGTTTCAACCTATCTCGAAAACTTTTTAAGAAAAATGAAAATTTTGCACGCAATTATAAAATTCATTTTTCTTAAGATAAGTACAATGCAAAATAGAAAAACTTTTAGTAAATATGTATGAATTTTTTTCAATAATAATCGAAAAAATTTTAAGATATGCGATTTTTCACATCATTTTAAAAAAAAAGTACTTTTATATGGCAAAATACAAAATTTGGGAAAATCTGTCAAATACTTCCTGAGAAATCGAATTTTTTTTAAAAAAAAGTCGTATATTGAAAATCTGTGAAAATCGTTATTATAATATATCGGAAAAACTCGTTTTCAATTTTGCCTCCAGTTTTTACAAGCATCCTGAAAAATGCTTTTAGCGAATACTTGTTATTCTTCTGTGAATGTTTCAAAAATTCCTTTTTTGATAAGCTTTTTCGTTTTTAAGTAATGAAAAGACCTGAATTAATATAAAAAATGATAACTTTCATGATAAGAAATGAACCAATTAAAGTATTTCTCTTCATTATAAGTAATTGCCCCTCGGGGTGACTACATTCCATAATGTCAAAATCTAATAGAGTTTTTTTTATGGGAGAACTAAAAAAAAAATTATTTCAGATTTAATAAAATGAAAAAAAATAGGTATACTCAGAATATGTTAAAGAAAATAGGTATAATACCATTTAAACTTTCGTAAGTTATCTTTCAGTAAAAGTGTATAAAAGCATTGCACAAAAACATCAAAGAGAAAATCACATGTTTTGCTCTCTGCTTATCTATTACGTTCTTTTGTATGTTGATCACGTGTTTTGGCCGACAGTCATATTTAGAAAAAATTATTTAATATTACATTTTATCTTAAATTTTTTTTTAATACAAACACCTTAACTGACTTATTAATGGTATGCGGTCGTTTATTAAATGCGCGTACTAAAAAAAAACTGTTTTGTTGATAATAATATGATTTAATAAATAAAATCAAGACGCTCATTCGTTTTTATTTAAAAGCAAATTATTTTTTTAATAAATATGAGTAATTTTGAATGTAACAGTCGCAATAGTTAAGCACATTATAAGGTGTATGAAATTCAACATACTACAACACTTTTTTTATTTAATTATCCTATCATTGAATAATATATTCAAGTTCTTTTAGGACTACAACTTGTAAAAAAGTACAATACAATAACTAACTATACTTTATTCAATAGTCATAAAATGTTCATATTTCTATTCAGAATGTTGGCAAGTGTTATATTCCGTTGCAAGTTAAGAAAGCAGTGTTCCCCAACTC
Organism: Parasteatoda lunata; assembly: GCA_949128135.1. NCBI lineage: Eukaryota > Metazoa > Arthropoda > Arachnida > Araneae > Theridiidae > Parasteatoda > Parasteatoda lunata. Next base: position 110,360,324 of record OX421971.1, on the reverse strand, counting down.
CCGGACCGCGGACTGGTACTGGGCCGTAGATCAAATGGTACCGGACCGCCCATTTCATTGAAACTCAATTTAAATTCCTGGGTGTATACCCCAAATTAAAAATAAATCCCAAATTAAAAATATAGATATATAATTCCATTATAATTTTATTTATTTAAAAAAAATTGGTCCCCGAAGTTAGTGACATTAATTTTTTAATGTTTTAAAAAGTAAAAAAAAAAAAAAAAAAAAAAAAAAAAAAAAAAACAGAAAACCATATTTTCTTTTTCAATTAATTTTAATAAAAAAATCAATCATCATAATTGTAAATATCAAAAATAAAACACGAAAGTTAGGCGCGAAATTTAAATTCGAACTAATGAAGAACTTCCTCTTCTTTCTCGATCGTGACTCATTGATTTAAGTAAGTTAAAATGTTAAATCACTTTATATTTATTTTTAAGGTGTAACTGTATTTTATTTTTAAGGCATGTTTAAATACAATTAAGGCATTTTTAATACAACCAAAATAATCTAAAATATAAACAATCAACGCCCCCCCCCCCAACGGGCCGCGGTAAAATTATCAAACATTGACAGGTCCGCGGTGATAAAAAGGTTGGGGAACACTGCAGTATAGGATTTAAGTAATCATCCTCAACTACATAAAGTTCCGCTTTATTTCGTTATCAAATTGCTTAAATATGTTTTCAAAACAATTTAAAAGTTTTTAAAAGTTAAACACGCCGGGCATAAATTTAATTCGTGCCATCTTTTACGGCATATATCACAAAATTTTTTAAAAAAAGGTTTTAGTTTCGCAGTCTTTCAGGAATCCAAGAATTGGCGAAATATTTCGATAAATAAGAAGAACATTCATTCTTGAAAAGGAAACAACTATATGAAACTGCAAGAGCATCGGATTTGATTGAACTACTAAAAAGGGCACAACTTATCCTGACATGTTCTGAACAAATCAAATGCGAGATAAAGGATTTTACTTTTGTTTCACTGTCGAAGGAAATAGCCAGCAAAAAGAAACAATATTTATTATTCTTTCAACACTTTAAATGCGAATTGAAAGAAGTATATTGACTACGAATTTTAGATATCATTATTATTTATTCTTATAACTTGATAGTTAATCATTCAATAAGTTTTTTTTTCTCATTTTAATCGATTTAAGAAAGAAAGCAAAAACAAGGCTATGTAACGTCGTTTTAAGATTTGGCGATGTTGAGAGCATGGCATTCATTTGGCTTACACTTAGATGCAAACAGGCTTTCTCCAAAGGGATAATGGCTTATTCTTAACTTAACAGAGTATTATATTCTTTAAAAAATATGAAAAAAGATAATATTTTTGATTAGTTTTTAGGATATTTTACACAATGACAAAACTAACTAATATAAAATTGATATCGATGAAAACTTGCTATGTGAAGAGCATAATATTTTCAGTATAATACTTTCAGAATAATATAATTATTAGCATAACATTTTCAGAATTGACCATGTGGCATGCTTCGAAAGTAAAAAAAAACCGACCATTAATATTGTTATAAAGTAACATAATTTGATTGATTAAAATTTTTAAAAAATATTATTCACTGAACTATATTTATTATAATTACTTTAGTTTTTATACAAAAAAAGCTACTTCTTTAAACCTGTCCCGCTGAATTATTTATACATTCTTTAATTCGTACGGAGCACTAAAAATAACAATTTGTTAATAAAGTACGGTAAAATTATTATTTGTTGTAATTTGGTGAAAAAAATTAATTATCCAAGTTTCTCAGAATTGTTAGTTTACCTAGATATGTAGAGATTTGACTACTTATAAGGTTAATAATGATTTTAATAATAATAATTAATAATGATAATAAATATTTTAATAATGATAATAATAATAATAATAATAAATTTTTTAATAATAATAATAATATTAATAAAGATTTTAATAATAATAATAATAATAAATATTTTAATAATAATAATAATATTAATAAAGATTTTAATAATAATAATAATAATAATATTAATAAAGATTTTAATAATAATAATAATAATAATATTAATAAAGATTTTAATAATAATAATAATAATAATATTAATAAAGATTTTAATAATAATAATAATAATAATAATAATAATATTAATAAAGATTTTAATAATAATAATAATAATAATAATATTCATGATAATGATAGTTGTAATATTAATAATGATGATAATTTTAATAATGATAATTTTAATAATTTTAATACTGATTTTAAAATTGGCTACTTATAATGATAATAATGATATGAAATGAAATCTTAATATTAACCATAAGCAGAATTATCTTGAATCATAATTTATGTTCAAACTTGGAGTAGCTGAATACAAAATAATTTTATACAACTTTTTACATACAAAAAAATATTTTTCATATGAATAACAAGGGCTGAAATATTCCCCAATATCATATATTTATGTTGATGCTATTTAAAAATTAATAATAGTAAAGGAAAGAAAAAAACGTTTAAATCGAAAAAAGCTCTAATGTGCTGGGTTTTTTTTTTCTTCTGGCAAGACGCGTTCATGACATTTCACAAGCAACTAAATAATAAAATGCATAATTGTGTGAATATTCGCAAGCGTAGCGACTTGTCTTCTTCATGTCTTTAATGCGAAAGTCGACAACTTTTTTATACCGGAAATCGAGAGTGAAAGAGTTTTTCTGTTTTTATTAGTTTAACCTGTTTCACGCAAAGGTTGCCCAAAATGCCTTCATCTCTCACATTTTACTCTTCTTTTTAATATTTTAGGGCACAATTTTTTCTGTTCTTATGGTGATCTTAAAAATGTCTTATGCATAGGTTTTGTTCAGGTAAGACTTTTTTTCTCTTAGTCGAGTTACTAGTACACTGTTAAAATTTTCATTCTAAAATCATTGTAAAATAACTGGCAGCTGTCTGCCCATCCGATTAACCGTAAAGTTTATAGTAAAAACATTTTTTTCCTTTATGGGCCATTAACAAAAACAATGGTTATAAAACCATGAATATAAAACTATACGTTTTTTTTTTAACCATTTACAGCTAGCATTTTTCAAAAACGTAAGAAAAATTTATTATTTAACTAGACATCAGAGCCCGGCTTTTCGTAAGATAATGGGCATTGGAGACTGCCGGACACTGGAAATTCTCATTCTTCATGTGTTGAAGGGAATGGAGGAAATGTTGCGATGTCAACATTAGGACTCGAACTCCAGTTTGAGATTGACAGATAAGCCCACTCGGCTATGATATGTACGCAGTTGCAAAGAACTAAGTAGCCTCATTAGGTGGTTCCAGTTGGTGCGATAAAATTCTGGTTGTTTAACCGTATTAGGTGAAAGCAGTTAATAAACAGTTTTTCTCAAACTTAACAGTTTGATTACAATTTTATTTATGGTTATTTGACAGTTTTGATTAAATATGGTAAAATAACCATTCGATAAATTGTTATTTAAAAAATTTCTAACAGTGTGTGGTGCCTAGCGCCTTGGTATGGATATAAACTTTCCATTATGTTTTCTTAATGTTTCATTTATGTTTTTCTTTATGCTTGATACAAAATTTTACCTTATTGTGAAATTCAATTTCCATTTTAACAGTTTCTACTTTAATTTAATTTAAGTGATACAACGCTGCGATTAAACAAAATGCACTATATCATTTTCATTTCAATGTTTCATTGGTTTTCATTTTCTTAAAAACGAGTCATTTATTGCTAAATTGTTCATTCTTTGGACAGGGGAAGCCGATTTAAAATGCAGCAATTTGTTGTAAAGTCATTAGTTAAGAACGAATATAATAGGAAAAAAAATAGAATTTGATACTAAAAATATTGCATTTAAACTTGAGGTGTAGGAAGTTTAGTAGTGTTCAAAACAAAAGTAATTTGAGAAACAAAAGCATTATTTTAGAAACTATTTCAAGTGAAAAAATATGGTATGTTCGGAAAATAAATTTTTAATTCACAATTATGGGTTTAACTATTAATCAGTTTAAAACCCACAGTAATCAACATTTTGAACGCTTTAGCTAAATGTATTAAATGCTACAATTATCATTTTTTTATATATATATTTTTAGTTTAGTAATAGTGAATGCTGTTTTTGTTCATATTTCCAATTCTGCTTTATATTATTGTAATAACCTTAGAGAATTTTTCTACATACTTATGCTGAAGAAGATTTTAAGATTTGTGAAAACATTATTGAATTTCATTTATTATTATAATCGACAACTTATTTTACCTTTAAATTCTTTATTTCTCCTACTTCAAATTTTTTCAACGTCAAACAAATACAAATAGTTTTAAACAAGCAAATAAATTAATAATAGTACTCTTTTTACTTCACACTAAAGCTGGACAGTGGGCTATTGGTGATGGTCAGGAGAGATCCATGAGGATGATCCATTGTAATTTTGAACATCTCCCAGAATTAATATCCCGACGACATGCAAGTGAAGTCGGGCATTTTACGGTAGAACAGTTTAACGGCAATCTATACCGCACACCCTCAGTCCCTTCGTTTGCTGATCTAAGAGGTCAGCCACCCGCTCACTGACAGCAGTCACCAATGCTCGACTTTGGTGATGGATACATGTTTTGACGATAAGTCTACTTAGGGACATAAGCAATAATGGATATTAAAATAACATATCGGATGATGATGGTTAATCATATGTAATTTAACATTTAAGGTCTAAAAGTCAATCAAAAATTATAAAAAACTTTTTTGCCTTATTATATCCTAATAATATGCAAACACAAATGAAAATTAAAACAATAGTAATGTCTTAAAGGATTTTCTTTCATGAAAAATATTATTATTTATGTACAAAAGTTTTAATAGCTTCAAAATATGCATTTAAAGTTTTAGAAAAAAAAGAGACTAGATAAAAATATTAGGCAGTACATTCATATAACTTTAAAAGTGCTGATAATTGTTAATAATTTAAAAATTATCAGTTAAAACTAAAGGTAAAATGTAAATTATGGATTAATTTCTTTTGTATATATATCCTTATGAAATATAAACATGAATGAAAATAAAAAAAAGATTGCGACGATTCATTTAATTCATTCATTTAATTATTTTAACTCAAAATATTCCATCCATCAAAACATTATTCTTTAGATGTAAAAATGTTTATAAGTTCAATAAATAAGAAAATATCAATAAATAAGAAAGAGAACTCGTGAAAATACAGGAGGATTCATTTGTATAAAATTAAATGTTTTGATACTTGTTAACAATTTAAAATTTGACATTTATGAACCAAAGGTCAAATGCTAAGTTACGAATAACTCTCTCACGTGAATATAATATTTAGATCCTGCCAACACATAAAATATAAAAATGAGTGAATGTGGGTAAGTGAAGTAGCATTAATTTGTCTGATCTGCCTCACGAAGTGTGACTGGAAGTGACGATTTTGATGAAGTCACATGTTCACACGGTAAAATATATTGCATGGGAAAACAACAAAACCCGGCGGATAAAAACTGAGCGGAACGAACTGGTTCTGCATGAAGAAATAATACACGATTCAGTAAATAACAAGTTGGATTTTCAGTATTAATAGTAAATTAAAACTTAATTATATATTAAAATCAATTATATATATAAACTTAATTAATATTAAAATACGCATTTTAATTTTCAAATTTATTTTATATACAAATTAATATATCAAAGGTAGAACTAAAGATAACTGCTGGCCACGTGGCAAATAAACAAAATAGAAAGTGGTGACTTTAATTAAATAAACAACCGGTCATTTTTCTCATCTTTTTCTTCTCTTTTTTTGTGAAACCTGTTTATTGATAAAAGTACATCAATGCAGAAAGACTCTGGAAAAGAGAATCTTTATTAAAATGTCCCATGTCCCGATTTAAAATTTTAATCCTTCAGAATCCATCAATTTGTGATAGAAAAATTCTTATTTTTATTTATTTATTTATTTATTTGAAAACCGTTTAAAAATAAAAGTACAGCAATGCAGAAAGACTCTGAAAAAAAAAAATATATTTTTTTTTTAAATTGTCTTATGTCTCCGTTAAAAATTTTGATTCTTATGAGTCCATCAATTTGTGAAGGTAAGATTCTTTTTCTTCTTTTTTTTTTCCTTTCAAAACCCTTTAATAATAAAATTATAACAATGCAGTAAGACTCTGGAAAACAGAATTTTTATTGTCATAGAATTTAAATGTCTTATGTCTCCCTTCGAAATTTGATCTTTTAGAATCCCTCAGTTTATGATGTTAAGATTCTTTAACAATTGACGTATTTCAAAGTCGTAATTTATTACATTAAATGTATTTTGCTATTTCAAATATTTTTAAATACAGTTTTTTAAACACAATATGTTTAATTAATTTTTTTCACATGTTTGTATTATTTTTATTGTTGAATTAACTTTTTATATCCGTGGATTATTTCCAATATGAATTGTTAAAGGAATATAATTTAATTCAAGCAAAAAAAAAAAAAAATGGTTTGCACCGCACCGCTTGAAGATAGGCTAATTGGAAATGTGATCAGCAATTTTTAATCAGCCTAAGGCATTAATGATTCATGCATTGAACTTGGATACTTTTAAGCTAACTAGAAAATACATCATATATTGCTCCATTAGTCTAATTTTCTAAACTCTATTCAAAGTATGGATATAATAAAAGGCTTAGAAATATCGTGTTGAATATAAAAACAAAAAAAAAGAAATACCCGCAACTCTTCCTATTAGTATAACATAAAATGGCGGTAATATTTACAAAAAATTGGAACAAAGTCTATAAAGTTTGACACGTGCCGTATGCTAATTAAAAATCCACGAGCCTTGGAAACTACCGCGATTCTTTTACTATGCGCTAAGATAATTGGAAAAGTGTTAACACTTTTAGCTTAACCTAACACCTTTTAGGCTTATTAAAATGGTCTCAGATACTTTTAATCTAATAAGAAAACATGTCATCAATTTCTCAAGTAGTCTAATTCTCCAAACACTGCTCTAAGTTCTGGTGTAACACAAGGCTTTCTGTACTAAAATTAAGAAAATTCAAGCTGAATCAGTAAATTTTTGTAATTTTTTTACTAGACGGAATGCGAATGAACTGATTATAATTAGCCAGGAAAATATCACTCTGATTAAAAATTCTAAAATGTTAAAGTATATGAATTGAGGGATCGAAATGTAAAAAATAACAAAACCTTCTTGCTGATGACGAAATTTTGTTAATTAAAAATATAAATAAAAATATATTTTGCTCAGTATTTAAAAAAAAGGTTAAAAAACAATTAAAAAACAATGTCTTAAAGCGTATATCTATAAAATACATTATATCTCACAAATAAGTACCCATTCTAAGGAAAGTATGCTTGTAAAGAAGTGTGTTTAAGAAAGTTATGTAGAGAATATATTTAAACATTGTAAGGATTGTAATTATAGGGATAAACACAGATTGCTTAATTGCGCCCAAAATCTCTGAAAGCAAATATTGGTTGAGACTTTATGTATGTTTAAATTGTTTAAAGACAAGAAATTCAATATCTTAATTGCTGAGACTTGCATTATAGCTGAGTGTTTTTAAGTTGTAAAACAAGTTTAGGTTTCTAAGTATCTAATTGAGAATAGCCGTGTGTCATGACCCCTTGAAGAACATCTATCCTTGGGAAATATTTCGAAAATATAGAGCTAGCAGTTTAGGAAGCTCTTGTTCTTGAAAAAGAACAAATAACAGAAATGACTCGACTATAATTTGTAATGATGAAATGATTATAATATCACCCTTTTATCTTTTTCAGAAAACGAAATGTTTTTTTTTACTAAATTTTTTATGTTTTTTTTTATTTTTTTTATTTAATTCTTTAATGAAACAAAGTGCTAATGTTGTGTTGGTAAACATATCTTCAACCTTATTCATGATCAATAAAAGCAAGAAATTCATGTTGTTCAATAACAATAATACAATTTCAACATCATCATTATGCATTTTTTGGAATTAAAAAAAAAAACAAAAAACGCCGAGTTCTAATATTTTTTAAAAAAAAAAATGACGTATTGATTATAAACATATCCTCAACTTTTTAATGCAAGGCAAAACTTCGTGTTGGTCAATAACAAGAAAATAATTGTAATACATTTTTTTCGCCTTTATTTCAAAAATAACACGTTTTTCCTTTTTAGAAAAGAGAAGACGCTGAGTTCTAATGTCTCATTACAAGTGCTGAGTGCTAACATCAATAAAAGCAAGAAATTACCTGTGTTCAATAATAATAAACTAATTGTAATATCACCCTCTTTCCTTTTTGAGAAAATAATATATTTCTTTCCTTTTTTTTTAAAAAAAAAAAAAAAAAAAAGGACACTAAGTGCTAATGTTTTAAAAAAGGACTCATTGATTGTAAACACATCCTCAACTTATATCACGATCGATAAAGGCAAGAACTTCATAATGTTCCATGAGCGCTCTTTAACTTCTATTTTTCAACAATAGAGTCATCAGATGATTTAAAAGGCACTCCACATCCCATATGTTGAATATCCCTCTCAAATTTTTCACTACTTTGGTTGTTCAACTTCCGGCGTGGTAGAACAATATAATTTCATTTCGTTCCATTCTTTCTTGTACCTGGAAATGGACTTTTAAAAGCTTATCTATCAACGCCTCCCATCATTTCACGAGTTGCTTCAAGTGGAACTTTCGAATTCTATTTTATTTATTTTTAAAACGTTCTACGCAATTTTCGTCACTGTGTTTACCGATCTGACACTCATGGGTCACAGCTTCTTTTTTCTTTTCGAAGGAAACCGCGCCGGAAGCTATCAAATTACGCAAATCGTTCGATAAGAGAGAAAGTGGGGGTGTAATGAATCCATTGTTCCAAGCAGCTTGGTTCTTCTTTAGATCTTCATGACACAAAAGTCACTCAAAAACAATTTAGCTCTCTATACATAGAAAATGTATTGAACTTGTGAATAGATTAGTTTGCATATTTATTGATGTAAACTATGCATGTTGGAAAAATAAACATGAATAAACGTGATCTGGTTGTAGAAAAATCTCCTACGAATAAATGATTTTTTTAGAATAAATCTTCTTTCAATTTGGTTAAAAAATTCTTTTTAATCTTCGAAAACTAAACATTGTTTAGTTAAATTATAGTTGCTATCGCTTTATTCCTCTTCTTTTGTTGATTAAGATTTAAAAACATTTATAATTAAAAATTTCTTTTGAAAGTAAATATTCAAGAAAGTCAAAAACTGACGGTAATTGAACACGGAGGAAAAAAAACTCCGGAAAAATTACCGTACTCTATGGTAATGCCCTTTCTGATGGAAAAAAAAATCTTGTTAATAAAACCGAAATACGCGTTATTTAAACCAATCAATTGGTAATTTTTTTGCACTCATGGTAAAGGTTTATCGGAAGATCTAATTTTCATGATTACTACACATTCTACACATTTAGTAAAGAATACTGGACTAAAAAATAAATTTTGCCGAATAAATGGTTTTTATGTCAACCTTTAAGGTAATTACCAAATTCTACCACATTTAAAAAATTTTATCATTTATTATAAAAATTTATTGTTAATTTTAGCAAAATTATTACTAAAGCACATTGGTAAAAATAACGGGTCCATTTTGGTTTTCCCATAAAACCAGAAACAGGGTAATTTTACCATATTCCGGTAGCTTTGTCCATGCTTTTTTTCTCAGTGAACAACATCTTCATTTTATGAGAATTTCTAATGATATGCCATGTTTGAAATTATTTACCATCATTACAATGCATAAGACATTATTATTATAATATCATCCTTAACTTACGCATTGAATATCACATATTACATATTAATTATAATGAGCATGCTTTTGCTTAAGTGTTTTGTTTTTTTTTTGCTATCTAAATGAAATTTAAAAATGTAAAATTATGGTTAAGTTAAATTTTTTTAAGAAATAGTTTCACCTCATTTTTGTTCTCAAAAGAATCAAACAATGATTTTCTATGGTCGCATTTAATCTGAAAAGCTTAACCGATAAATAATGCTAAGACTTATTGATAAGATTAGAAGAAAAAGAAAGAAAGTTTAATGATTAAAAACAAATATAGATATTTTTATAAATATTTTTTTCAACAAACAGATATTTGATTTTATAGAACTTTTCCATTTCGCCGGCGCAAGTAATTTTAGCTATTTTATTTATTTATTAAAAAAAGACGTCACATAGAAAATCAAAATAAATAAAAGAAAACTGTTGAATTTATTTGCACTAAGTAATGGTGTTATATCACATGAGCCGGTGAAATGGAAAAGTATCGATTTCATTTATTCTCAAAAATCAATATTTTAAAAATGTGTGTTGAAAAAGATTACGTTCTATGTTTATGTCTCAGATTACGTTCAAAAATTAAAATTTTCAAAATATTTGCAGATAACAGTAACACTGTAATTATTTATGTATAAAAAAATGATATTTCATAGAGAAAATTAATACATGTCAGGTGACCCAGCGGCTTGACTGAGAAGCAAATGGATGTGGGTTCGAATCCCGCTAAGGACATGGATGTTTCTCTCTGTGTTGTGTGATGTGTCAATGTGGCCCACCCCATTAGCGAATATCTGTGGCAGTGAGGCATGGTGATGCTGCTTGCCTCCTTGTAAAAAAACACGTAAGTCGTGGGTTCGATCCTCGCCGGCCGAAGACTCCCCGTGTAGTAAATGGTGACTGATGCACGTTAAATCTGTCGAGTCTCAAAGTCCTCCATGTTCCCATAACAAATCAATACCTCTGGGGGTACTGATCCAGGAGTTTCCTTGTCTTCTGGATTGGTTCAAAATTACAAGGCTACGGAGTTGAGCATTAGTAGTCGTAAACCCATGAAATTTGGTCGGCTGTTCAACGACGGTTTAAAAATAAAATAAAATGTATACGACACACTCATGAGCTAGAAACTTAAAAAATTAATTCTGTTTATAGATCATATGGCAAACTACTTATTATTATGACTGATTCCGTTCACATTTAAATCTTTTACTCGTAGTAAATTCATTTAATCACATTTAATAATGCATCATTTTCTATATTCACACATTCTAAAATAGTCTATAATTTTTTTACGTTTATTGTAATATCCATTTTTATCGTAAAATATTACATCGAAATTTTTCAAGTAATATTTTAAGGAGAGTTATTAAGTGATTTTACGGTTGTTATTACTGTTAAAATTACGATATATCAAATTATTTATTCCGTAATATGTTCAATAAAAATGAATTTTACGGTAAAAAGTACCGTACTCTGAGTGCCGGAACTTAATACCATTATTTGATCCGGACATTTTTACAGTGTGTATTTTCGATAAAAATATAATTAAGCTAGAATATTTTATTAATCTTTTTTTAAACTTTTTAACAATTTAAAACAAACGAAAAAAAGTACATATTTTATTAATTTCAGTTTCTTATAAATGCATAAGACACACTCTTAGCTCAGAACTACATTTCGATTCTAGATCATATGACAAGATAGTTAATATTTCAGACGAGTCACACTTAAATCCACTCTCTACACTCAGTAAATTTCTTATATTACATTTTAGAATGCACCATTTGTAAAATTTACACATTCCAAAACAACCTATACTTTTTATACCTTTATTGTCACCTCTTATTATTATTAATATTATTATTTTTGAAAAAAAGTATATCAAAAGAATATTTAAACTTTAGATAATTCAGATTCTAACCATAGCTTATAAAAGTTACTACTAAAAAATGGGAGGTACTGGAAGGTTTTACACAATAAGAATGTCTGTAATCGGAATTTGTCACAAAAGTTTGTTTTCTAACAAAGAGCAGCTGTTACCCCATGTTGGGATAATTGCTATTTTTCAATCTGACTTGAAATGTTAAAGAGTTTTTACAAAGAGCCTACAAGTTACGGTGGCTAGAGCTGCTTATCATTACAGAAATTGATGCATTTAGAATGTTTTTTTGAATATCTAAAAAATAAAATTTTTTATATTTTCACAGATTATGAATATCTTCTTAGTTTCCCATTAAAAACATATGATTTTTATATGATATCTCTTTGTATTAAATTTTAAAATTTTCCCTTTTAAATTTGTATTACAAAATTTGTATTAAAATTTAGTTCAACGTAAAATAATATTCTAAAGTAATTCCATTTAAATTTGATGATGAAATTGAAAAGCTGCCTACGGGAAATTTTGTCACACATCTTTTTCTTTCCCGTGGTTTATCTAAGAAAAACAATTCTTTCCTTATTTTTGGGATAAAATTCATTTACCGATCCAAAATAATTATTTAATATTTAATTATAACAATTTTAATGTTTTAATAAATATTGTTTTTAATTAAAAGTATTATTGTTTTAATAAATTATTTTTTTTGAATTATCAAAATTGTTTAATATTAATAACAATGAAATAATTACTATATATTTGTTATTATCAATTAAACAATTAGGTATTTTTCAAGCTATAGTTTGTTATTAATTACATCATTTCGTTGTTTTTGTCTTTAATTTTCTTGAAGAATATAATTGAATTTTGAGGCGTTAAATTATAACTCTGCAAAGAAAGAATAAAAAGTTAAAAGTTGAGTTGAGTTTTTTGCGCGTTATAATTCGCACAATTTTTTAAAGAGTTATTTATGTATTTTTATAATTTAATTTAGAAAGGAGTAAAAATTTTGAACTGTAAGATATTAAAAATTTCCAACATATTGAATTATTCAGTTTTATATGGTAAAATCTAAAATATCAAATGGATTACTTGAAAGAGTTCCTAAGAAATAGCTTATTGGAAAAGCTTATATTCTTAGAAAATTTATGCTTCTTTTAATGCTTTGCGTTCAAATAACAATATTTGTATTTCAGTGCACACTGTAAAAAATAAAATCTTATAAATTTACCGAAAAAAACTGTCAGCTGGTGTGCTACTACTAAACGGTTTTTTCATAGAAAAATACTGTTATTCAAAAACTAACACTTTTTGATCAGATATATATTGTTATTTTAATAAAATACCTTTTACCTTCTAATGAGGGGAACCGGTGTTCGAATCCCAGTGATGACGGGTCGATAAAAATTTCACCTCTGGCTCGCACCGACCACATTGCTGACATAAAATATCCTCATGGGTTGGAATCCCCTTTCCGTCTGGCTAACTGTGTGAAGTACTCGTGGTTTTCCTCTCCATATAACCCAAATTCGGGTTAGTTCCATTAAAAGGTCTAAACAAAGGCAAATGTCTCCCCATACTTGATCCAGGAGATTTCTTGATTTTTTGATTGCCTTCAAAATCACAAGGCTTTGGGGTTGAACATTGGTAGTAGTAAATCCAAACAATTGGGTCAGCTGTTCGACGATTGTAATAAAATATAGTAAAAAACAAAAAACTAAAAAGAATACTTTGTTACTTTCACAAAAAATAATTGAAGCAACTATGTCTGTATTGGGTCTTGAACTCTCTTTATCCTAAAAGTCTTTTTTTATGAAATCATACTTAAGTTGAAAAATGTTTAAAACTGTATTAGAAATCCACCCTTATAAAAATGTCTGACTATTGACTTGAGAAAAATTTATATCTAAACGCAGATAATAAGTTGGTAGTGTATCAATTCGACAACAAGTCGAATTGCAATTTCCTTTATACAATGTTCAAAACCGTAAAATGATTTCTGAAGACTTAAAAGCAAGTATAGAATATTATCATAATATGACTTCAAAAAAGATTAAGTTACTTAACAATAAGCAATACGGCAGCGTATATCTATGGAGAAAAAAAAACCATAATTTTTTTCAGCGAGCTGGTTGCGGTTAAAAACTGAAAATAATACGTATTTATCTTTATAGCTTTGTTCTGTAAAAATGTTGAAGTCTTTATTATTAACAATGTTTTTTTTTTTTTTTTTTTTTTTTTTTTTTTTTGCAGTGCATGATTAAGTTGAGCTGAAAAACTAGTTTCAATTGCCTTTTTACTTCTCTAAGTATTTAGAAAAATATTTAAATCCAAAGGAAATCAATGAAATAAACAAACTAATAACTTTCCTCATTTCAATATTTTAAATTTTACAGAAAAAGGAGGGCCTAATCTGAATTAGTCGTAACAACGCTTTATTGTCATTTTTTAAACACAAATCTTTAAACTAACAATTGTAATTTGTATCATTTTCACGGAAGATTGAACTTTCTCTCTTGTTATTACAGTTATTAAGGTTTTAATCCTTACAATAAAAACGTGCCCTATAGTAGAGGATAATAAATTTGATATTTAAGAGTGATGCCAAAAATATATACATTAAGAAAATTAAATGCAAAAAGGTAATACAAAAATTAAAGTAATAGGTTTTTGAAATTTAAATACAAAAAAAAGCTACATAAAGAGTTTATAAGAGAATTAGGAAATTCTATTCCTGTTAGGGACAATTTTAGTGATATTAAAGAGTTCAAGGGGAGGAAATGATAAGAAATATTTTCAAATTATTTAAGAAAGCATTTTTTACAAATGTATTTAATGTTAATCCAAATTTCTAAGTAGGGAATGAGAGTTTTTATATTTTGTTCGGTTATCTGAGTAATTAATAAAATACTTATTGGGAAACAATACCCAGGAAGAGTTTGACACATAAACATCACGTTTGGAAAAGGGTGGTTCGTCACTATTTTATCTACCTTTATTTCTAATCTTATAATTTTTAAATAGAACATTTTAAGTGGAAAAAGATGTTTTGAAAAACGTTTCTAAGCATAAGCATAAAGTATTATTATGCATGAATGCACAGCATTTAATCATGAGAAAACTATTCCACTGCTTATTTTTTATTTTTGTACGAACTATGACCAAAAACCTGATCTCAAACAAAAAAAGAAAATTTTATTATAGTTTAAATACGCATTCTCCTATCATAGATTATCTCTTTCTCGTGATCTATTTATCAAAAATCAAACGCCCCCTTATTTCTTTTATAAAATAAATTTTGACAAATGACACATCAATAAAAAAATAATTGAGGCTTTTAAATATAATATTACAATCAGCCTACTCAAAAATTTGATCTTTGCAAAAACAGCTTGACGATTTTTTTTCCAATTAATTCCTTCATTTTATGACTAATGTTTTTAAGACTGTCAGACGATTCCGCCCAATAAATTAACATCAAAACGCTATTACATCATTGAAATAGAATTAATTGCATTTAAACAGCTGCTTTTTGACTCCTATTAGTTGAGGATACATTTAGATAATAATATTGCACACGTTTTCAGTCAGGGATGGGAATTTAATGATTGGAATGTCGTCTTCTATGGAAGCTTGCTTTGGTTATATTGAGAATAGTAATTTTAGGTCGTTTTTATTATTAAAAATGCTTTTTTAGTATTTACATTCAGCCAGACACATGCAGTTTAAAGTATGAACCTAAGTTGAAACTTGTATTTATTCATTGATTATCAATCAATAATCATATTGGATCATTATAATTTATTCTTTTTTTGTTAATTTTTTTTTTCAATTTTAAATTAGCAGAGAAAGGAAATTTTATAGGACTTACGTTTAGAAAGAGAGCTGAGAAAGATACGCAGCGAAATTTCATTCACTGTTATATAAAATACAAGCTTTTTTTTTATAAAAAAAATCACTTGGTTGTGTTAGGCATGTCAAAACAAAAAAGGGTGTAATTTTTGTACCTTGGGGTAGAGTTAGGATTGTACCAGAGACCATCTCCTCTCCAGGGTATGTGCGATCGGTGTTTCAGAACGTCAGTTCGCATAAATATATTTCCATGTGGACGTTGTCATTTACAAGATATAAAACTGAACTTAAAACCTTTAGTAAGTGCATATAAAAATTTGTCTTCTTAAAATAAATCTATAATTTTTATATAATAATGTTCGACTCATTTGATTTGCTTAAGCTAATGCAGTTTACTTCAGTAAAAATTAATTTTAATTGCAAAAACATCCAACTTTTATTTAACTAACAAGTCTAAAAGTCAAAAACTCAATATGAATGTTTTTCAAGTTATAGCACTCAATTCTCCAAAAATAATAACGTGTGAAGTGTATTACAGAGACTTAAAAACGTATGAAGTGTATTACAGTATTCGTTCAAAATAAATAAATAAATAAAATAAAACTCACAAAAACACAATTTATTTCTCAGAAAATTTCTAAATAAAGTAAATGATTAAATTCGGCGAAGTCAGTTCAAGGTTATTTTCATTTTTGCTCTTGGATCGCATTAATCTTAAAATAGATGCAAAATATTCATATTATTAGACACGTGATTGGTTTGACTCTTTTTAAAAAATTTTTTTATATTTGCGTTTCCAATACAATAATTCAACGTTTGCCGATTTTCAATACGAGTTTAGAGTTATTTTGTCTTTTAAATTAAGTTTTCAGTTACATTACACAACTAGCTTACAATAATGCTTTACGGATCGATTTGAGCAATTGATTCGTTAAACGTTATACAGAATAAAACATTTATCTTGTAAAGGCTTTTATTTTTATAGCATAAGCTAGTTATAAACTGAAAATAAAATGTGCATATTTTCACGTAGAAATTTTTCATGGTTTGTCATGATCACTTAATATGTTAATTATTTGGTCTAATGATTAAGAAACATAGAAATAAAAATTGTCTTCATTTACATTAATTTTACATCCATGTGTTTTGGTTTAACATTTACGAAAATGGAGCATTAACATCAATTTAACAAATATTCCAAAATTATTTAAATTTAAAACTTAAATTGGATGATTAGATGAAAAGTAAATTTCCAAAAAACAGTAATGATGACAATTTAATTAGAGATATTTAGTATTTATTAGCATTAAAAAAAGTAATTTCACACGAAGAAAATTGTAAAAATCTATAAAATAATTGACGGAAGAAACTGCAGGGAGAATATTAGTTTACTAATTTAGTATTATAATAGTTTTTTTGTAGAGAAATAGTTCTTCATTTCGCTCAAAAAATAATCAATAACTTGTAAATAACAGAAGAAACAAAGTATGATCCTGTTTGGAGATTAGTTCATAAAAATATTATCTGTAGTAATTTTAAGTTATTTTTTCAGCGTTATCTGAAATACTTAAATTTACATTTTTATAGAACTTAATTCGTTTTGAATAAAAACATTGGATTGAAATTTTTAAATAATACTTTGGAGTGTAAAATAGAATTCTTCTCAGAAAAACTAAATTTTTAAATAAATATTTGTAGTGTAGAATGTAACGTTAATGAAAATCGATATTTAAATAGAGGTTTGGGAAGAGTTTCATTCGTATGAAAAAAAAAACATTTATAATATTTTTAAAAAGAACTTTGGAGTGTAGAAAAAAATTTTTTTCGAAAGAAAGCGACATTTTTAAATAGAATTTTGGAGTGTAGAAAAAAAATTTTCTTGAAAAAAAAATTTTAATAGAATTTTGGAGTTTAGAATTAAATTTTTCTTGAAAAAAACATGAAATTTTTAAGTAGAATTTTGAAGTAGGGAATTAAATTTCTTTTGAAAAAAAAGCAAAAATTTTAAATAGAATTTTGGAGTGTAGAATTAATTTTTTCTTGAAAAAAAAAAACGAAATTTTTAAAAAGAACTTTGTAGTGTAGAATGAATGTCTTTAATGAAAATTGATAGACATTTTTAAAAGAACTTTAGTGGGGAATTAAGCTAATAAAATTATATTGAATTATTTAAATATAGCTTTGGAGTGAAGAATTTAATTCTTCGTAAATAAAACGATTCATGGACATTTTTAAATTGAATTCTTGAGTGTTTGCAAAATGAATTACTTGGGCAAACTTTAAGGTTTATTTCAATAATAAATAAATGAATGCCACTTTTATATAGCAATGCTGAATAAATCTTTTTCCTAAAAGATTTTTTTTATATATTTTGCTTCATGGCGTTGACAGCCATAAGAAAAAGAACCCTCTAGGAAACGTTGACTTCTGGACAGAAAGCTGTGAATTATCTCCCACAAACAACTTTCACCCAAAGAGGGCAACACACAAAAACTTTTGAAGCGAGAGAGTGGGGGTCTCTCAACTCACCTGAGATTTGCCTTTTTAACAGAGCGCTAAACAGCTGCTTCACACAAAATCCCTATATTCGGCTGTCACGGAAGTTCAGCACCCATCCTCTTGCCCTTGTACACTCGAATGCTCTCCCCACCCCCTATGATCCCTTGATCAACCCCCGACAGGGATATTAACTAGGCAGATGTTGTGTTTATGGTTTGTATACAAACAATGGTGAATACGTGAGAAGTTAAGCGGTGGGAGTATTATACAATATGAATGGAAATAGGTGTAGGAGTAGTGTGGGACACACAATTATTTTTACTAATGGTTCCTATCAGAGGTGCCTATTTATATAGAGGGGCGAAATCATTTTACCTGATGTTTAAATGATTTTTTCTTTCCCTTTTTCTGATGATTGAAGAGAGCTTTTTTTTTTTGTTTCGGTAAAATTAACAACAAAATATAGTTTTATAAAATGAGATAAATTTGGAAAATGGGTTAAAATTAGGTAAATTCTGTTAAATTTGTACTTTAGTTTCGTATTTTTTATAAATGTATAGCAGTAAGAACTATAACCGTTACCATGTGAATGAAAAAATTTCGAAATTAAAGACAATTATTTAATTGTAATATATATTATTAATAAAACAAATAATAACTAACGTAACAAAATAAACAGACATAGATAACCTTCTTTCAAAAAAATAGCATATCATTTTAACAATATTAAGTTACGCAGTTAAATAGTTATGAGATTGTACTGCACTGTAATAAATTCTGGATTAAATTACGGTAGAGAGTACCAGCGCTTTTCGTGCGTCATTCTTAGAATCCATTTTTACCGTAAAAGAATATATCTCAATTTTTACAGTATTATTTATTCAGTGAGAGTCATTTAGTGATTTTGCAGTATTTATCACTGTTAAATTACGGTATATCAGATTTCTCTTTCTTTGCAGGTTCCGGTAAATATGGATTTTACTGTCAAAAGTACCAGCTCCCTGAGTGCCGGTACTTTATTTAAAAACTATTAAAAGGCAGTAGGATATACAATATGAATGATAATAGGTAAGGAATACTATGGAGCACACAATCGTTTTTACTAATGGGTCCTATCTGAGGTGCTTATTGCACAGGGCGAAATCATGTTAAAGGATTTTATTTTTCCATTTTTTCCAATGATTTTGATTTCTGGTAAGGGAATCGGCTCTAAATTCCATTACATCTGTATATAGTGAGTCCAAAAATTAAATATTTTATTAAAATAAAAACTGAAAATTTTTATCTCGAAAGGTCCTAAAATATTTGAAGTTCAATTGAAAATTTTCACCAAAAATTAAACTTCTGGTTCGTTTATTTTGTTTTCAGTTTTTATTATATTATACATTTTATTATATTATGTTTTTTATTAAATTTTTATTATCATTAGGTAAAAATTAAATAATTCAAAAACTATTTTGGAAACATAAATATGTTAACCTGAATTTCTAAATATGTTAAACATTTTCAAATTTTAAGTTAAATTATCATTAAAATTTCAGTCCAAAATGTTGCTAGGTTAATTTAAAAATTTTTTACACAAGAAATAAACAATACAATAAACAACACAATAAATAAATTAAATAAAACTTAATGCGAAACTAACCAAGTGCACAATCACCTAGAGAATTTTATAAATTTTTAAACTCGTAGTTGATTAGAGGTAGATCTTAAAATTTGTTCCATTTTTTAAATTATTTCGCCAATACAATGAACTTTTAAACATTTTTTTTAACATTAGAAAAGAAATTTTAGCCGTTTTTTTTATAATAAAAGTATTTAAAAACGCTTTATTGAATAGAGAGTTTTGACGAACATAGTAACAATTTACTTATAACATCAATAATCCTTGGAATTGATAATTTTCAAATTAGTATTTACTGCTTACTTAATGGTTATTTAACAATATACAGTAGAAGTCCGATAATCCGGCACGTTCGGGACCGGCTCGGTGCCGGACTACCGAAAATTCCGGTCTATCGGGCGGTAATTATAGGAACAATTAGGTTAATAATTAAACTACAAATACAGTATAACTTATAAACTGCAAATAATTAAACTGCAAATACATACAACAAAGTTTATTTTACATTTCATATAATGTATGTAAACGTACTGTAAAACATATTTCACTTAGATTTAAAAAAGTCACGAATGTCTTTTTGTTTTCTTGACTTTTGGCGTTTAATATAAAATTTATTTCTAATGATATGGAAATCAATTTCTGAAGCACTGTAGCTAGTACTAGCCTCAGCAAAAGAGATAAACTTATTTAGTGATTCTGCAGCTTCTGCCCAGCTGATTTTTTCCTTTTCTTCCGTTTCGGCACCTGAGTTACTTTCTTCAAGATTTTGAGTGAGGATTTACTACAATGTTGATAATGTCCTCATCGGTTAGTTCTTGTTCAACAGGCTCATTCTCGTCGATTAGAAGCCACTCCTCTACCTCATCTTCAGGCAGGTTTTTCAAGGGATTGTCAGCACTTCTAACGACATCCAAAACTTTGGTCAGAGTGTCTTGATGGTTTTCTTCCTCATCAGTCTGTAGAGTTAGGTCAGATGCAGGGTTTGCAGCTGGCCAAAGTTTTCTCCAGCATTTTTGGGGTGTTGTATTTTTTACCTGGTTCCAAGACAGTGCAATAGCATGGACGGCATCTTTTACTGTAAACTTTTTTTGAAAATCAGTCACGTCACAGTCGGCATTTAACAGACCTTGAATAAAAGACCTTCTATAAAAGCATTTAAAATTTTGAATAACCCCTTGGTCCATGGGTTGAATCAAAGATGTTACGTTAGGTAGGAGCAGAGTAGCAACAATATTTCCAGAAACTGACTCATCTATTGGCGGGTGGGCTTTGCAATTGTCCAAAGGAAGGATGGCTTTAGTATCTTCTGGTAGACCAAGGCTTTTGAAGGATTCCTTGACCCCAGGCACAAAGTGGTGAAAAAACCAGTCTTTAAAGAGGGCGGCAGTCATCCACGCATTTGATTGAGCATCGTATTGGACAGGCAAGTGTGTAACATTCTTAAAGGCCCTGGGTTTTGCAGATTTACCTATCACAAAAGGGGTCACTCGGTGGTTTCCAGACGCATTAGCACATAGCAAAACGGTTAATCTGTCTTTGTTTTTTTTTTAAACCCTTGGCTGCTTTTTCTCTTCCCCCAGCTAGTGTAGATGTTGGTAAGCATCGCCACAATAGCCCTGTTTCATCAGCATTGTAAATCTGTTCATGTGTTAAATCATTATCAGCTACGATTTTCTCAAACTCGTCTTTGTATTTTTCTGCAGAGTTTTGGTTTGCTGAAAGTGTTTCTCCAGTTACATCAAGTCTTCGAATTCCATGCCGAAACTTAAAATTTCAGAGCCAACCATCAGATTAATTACATTCACTTTCAGCAACTCCTAAATCCTGGCCGAATTGCATTGCCTTTTCAACAATCATTGGCCCTGTTACCGGCTTTCCTTCAGAACGTACTACACTAAACCATTTGAACAATACACTATCTAGCTGTTCCAGTTTTGGTGTTTTTAATGTTTGTCTAGAAGCCAATTTTTCAGTTGTTACCGATTGAGAAGCAAACTTCATTAGTTCATCTTTTTGTTTTTTAATGTCATAAATAGTTGATGAACCAATATTAAACTCATTCATTAAAACATTTCTATTCTCGTCTTTTTCTAGCCGTTTGATGATTTCTAGTTTCTGATTGAGAGTCAGTGTTACGTGTTTTCGTTTCTCTCCTTTTGAACTCGAAGGCTTAAGTTTTGAAAACATGGTCACTGTACAGTTAGAACGAAAATCACTTTTTTTATAAACAATTTCAAAAGTTACGTTTACTGCGATGTGAAAGGACACAAAACAACAACGCACAAAAGTTTCCGAACAATACCGAGCGCTTCCGGATGATCCCGAACTACCCCGAAAACTTCTGAATAGTTCTCGAGCGTTTTTATTTGCTTTAAAGACACACTTTTGGAGAAAACCAAAATTGTAAAAATTTTTCGGAGCGATGCCGGACTATCGGGCATTCCGGACTGTTGGATGCCGGACTAATGGACTTCTACTGTATATCAATGGATTTGATAAAAAATATAATTTTTCTTTATTATTTCGATAAATATCTGAAAATAGTATGCAACCATTTGCAATCTATTATGGTATTTCAGCAGAAGTAGAATATTTTAGTTGTATAATAATCATAAGAGCCAAAATAAAAATGCTTTATGTCATTGCTAATTAAAAAATTTTTTTACTTGCCTTTTAAATTAATTGATTGTATTTTAAATTAATTTTTTTATTTTAAATTAATTTTTTTATTTTAAATTTACTATGGTGTAAGTAATCTGATACATGTTTTTAAGAAGTAAAGTAAAAAAAATGATTTGAGGAAAACAGGAAACACGTTTTTGCTTCAAGTATAGAAGAAGATAAATGCGTATTTAAAAAAACTCCTACATTTGGAATTTATTTAAGAAAGATTTCTATTCATTTAATATAATTGTAATGCTTGTATATCCAAAATGCAAGTATATATGCAAAAAATTTATGTAATAAATATCTAAATGCATCTAAAAATTATGAAATTAAAAATTGCAAAATTTCGATGAAAATTTTACTGTTTGTTATTGTCTCGTTCGTGTCGTAACTGTTTTTCTGAATGAAAACGCAATCAAAAACATATTAATGAATCCAAGATATTATTTTATTTTAATTTCTTTTTCTCGGCACAAATTACAACATTCGTTTAATACTCTCAAAAATAACTACTTAGAAGTCAACTAACAGCACATATTTTGTAAACGGGGTGGAGTAGTGTGAAATAAATGAATACCCATTGGTTATTTCAAACAAGCAATAAAGGTTTTAAATCTTCATTATACCGTTACCCGTTCAAGAGACGACCTTCAAACCTAAAAAATCTTTCTTTTTCATCAATAAACCCTGCGGCATTGTGAATAGAGCTGAAAAAGACTCAGTCAAAAAATCAAAGACTTCATCGTGAGAAAGTTGTGATCAGCGGACGAATGCTTGCGTGATTGTTCATCTGTATTTTCATCTTTTATTTAATATTTCGTTTATTTGCTTTTTTCTATTCAATTAATTAGCTCCGAACAAGTTGTTCGATCGCTCCTAGAATGGCTAATCATGGAAAATCGGAAGGAGAACCAATGAACATCTCATCTTCGTTTTTTTTTTTTTTTTTTTTTTTTCTTTTTGCACACGAACTATTGAAGACGGTACATGAAACACACTGCAAAAATGTTTCAGTATCTTAACAGTGAAAATAGTGGTAACTTTCATTTCACTAAAGTGGTGCCTCACTAAGTGTTCTACTACACCAAAAGCCGAGGATGGTTCCTTGTAAATTGTAGCTGTCACCATTTTCTGTTATTCAGCAACACTGAAATTTATAATAACAGTCAGATATGAAACACATAAGAGTCAATAAATTCATTAAGATACAATATGAAGCGATATTCATTTACTTAGGATGCATACATACACTGTTAGAAATTTCTCGGAAAAAATAGTTAAATAACAATTTATTGAATGGTTATTTTACCATATTTAATCAAAACAGTCAAATAACCATAAATAAAATGGTAATCAAAATGTTGAGTTTGAGAAAAACTTTTTATTAACTGCTTTCACCTAATACAGTTAAATAACCAGAATTTTATCGCACCAACTAGAACCACCTAAAGAAGATACTGTGTACATATTATAGCCAAGCGGTCTTAGTTGTCAATCTCATGACCAACAGAACTGGAGTTCGAGTCCTAGTGTTGACACCACATGAAGAATTTATAGTGTCCGGCACTCTCCAATGACCATTACCTTACGAAAAGCCGAGTTAGTATGTCTAGTTAAATAATTATATTTTTTTACATTTTTGAAAAATGCTAGTTGTAAATGGTTAAAAATCCGCATAGATTTGTATTCATGATTTTATAACCATACTTTTTGTAAATGGTTTCAAAACCATAAAGGGAAAAAAATGTTCTTTACTGTAAAATTTACGGTTAATCGGATAGACAGACAGCTGCCAGTTATTTTACCATAATTTTAGAATGAAAATTTTAACAGTGTACAATATTTAAAAAAAAAAAATTAGTTTGTTTATCATACATACAAACAGTAAAAATAGAATATTAATATAAGTTCAAACAATTCTTAACAAGACCAAGTGTGAGTTTTTAGATAAAAAATAGGAAAATTTTAATAGGAAATATATTTTTAACAAATGCAAAGCGAAACTTATTTTAAGTATTTTACATTAATCTAGAAAGTATTTGTACAGAGATGCTAACTTGCTCTACTTTGTTAAAAATATTTTCTAGTGGTAACGAAATTTAAGTTATTTTTAGAAACGCATATGTTTCAATTTAAGTTATATTGCCACCACTTCTAATCAAAAACTCAAAGTATCATATGAGTTGCAATTTTATTGCAATTATTTTGTACCATAAGAAATGCTTACAAACAGTAAACATATCAAAATGGCTGGGATAGGGACCCCACCTTGCGGCCCAAGTGCCCAATTGAACCACAATACTATGACTGCAACTATTTTGTTTATTTTTAAAGAGTATGCGTAATTATCCTTATTCTTCATATTTTGCTATATAATTCCCTATCAATCAATTAAAATGTTTGCAAGAAAGGAGCAGTTGGTATCCCTGTTTGAATACAAATAAAACGTGGTTTGGTTTATGATTAAATGATATTGCTCAAATTTAATTTTTTTTTGTGCAACGAAACATATTTTTGGTTAATTAAATAGTATTTTTATATGAAAATATTTGACTTTGATTCTGTGTACAAGTTACAAAATAAATCAAAGCTGATATTGTTTGAATCACTTTAAAGTATACCGTAAAGTGATATAAAGTGTAAATTTAGAGAGTTGAAACTGCAACTTTTAATTGTGTTTCTTAATAAAAATGTTTGAGGAAATTAGTACAAACTAAGAAGAAATTCCTTATCTTAATATTTTTATAGCTCTTGTTAAAAAAAATTTTTTTTCGTTACTAACTCAAATTGTTATCATTTTGATTACAGTAAAGAATAAAGTTTTTGTTGCATTGATTCCAATACTTAATCTTGCCTAATTAGAGAGTGTGAATTTCAAATCGGAAATCAGTTTTGCTCCTAAAATAACACTGTAAATAGTTTCAGAAACTGAATTTGACTCAACAAAAAAGTTTCCGAAAATCTCAGAGAACTTCATTTAATATCATGTTCCCGATAAATTGAGAAACATTTCTTTTATTTTCAAAAGCAGGAAACTGAATCGCATTGATACCCATTCAGTTTCAGAAAGAAGCGTAGCTACCACTATAACTATTAAATTCCAATTCACTAGTATATAAGGCATGCGAACTCTTTAACACCAAGAGGTACACTTTGATAGATTACGGTTGACGTTGTTCTTAGACTATATAGCCGCACAAGAGCTTTCCAAAATATTAAGAAACGTTAACGTATTTGAAAACTGCATGCTTCCTAACTGCCCCCTATATTCAGTAACGTTTCAGGACTTTTTTTTTACAGTGTACAATTTTTTTTTAAAATGGAATTATTAATCAATTTTTTCTCTCAAAATATGCAAGTTTAAAAACCTTATAAATAACAAGGGGTCACATAAATATTGCGGCAAACTTCTAAGGAGTTAAGACACATATCCAGGATTAAAACTGCATAAGAACCCGTGCCCGGAAATGTCGTCAGGAAGCTTCCCTAAAATATAGACTGAAAATGTCGTTAAAAAAAATAAATCTGTAGTTTGGAGGTAGATACATCAGATTGCAGATTTGAAATCAACGATATGGTTGTATAGAAAATATCGTTGTATGAAAATATCGTATCTATGATAACGAAAGTATCAAAGATTTTTTTTTTTAAAAATTTCATGCAACAGAAAAAAAAAGATATAGTATAATTATTTCCCAGTGTTATTTTTTAAGCATTTCATTAAATTTTACTTGAAATCAGAGCATGAAAACAACACGCATTTAAAGATATGAATTCTTTTCCTTTAAAATGTATTTCGTTTAAAATTTTGGAATAAGATGGTTTTTGATGATGACGTTTTTAATTAAATCCCTGACTAAAGAGCTAGTATTAATACAAACATGGGTAGTGTCTCATTTCAGTGTTATCGGTGAAAGTGATTAAGTCTCTTCAAGGTTATAATGCTCTCACTTGTAACGCTCATTAACACTTGCCAGGGCTGTTAGAACAAAATGAGACTATAAAGCCCGAAGCGAAACAGGTTTTTAATGAAACTCTTTACACTACAAGCAAAAGCGCAGGTAAACATCGTTAACCGTTACGTTTGGCCATTTTTTTATTTGTCGTCAGTGCATACCTTTAGAAATGGCCATTTGTTGGCCTATTGTGTTATGATGATGGATGTCTCGTGAATATTGATGAATTTAATGCATTGTATATCTTATTAATGGAGCAATAAATTCTACTCCTGAAGCATTTTTACCTGAGGATTATGTTCATGAGAATGTATAAATAAATATTTGATAGTAGGGAATCAAATCAAGATTGTATAATGTATTCATAATGAGAATGATTTGATGAGAAGATTATTTCAAACTGATTTTGGGAGTGTGTCGTGATTTTAGATACGTTTGTAAATATGGAATATAAATAATGTGTAAGTGTAAAAATGCATCTCAACCACGTGGCTTTCAGGTCAAGTGTGGCCTGAATACACTCTGATAAACAACTTCTCACACCCTTTACGAGTTTTGATTATTATTTCCCTCAAATAAAATGATTAAATCTTTCATAAATATAAATTTTGCGTAAGCAATTTAGAATAGAATAAATTATTTGATTGTCAAATATAAAATTTGTAGGGAAAAAAAAGACAAAGTTGATTAACAGTTTTAATATCTAAGAAACTATTACATTTGTAAGGAACTATTTTATATATTTTTTATTTTATATCAGTCGTTGGACAGCCGACCCAATTTTCGGGTTTACCACTAATGACGTTCAACTCCGTAGCCTTGTAATTTTGAACCAATCCCGAAGACAAGGAAACTTTTGGAACCCCCAGAGGTATTGATTTGTTATGGGAACTTTGCGACTCGACAGATTTAACGCGCATCAGTCACCATTTACTACACGTGGAGTCTTCGCAGGAGGGGATCGAATCCCCGAACTCCTGGACATGAGCCCAGTGCCCTACCAACCAGGCTATCCCGGCCTTGTATAAGGAGCTGTTAATACATATTAATACGTATTATTTTCAAAGTATGCACAGATATTTTCTCAACACTTTTGTAATGTAGTTAGTACTTAATTTTATTGCCATATTTGATGAAAATTGAAATGTTTAAACAAGGGAATGATGGACATTATTTGAAGATTTACAATGCTCCGAAGCGGAATCGAATCGATTTTCCCCTATTGATTGAGCGGCAGGTTGTTCAATCAAGTGTTGTAAAACCCAAACGGACGAGAGGTAATGAATTCTTTAAAGGCCAGTCTTAAGCATTTATCAAACTTAGAAAGAAATAGTAATCAGTTGGGTCTAGTCCTAGTTAATATGGAGAATAATAAAGAAGTTTCGAAGTTATAATTCCGGTAGTTTTGCAGTAGACATTTGTGCACTGCCTTTCAATAAGACAAGAGTTTATCTTTTGTCCCATCTAGGTTATTTTTATTTGATACTTTACTCCATTTCGTTAAATTAGTTTCAGTATATTTCTATTGTGACCCATGTACCAGGCTTCATAAAATCACTTCCACGCTACAGCACTAAACGATAATCATTAGCTTTTTTGGTACATATTACGCTTTGGAAATGTATTCTTGTTCAACCAACACTAAATTCAACTAGCAATGGAGCTTAATAAATTATTATTAATATTTTGCACGATCTATGGGGAATTAGTTCCAAGTAAAACATATATAGTTCGAATTTCAGACTGAATCCTATTCAACAAAATTATTTTTAAAAAATGTTTTTAATATTTTTATAGTATCTTAAGATTTCTTTTAGCAAGTGCACTGAAAAAATTACGAATTAAATTAAAGTAAAAAGTCCAGCACTCAGGGTTTTAGAACTTTTTTACCGTGAAATGTATTATTACCGGAACACGTTACGAGTTACAGAACAAAAAGTGTGATATACCTTAATTTTAACAGTAATAATTACAGTAAAATCAATGAATCTTTCTAATTAAATGAATATTACTGAAAAAATTACTGATTTTATGGTAAAAATGAATTTTACGGTAAAATAGATTTTACGGTAAAATAGATTGTACGATAAAATGGATGTCACGGATGATACATCCGTAGTGCTGGTTTATATTTTACTCCATTTACTCCATACCTTAATTTGATTTGAAATTTTTTGCAGTTTAGTCACCTTTGACCTTCAACACCTTTGCTGTCACCTTTTCACCATAAGAGAGGAAAAAAGAACGGAAAATTTTTGTTCTACAGTCGCGTACAACAATAAGCCCTTAAAAATGACGTATCTAACCCTCAAATAGATATAGGTATATTGTTAGCTTGAAAAGTTGACAATGACTATAATTTGAATTATACATAAAACATAAATGATTTATATGCATTAAAATGGAAACAGCTTATGACAATGTAGTCTTACAAAAAGAGGAAAATGCAATTTTCTACAATAATTCTTGTAAAAAAATACTATATAAATTTCTAAATACTATTTTATAGAAATTATGAAACATATATATATACTTTTTAATAAGCTTCAAGCACTTTTTCTTATTATCTATTTTATATGTTTATTTATTTTTATTCATTTTGCCCCTACGGGAGCAATATTTTTTTGATTTGCACTTTATAGTTAATCGGTTTAAATTAAATTCTGAACTACAACACATAATTAATTCTAGTAAGTATTGTTAATAAAGCTAAATGGGTTTGATAACAACTGTTACAAGATGAATAGTTGAATTTCAATAGTATGCTACAGGTTTTATATATCTTGAAATAAAGGCCCAGATGAAAATGAATTTAGATAAAAAAATAAAAGCAGTAAACATTTATTTAAAATTTATACATTCACTTTAATGCTTATTTAATAAAGTCGAAAATGATTTTTATAATAAAATAATCTCTTAAAAAGGGTTGAATAACAATTTGTATGAGTGTTAATTTAGTATATTCAAACAAAACAGTCAAATGACCATAAATAAAATAGTAATTAAACTGTTAACTGTGAGAAAAATCGTTTATTAACTGCTTTCACCGAATACAGTTAGACAATCAGAATTTAATCAAACCAACTAGACCACTTAATGAAGTCACTTCGTTCCTTGAAACAGCATGCATATTACAGAAACGTGGGCTTATCTGTCTGTCTTATGACAGACAGAACTTGTGTTCGAATCCCAGCGTTCACACCACAATATTTCTCCATTCCCTTCAACACATAATGAGTTTCCAGTGTCTTGCACTCCCCCATGTCCATTTTCCTAAAGTAAAGCCTAGCTCCTACGTCCAGTTAAATTTCTTTTCTACTGTTTGGAAACTAGTTGCAAATTTTTAAAATACCGTTCAGTTTGGTATTCATGGTTTTATATCCAAACTAGTTGTAAACGGTTTCAAAACCTTATAAGTAAAAAAATGTTCTTAACCGTAATCTTATGGACAAACTTCTGCCGGTTATTTTACCATAATTTTAGAATGAGAATTTTTACAGAAATTCTTCTAAAATTCTAACTTTATGATAAATTTAGATAAATTTTAAATCTAGTGTTATTTAGTTCATCCTCAAGTGATAAAATGTTTTCGAACTTATTTAATTGTTTATAAGTGTCTTTGTTCTCTGTGTTTTCTTGAAAAGCAATGTCAACGTATATCTTTAAGTATAATTGATAACTTAACGAAAGAGAGTTATTGCTCATTTTGTTGAGATTGAAAAATTAAAAAAAAAATGAACTTACGTAAAATTATACTAATTGCATATTTTATAAATAAAATGAAAAAAAAAAAAAATATCGAATTGAATTTTAAGAAGGAAAAAAAAAAGATCAATGAGAGGTCTTCACGGGGGTTGATAAGCAAGAGGCGAAATATTGTGTTATAAAATTTTACACGTACTGCATTATAAGTAAATTTTGCATAAAGATATTTTCTTCAATAAATGGTCATTTATAGGAGTTTTTTTCACAAATTCGAAATTTGTCAATAGTTTGGAATTATCACTAACTTGTAATTATCACTAGTAATTATCACTAGTTTGTTATATCATTGTTTGTTATATCATGTTTGTTATTTTCACTAGTTTGTTAAAATAGATCATGTGTTACGGAGAATAAATTATTTTTAATATATGAAAATTTTAGTGAGCATGTTTTACATAAATTTTAAATGCGGCAAGTGTCATCATTTCTGAAAGCTTTGAGTACTGAAATAAAAGATTTCAACTCTTGAAAGAGAACATTTCTGTATACCCAGAAGGGGTCAGCGTCCCGGAATGTTTGTGTTAATCAATTATATATCTGAAATTTTTAAATGTAATTAAAATTCTTTAAATAAAAATGCATAAAGAACTCGATTTGGTAACGGAAATATTTTATTAAAGGGAACACTGACTTTTCATAGATATTTAAAGCATTAATTTCTTAAATAATTGAGTTTCATCACATTTATAAATAATAATTGTATATAAAATGAAATACTGTTGAGTTTTTGAAGGAAACTGGGATACTCTATATCTACCAAAAGGTACCTAATATATAAACTCACCTGGGATCATGGGGTATCTAACAAAATACCTTAAGAGCCACTCTGGCCCGTTGTGTCATTCTAGGTATAAGGTACTATAGATGTTTTTCTACATATACTTTTCACAGGGCTAACAAATGAATATTATGCTTAAACTTGGAACAATTTATGAAAAGTTAGAAATACTCAATGCTTTGAGTAAGTTATTTCTTGAACTACAGTGTAATAGGAAACGATAGAAGCCAAACATTCCGTCGTTTCATTAAATATATAATTGCGTCAATGTAGTTGCACTCAAAGTACCAGGTTTATAATATAAAATACTTCTTACCGTAAAATTTTATGGAACAAAACAACTCTAACATACTGTAATTTTTACTGGAATATTTACTGTAAAATCACTGAATCACTATAGATAATTAAATATCACTATAAAAACTACAGTTAAAATAGAATTTGCAGTAAAAGAGATGCAGCAATTTCATGCAGAATTTGTATCACTTGCTTGAAAATGTTGTAATTTTTTTAAAAGTACTTTTATAAATTCACTAAAGTAATAAAAAAATTAATTTGACGTGAATTTCTTTTATGCTAAAATAGGCTTAGTAATAGGCATATCTCCACAGCGTGTTAAACACGCATACCCTATTTAACATACATTTTTTCCTATTATTCAGTAAAAAAGAGTTGTTATTTATAACCTTAACTATTCATCTGTAAGATGATAGGTTGCAAGAAATTCCAAATAACATTAACATATCTGACACAGTAATCAAAGGTTAGCTGGATTGATTAATTTGAAAGTAACGGAACAAACACATAAATAAGAATAATAAACAAAGTTTGTCTGGCAACATTTTACACAATTTTTTCTTGTCTTTACACGCCATGATAAGAAACCAGACTGAGTTAGTAAAATAAACACTGGCGTTTGACACAGATTTCTTTCATATTTCCGGCGTATCTCTATACCGGAAAAAAAGTTACGTCAACCCTTTAAAAGGCCAATTGTTTTGACCTCTAGTGTCCTGTTGATTTATTAATTGCATCTCATTTTTAAATAAATGGCTAATTTATAAAATAGATAGAAAGAAAATCTCTAAACAACCAGATAAATTAAAAAAGAACTAGATAATATTGAAACGAAAATTTTAACTCGGCTTCTATTAATCAGATTACTATCTCGATAATGTCAACATCTGCTCAAAAGCTATATAGAAAACGATAATAAGAAATAAATAACTACATTGATGTTTTATTTTAGAATATAATGCGCTTTTTATTATTATTTTTATTTTGGAGTTGAGCCTGGCATAAAGTGAATTCAAACAATTTCATTGGTTTCAACTTTTCATAGTTCTCTAGAACAAACTGTTGGTAGCATATTTCTGTTTTCATATTTTGAAAGGCAGGCAGGGATAGCCTGCTCAGTAGGGCGCTGGACCCATGTCCGAGAGTTCGTGGGTTCGAACCTCACCTTCCGTAAACTCCCCGTGTAGTAAAGTGACTGATGCATGTTAAATCTGTCGAGTCGCAAAAGTCCTCCATGTTCCCATAACAAATCAAAACCTCTGGGGGTACTGGATTGGAGATCGATCGCTCTTTGATTCAGTTTAAAATTACGATCTGTGGATGAATGAATGGATGTATGAATGGGTCCGCCCCATGAACGCGTGTAACGTATGGTGTGGCAGAAGTCGAATTCCTGGCCATAGATGGTGCCACTGGAAAACAAGAACAATCGCACCCCCTCTGCCTAAACAGGCATACGTCAACAACATTTTGAAAGGCAAAATCCAAATCTGCGGAAGTTGTTGCAAAGAAAGAACGTTTTTGTGTCTGATTTCACAACTTAAAATATCGTCTGCTCTAATTATCATATTTAGGGCTCTCGAGCAGATACGATTACATTTTAGAACCGATCCCCATCACATTAGACTAAAAATTATTGAGTTTCGTTTATTCTTTTGTGCACTGTAAGTTTTCGTTTGAAATAAAAGAAATAAAAAGATTTGGAGCCACTTTACATATTTTTAAGCCTCCTGATTACTGGTTATGACTCCTGCATATCATCTTCTAAGTTTGAAATTTCATTTTTGTTGTACTTCTGTTTTTCATTACATTTAGGTTGTGGAGTTAAGGAAATTGTTGAAAAAACCAATTGAACAGAAGGAATTTCGTTATAACAGTTTCTGAACACTGGAATGAAAAATAAAATTTTATTACACAAATCTGGGGAAAAGCTCCCCGCTTTAAAACAAATTCTCATACCTTTCGCTACTTTCTATAACTTTCTGTTTTAAATTAGACATATTCCTGCTAATACGAATTGAATTAATAGTACTTGCGAAGAAGTTAGCAGAGACTTTTAAAATGTTTCATTTTAGGGATATTACTTTCAACAATATCCGTCTTTGACAGAATTTAACATATTTAACTTTAAAGATTCGTAAAAAAAGATATATATCATTAAATTTTATCTATAATTCTTTTTTCAATCTAATTTTCATCTATTTTTCATCAAATTTCATCCTTATTATTGTATTTACATATTTTTTGCAGGGATTTTTATATAACTCGCAGAATCGTAAATGATTTTTAAATGGAAAATTGCACTTAAAAAATATTCATTTTAAAATGCATGTTTATTCAAAGAATCTCATTATTATTAGTGGCAAGTGAAAACTTTCTGTGATAAACTCAAGGAACTAAACTGAAATTAAGTATATAAATTAGGATATAAAAACTTTTACAAAGTAAGAAAGAAATCTTCCAACTGTTTAACTTTGGGTCATAAGTTTAAGGAAGAGAGGCAAAACTGGCCTAAAATTAATTGACCATAATTATTCATTCAATATAAAGTAATATTTGATAGCAAATGATTAATGGTTGTATTGTTAATGCATACCTTAAATACTGATCATATCCTTATATCATATACACAATGAATAAATGATTTATTATTATTTTTTTTTAGATGTTTACTGTCAAGAATCTTTGGTAAATTGAGAATAAAACAGAATTGGTAAAAGAAATAAGGATAAATAAATAATTATGATATTAAATATTTACGCATATTTTAAATATTATTTAACACGGACTTATTTTAAAGGTTTAAACTGTATAAATTTCGAATAGTTTATAAAATTATTATTATTATGAAATTTCAAAAGGAAAAGAACCTAATATTTGTTTGCACTTGCTGTATAGGACCACCAGTACTTGCTGTATTGGTGGTCCAGATAGCTGTAGTAATGTAATGATGCATAAACAAAATGGCTTCGAAAACTAACAGACAGCACTTCCTAACTTTAGAAAAAAAATAGATAAATATACAAATAAATGTATGAGACTTTAATAAAATAACTTTTGAAAGAGAATTGCATATAGTGACATTGAAAAAGCTTCAATACTTCACAGTGAAAGAAGTACGATTTAAACTACCATCAGAATATGGTAAAATTTATCGTGCTTCTGGAAAGCACCAAAAAGCTCGTTTTTTTCTTCTTTTTTTTTTTTTTTTTTTTCTTTACTGGCGAGCTTTAGTAATGATTTTCGTAAAATGAACAATAAAATATGGTTCTATAATATGTGATAAAATTTGGTAAATGTGGTAAAAAAAGTTTTAATTTTATCGTGATATTTTAGAGCATTTCATAAAAAACCATTTATTCTGTAATATTTACGTTTTCAGTTTTGTTATTTTTGCTAAATGTGTGGTAATAAGAACTATAATTCTGAAAACTAGAGTGTTTGGCAAACTGTTGCTATATAAACGGAAAATGTTTCTAATGAATGGTTTCAGTACCGGATATTTGACAGAATTCTGTTTTTTTTGGGGGGGGGAGGGGGGGGGTTAATTTTGCAAAAAAAAAAAAAAAAAAAAAAAAAAAAAAAAAAAACAAATTTTGTGTTTCTTTGGATACTATCGATGTTGAGCATCTTTCGTTTCATCTATAGTTTATTATTGATACTTCTCTAAAGCATCAACTAGAATCGATTCTTCTTTTTGATGTTGTTGTCGTATGCCATTAAGACTAAAAGGTTGCGCTTCTTCTTGTTTTTTCAGTGGCGCCATCTATGACCAAGAATTTTACTTCGGCCACACGCATACGTCACAGCCTGTTTATGGGGTTGACCCATTTATTCATCCATTCATTCATCCACAGATAGTAATTTTGACCTGAAGCAGAGAACGATCCATCTCCAATTCAGTACCCCAAGACAGCGCTTCCCAACCTTTTCATCACCGCGGACCTGTCAACATTTGATAATTTCACGGCGGCACGCTGGGGAGGGGGGCATTGATTGTTTATATTTTAGATTATTTTGATTTATTAATTTTAATTTAATTGTATTTAAACATGCTTCAAAAATAAAATTCAGTTACACCAAAAAATAAATATGAAGTGATTTAACATTTTAACTTACCTGAACGTTAAATCAATTAGTCACGATCGAGAGAGAAGTCGAATTTCCTCATTGGTTCCACTGTAAATATCGCGTCGCGCTTTCGTGTTTTATTTATGATATTTACAGTTATGACAATTGATTTTTTTTATTAAAACTAATTAAAAGAGAAAATAGTAGCGGTGGCTTTTTTTGTTTTTTTTTTTTGTTTTTTTTTTAAACATTAAAAAATTAATGTCACTACCTTCGGGGGACTCTTTTTTTAAATAAATAAGATTTTAAAGGAACATAAATATTTTTAATTTGGGATATAAACCTAGGAATTTAAATTCAGTTTCAATGAAATGGACTGTCCGGTACCATTTGATCCAAAAACCGTTACCGGTCCGTGGACCAGGGGAAGGAGAACACTGCCCCAAGAGATATGACTTGTTATGGAAACATAGTGGTCTCGGTGACTTGTCAGATCTAGCGTGCACCAGTCACTATTTACTACACGGTGTTCGACTTTTTGGGCATGGGCCTAATGCCCAACAAACCAGGCTATCCCGGCCCTCTTCCTTTTGATGTTATTGATATTGTATAATGGAATTTCGTTTCGACAGTAACTGTTAAAATCGATACACCTTTTTCTACAGCATCGATTGGTATTCTTAATTTTTTTCATTGATCCTTTCGAATGAAGTGATTATCATCAATATTTTCTATCAATACTATTGGACTATATATTACTATATTGTTATACCAATTATTGCTGAGGGAGCTGCCTCTTCCGAGAAATAATATATCTATTGCACGATACTCAAGTTGTAACTTAATTTTTAAAAGTGACTAATTGATCTCCAAAAGCAGCTAGTATTTTATATAATTTCTTTCAATAAGCTGCAGACGTATTAGGGAAACTTTCTAATTTATTTTTTGTCTCTTGCTCTTTATTCCTTATACATTTTTAAATCATGTATGGAATCACTGCTTTTCTTGATTTTTCTGTACATTGATTATTTATTTTTTTATATGACTCTGCATAACCGCATTTAGCTCTTGAGCTACCCTTCTTACTCCAAAGGATTTTTTATTTATTTATACATTATTTTTGATGCATTTCTTTTTAGTCCCTTTTTTATACCGAGCCCACCTTTAGTTTCTCAGTGTTAAAGATAATTGGTAAAAAAAAATCATTGCAATTCTTTATATATTGTTCATCGTTGGGAAAAACACCATCACTTTATGGAGGGATTTTCAAAATTCATGATAGGGAAAAAGGGGAAGTTATCTGAATAGCTCTCAATGCATCATCCGACTGAGTTCCGGTGTAAACCGTGCTGCGAAGAGCTCTGCACACATCAGTAGTCCCTATCTCTTTTTCCCTATCTGTGGTCACTCACTGTGGCCGCATTGTTCCATGATTTATAAGCATCTTTTTGCTCCTTATGTTTCCATTTTTTTGTAGGAGATGAGAATCGATCTGTCTTTCCCCTTTCTCATCTGTTGTTTGTCTACTCATGTTTCGTGGTCTTTAGCAGGCCATTTGAAATTCGAATGCAAGAAGGAGAGTGAAAAATGATTTCTTTTATCGGTAGTGAAGGATCTAGAATGCATGCAGAATGTCAAGTGTTGAGGATTGGTGGAAACGACACAGGAAGTAACTTTAAATCATTTTAACCCTGTTGACTCATACGTTTTGGAAATGCATATACATTAATCAAAATTATTGCTTAATAATTAAATGTTTTTTGCGCAAGTTTCAAATAACTGAATAAATAAAAATTGTGTGATAATAGCATACAAAAGATTTTTCTTTTATCTTGTTGTTAGCCCTGACTCTGAAAAGTTATTTAGATCGCCATTCATGGATATTGTAAAATAAGTTGCACTTGATATATGTAATAGTTTAAACAAAACCTCATCTCTGGCTCAAGTTGAATTTAGATTATTATTACTTGATTAAAAACTTTGTTTTCCTAGTAAATATGCTGATATAAATAAAAGTCGATATGTTTAGAGCGTTTGAAAATAGGTGCCCTTTCTCAAGACTTACCAGACGTGAATGGATAGAAACAAAAGTGATTTGAAATATAAAATGTGAAGTTGCCAACGAAAAATGGGACATAAAGGAGAAAAATAAAGCTAGAAAAACCGGAGTAGCTGAGAGGGAAACAAAACAAAAAATAAATAAATAAAATAAATGAATAAGTAAAGGAAAATAAGCATGAAAGAGCAGAAAAAAAACCCGCTGTGGTTGAAAAGGCACATCAGGGTCTATTTTTTTTATTTTTAATTCATTCCTGATTTTTTTTTTTTTTTTTTTTTTTTGTTTTGTTTGTTTGTTGTACTGCGGGTTTTCTTCAACAAAATAAATAAATAAAGTAAGTAAATAAATAAAAACAAATATTAAAAAGTCGAATAAGAAAGTCCCCTGCGGTCGAGAGGGACAAATAAGGGTTTATTATTTTTTACTTTGCTTCATTATTTATTTCCTTGTTTATATTTTTTGTTTCACACTCGGTTACTGTGGTTTTTTAGTTTTGATTTTCACCTTTATTTTCCATTTTTCCTTGGCAACTTTCCGGTTTTATTTCAATTCACTTTTGTTTTTTCTCATTTACGTCTAGCAAGTCTTGGTGCCTATTTTTGAGCCCTTGAAACAACACGTCGAATTTTATTTCGATTTGCATATTTTTGAAACCAATGAAGTTTTAAATCAGATAATATCTTACCGCCTCAGTTTCTTCGGATTATTTATTAAGATTAATTTTTTTTTTCGTAAAAGAGCGATATTATGTAAATTTTTCATAATATTTAATTTAGGAATATTTTAACATAATTAGCGTAGACTCTAATTGAGTGATGAAATGGAAAATTAAAATTATGGATTTAAAACAACGGTAATATATATATATTTTGTTTCTTAACGTCCTTTCAGGTTTCAAGAGCATGATTAGAGCAGAATTAAAGTGCCCTTCAAGAAAAGTTGAATAATTGCATACAAAATTTCTTAGTCATTTTATTGTTTTACATACATTACGAAACACAAAAATATAAATCAAATTAATGACTTTTATTCTAGAAGTCAGATATTCGCAAATTAATAGGCAATTTTAGGTAGAATTTAAGTATGGTCTAATTATCTAAAGGTTTATTACTTAATAAACCCTTTCCTCCGACGGATATGGATTTTTCAACCTTAGGGTGTCAGAAATTGGCGCAATCTGAAAAATATGGTCGCAATAGTTTAGTCAGGAAAGATGTTAATCTCTCTTAGTGTTTTTCTTATTTTTGCGTATTTTATACCTAAATCTGTGGAAAAGTTTTAGTGAATCACCGGAGTTTTGCATATAATCCGGTGCATTTTTGCATATTTTTTGCGTTTTTGCAAATTTTTGCATTTTTGCACTATAAAACTCCTTTATCCAAGAGTAGTTAAAAGAAAAGTGTTTTTGAATGATTATTTATTAATTTTATTCATTAATTTAAAAAATAAGTAAAAAATAATGAATGAAGAAAAAATTGAATAAGATATGCAATTTTTTTTTCTTAATTTTAAAGTATATAATTTTAGATGACAAAATTCAATATAAGAGCAAAATAGATCAATAAGTTCTAGAGCGATGCAAATTTCTAAGTTCAATTTAAAAAAAATAATAATGCTTGGAAATTATATCCCTGATTTGTTTTTCAAATTTTGAAATTTGCTATTAAAAAGTACATAGTTACAAATGCGGCAAAAGTTTGTTTGTTTTACGTTTGAAATTTTTTTTCACTTTTACTAAATTAAATATTCAAAAATATTTTTATAGGAATTGAATTTGGATAGAGTTATAGAATTTCGAGTAAAAAGATTTTGATTGTTTTCAATTTTTTTAGATATATCTCAAAATTGAAAAAGTGAAATTAATTTTAAGGAGTCCTAAATTTTGACAGCTCTCTTGAGTAAACTATTATGACCGAATTTTACAGATTATGGTCAAGAACTCGAATCCAATGAAAATAATTTATGTATATTTGAATAACGTATTTAAAAGTATCGTCTATACTAATTAATTAAAACGTGAGAAGAAATATTTTCGGTGCATCATCCGTAAAATCCATTTCATTGTAAAATCCGGTAAAATAGATTTCACGAAAAAAATTGGTTTTCCGTTATTTTTTAAAATAAAAAATACGGCATATCACATTTTTATGGTAAAAATGTATTCCATAAGTAATCCTATATGGAATTATTTTAATTCCATAAGTAATCCTTAAAAATTTTCTTTTTGTTTGCAACAACAGCATCTTTTTAATTATAATTAATTAAAGACCTTAATTAAAAAAATTATAAATGATTTCTGATAGTTTTTAAAGTCGCACAGATAATTAAATGGGGCTATGCTCGGTTTAATACTTTAACATGTTTATAACAAAGTAATGGCGTTTTTATTTATATTTTTTACCCTGTTACGTTGGAACTGACTTAAATTTAAATTAGTGTTCTGAACTTGGCTTATAATTTTAAAATTCAAACCTCTGAATTATTATTCGATCCATCAATGTTTCTAAATCTGTAATTTACCGATAATACTTTATGAATAGAATTTTTCAGTAGGCTTAGCTGAAATTATTGCCTCAAACTGGGGTCAGATGTCAGCGATGAAAATATTCGTAGTCCATCAGGAGTGAAAACCAATGTACCAAAATCCCTCACTCCCTTTGGCTTTTTAACGCTGTATCACGAATCACTGCGTTTAGTAAGGATAAAACGAAAATAAGGAGAATCGATGCGTGAGTTGAATGGGGGAGTGGGATAAATTATAGCGTGACGTCACGAAAGATGAGGGTGAGTCTACGCCATGTACAAAAGTGATTAAGAGTGATCGCGTGGACACTTTGAGATCTCTTGGTCATCCGTCATACCAGAAGTACCCCACAAGCGCGTAGTTTAGGGGCCAGTGAGGGTCTCTTAGTGTGGGAAAAAACTTCCAACACCCCTGCCTTTTATTTGTTCGAAAAAAAATAAAAGAAAAAAAATAAATAATTTGTGACTCTAGATTTGCAAAAAACGCTTTTAACTGAAAAAAGTTATTTGACTTTAGAATATAATGTTTAAGTACTTCTTAGAAAGTAGACCTCCTCTAAAAACATATGGCTAAGTGAAGGGAGCATCTTTTATTTGACTCGTTTTGTTTCTTCCCATTCTCTTTATTTTTCTTAAACTTTATTTCGTAATAATGAAGTTCTTTGCTATAAATATTTAAAAAAAAATAAATATGCAAGCGACTCTTTTTAATAGACATTTTATCGTAGATATGATTTTAAGTAGATCGACTTAAAGTATACAATTATCATTTAAATACAGGGACTTAAAAGTATTCTATAAGTTTTAGAGTCGGCCAATGAAATAATAAAAATGGACATTTTAACGTAAAACTAAGAAGGAACAATGCGGGAAAAAAAAAACAGACCATCCTAAATATTTTTTGATCTAATGATCGGATCAATGAGTTCTAAAACTCAATTTTAATGGTTCAATCGGGTGACTTCAAATATGCTGATTGATTAGTGCAGACGATATTTTAAGCTTCGAAATCATACTCTAAAATGTACTTTCTTTCAATAAGCATACATTTTGTTTCGACGGATTGGGTTTTCTGATCACCAAAATATAGGAATTAGCCGTAATCTTTGAAATATAGTCTAATAATTTGGTCAGGATAGCGGCTAATGTTTGAATCCCTATATGTTAGTTTCATTTTTTGCGTCCTTCGCCATATCTAGAGAACGTTTTAAACGAATTGAAATATTTTTACACACCGTTTATCCAAAGATAATTCCATGCAAAAATTTACATTAAGTAAATGTTTATTATTTTTTATTATTTTATTTATTAATAGACGGAACAATTTTGAATTGTAGAATATAAATTTTTTTACATCATTTTGAAAAATGTATTGGAGCACAGCGGGTTAAATAATTCCTGAGAAATAGGATTGTAAAAATACTACTTTTTTTTAACATAGAACTTTTAATAGTATGTATAGTATAGAAAGTTTTAAAATAGAAAGAAAAAAAAGTTCAAGCAACAACTGAAGTATTTTGTAAATCTTTCCGAGCTTTGTTTGTTTACTATTTCTAATATCACGCTCTGAAGCATTTATTTGACAAAACATTATCTTTCAGTAAACTTCAGCACGTTAATTGCCACTCAGGTAAACTATAAAAACCAATTTTTTAAATGAGACAATTTTTAAGATTCAGTCATTACAAAGTTTAATGAGACAGCTTTAGCCTAACCAACTATGTATTGAAGCGCATGGTTTTAAATTATTAAATGGATTTACAGTCCCAGGCCAAATCGCTCGACGCATTATAAGGTTTTAGGAAAAATCTTAATCATGAGGTGATACTATACAGCTTTATTGTTTCTTTACGACTGAAACCTGTTTGCACTTGTTTGTGTTCGTGTATCAATTGCTTAAATTGGACAATATATAATATAAATTCGACGATTGGATAAATTACACGATATATTCTATAAATACAGAGTATTTATTATGTCAGGTATTATATTAGTTTATAATAATTAGATCAAATTATTAGACGCGCTGTAGTGTTTTAATAATTGCATGTTTTGCTCGAGTTTACAGGCCAGGGCTGTCCAACTGCAAAGAACCCACGGGCCACAATTCCAGTCACTGATCACCTGGCGGGCCGCAGTTTGAAAAAGTTGAACAATACCCTCTTACCTCTTATACAATAACAATGAATAGTTGAATTATTAATTATAAAACAAGGGAACGGAAGGATTATAAAACAATTTGCTTACATTTTAATGGGAAAACTGAGGCCGATCAGCCTGAATAAGAAGTTGGCGGGCCACACAATATGTGTTCGCGGGCCGCCAGTTGGACAGCCCTGTTATAGGCAATACTTATATATTTAAACATACATGTAATGGGTTTTTATTCAAGAGATTTTTTATATATTTCCTACTTGCATTTATTTATAACGTATTACATTACAATGTTAACCAATTGATACACGATCATATACAAGTGTAAACCGGTTTCACTCGTAGCGTAAAAACAATAATGCTGTATATAGTATCACCTGATAATTAACATTTTACATAAATTCTTATAGTGCGTCTAATAATTTGGCCAGGGACTGCAATAGTAATTTCTTAGCCATAACTTAAACAAATAAAATGCTTTTAATGTTAAATTATTTAAGCATTTAGAAAATTTAAAACTCGTTGGTATATACAGTGCATTTATATTAAATTGCTAGCTTATTTTCATTGTAATTGTTGCTTTCTGTAACATTGCTTTTCGTGCGTCTCTTACCGGTTCATACTATGCACACTTCATATTGGTCTTTTATCGGTGCGTTATTAAAGAAGTATTTCTTTAGTAAAGTGATACCCCCATTATAGCGACCATTAAAGTATTAGGACCGATGCATAAAGTCCCATTTCTTATTTCATAGACGCAATGTTATTTTAATGGCCGTTAAAACTTCCGTGCTAAATTGTTCATTCCAATATAACGACATTTGTTTTATAAAATGTTTCTTTTGATACACAAAAAAAGTTGAAA
Source organism: Parasteatoda lunata (assembly GCA_949128135.1). Lineage (NCBI taxonomy): Eukaryota > Metazoa > Arthropoda > Arachnida > Araneae > Theridiidae > Parasteatoda > Parasteatoda lunata. The sequence goes on along the minus strand of OX421971.1, from coordinate 110,317,485 downwards.
AACCTTGAATCCTTTTGAATGAAAGAAGAGTGACATGCCCCTCCCTAAATTCTTTTCCCAAACCGTTCGTTGGTCGTAATTTATAAAAATTCACAATCTGTTGAACTTTCTTTTCAAATGATACAATAAATTTTTGAATCATACTTTATTGTATGAAAATAATTGTATTCACTCTTTTTATTATATCTCCACTCTTTTTTATTAATTCAACCTATTAAGCCGAATGTTTTAACTCAAGAATACACTGCGCGAAGGGACATTCGCGTGGTGTATTCTTCATTCATTCGGTCTTCATTAAACATTCTGTCTTCTCAGTTATCTTGACTTAAGTTTTTTTTTTTTTTTTTTTTTTTTTTTAATCTCAAATGGCTGTCCCGAATCAGAATATATTTTTTAATTCACTTTTCACACATGAATTTTTTGGGGCAGTTTCACGCATATAAAAAAAGTGTTGTTGCGATTTTTTCGTTACTTTGTTAAAAATGTTCAAGTATTTGTTTTTAGCAATGAGTAAATTATTCACAGTATTTTTGTGCCTTCACGATAGAATATTTTCACGTCATTTCGTCATTTTCGTCTGAACTATGGGGAACGTTATACCTAGCAGCAACTCTACATATTAGGTTTTTGACAACATTGCTATGAGTGTTTCTCATTACTTGCATTTTTAATAAAATATTAATGGGAAAACTTGTATTTTTAACGTATTCAAATATGGGGGGGGGGAGGAAAATCTGCGGTTGCATTTTTGTAGGCTTTCATTACGTGTCTTTTCTATGTATGCATAATGTATTAATTTTATGAGGTACCTATATAAATAAAATTACTAGCTAATACTAATAATGAATTCGAGTTTTAATTTTTTTCTTCATTATTATTAATATATGTTGAATGGCGAATTTTTTTTTATTTAATATGCTAAACATAGCATCTGTTGCAAATAATCGAGTAAAAATAAAATATGCGATAAATAATAATTAGTTTAAAGTATGTTTCAAAAATTGGAAGAAAAAAAAAGATGATTTAAATGCAAATTTATTTAAGAAATTGAATGTTCTAAGAGTCTACATCTCCATGTTTTTAATACAAATCAAATCTTAATTAAAGTATAGATATGATAATAAACTTTTTACTTGATTATAGCATATATACATTTTTTAATTCATGCAAAATATATTTTTTTAGAAAAAGAAATGACCGCGAAATGTTTAACTATCGAAAACTATTGGAAGTAAAATGCATCATTTGTAAATCTCTAATCAATAAGCAAATGAAAATAAATAATAAAAAATTTCATTATTAAAATGAAATAATGAATGAAAATTGTTATTAGACAAAGAATTTAAATCGTTACACAACTTTAAAGGCTTACAATAACAATCATATGTTTCAAATTGTTCCAGTTACAAAAACCATGGAATGAAACCATGAAATCTTTTAGCGGATAAGTAACATTTTTATATAAGAATTTTAAAAAAAATAAAATAAATAATTTTACAAAATATTAAAAGAAGCTATTAAAAAAAAAATTACAAAAAATACATTTCTTTAAGGATCAGTATTTTATTGCTAGAAAAAAAAATTCAACTATCATAAAAGTAAATAATTTGAATTATAAATTTTACTGCTTGGTTATTTTGGAGATATTAAACGCGAATGTAAATTATTTCTAGAAATTGTCAATTATAGATTTTTCTAAAATTCAAATTAACCGTGCGGATTTTTCTTTATGTGACTAAACAATTTAAAATTAATATTTCTTTTATCGAAGTACATAAAAACATAATTTAAATTTTAAGAGTACAATTTAATATGAAGTTTAAGAGAATATATGAAAAAAATTAATTTTCTGCTTACAAGAGATTCTATAAGAGATTTCATAAGAGGGCAAATCGGAAATCTTTAATGCTGCCATCTATCTGCAAGTTCTTAAAGAAGGGAAAAAGTTATTGAACAATATTTTAGTGCTGCTATCTACCTCCAAAACTTGTAAATGAGAAACATACGAATAAATATTGTATTTAGTGCTTCCATCTTAAAGCAGTTATTTGTACTATGACAATAAATGCTTTTTGATTTTTTTTAAAAGTTGTATTTTTTTTTTTTTTTTTTACATCCATTTAAATGAAGGAATTTTTTTTTAAGACATAACCTTTTTACATTACGCTTTTCCCCGAAAAATAATGTAAGCATTTATTAAAAATTAATTATTATATGTTTAACCTTTTTTTAAAAAATAAATATGCTTTTTGAAGGCTAACTTATTCATCGTTATTTATAATTAAAGAAAATTGCGAGACAGTTAATTAAAACTAAAGAATAATTATTAGGTCTTAATATAATAAGTTTAATAACAGTTAAAACATTATCTTTCCATCAATAGTATATTTCTCCTTTTTTAAATTTTGTTTATTTCAAATCATTTTAGCAATCTTCGGTCGGCAGAACAATAAAAATAATAATATTTTCCTAGACATAAAAAAAACAATCATTATGATAAATTTAATTTAGTTTTTTACATCAAATAATCTGATTTCGAAAATAAGTTCATACTTTAGTTCGTCCTCGTTAAAAAAAATTGGGAAAACTCCACCTTTATGCCCAGTAACTCTTTCCATAGGCGTTGTCGAATATTTATGATAATTTATAGAAACTTAAGCATATCTTTTGTGAAATATGTATCGTTGCATGATTGATAACTGACAAAAAAATGTGAATTTTACAGCGTTTTCTCCCTTATGAAATACCCATTACGATTACGAAATACCCATAATATAAAAGCAATAGAAAAATATATAAATTAGTGTGATATGTGAAAAAGTGTTATAAGTGAAAATCGTAATATGTGATTTCATTATTTTTTAATTTGGACTTAACATTAGAAAAAAAATATGTTCAGCTTTATGAAATTTTTAGCTCGAAATTTTCTGCAACTATTCAAACTCCGCTTGAAATCTGAAGTTTAATTCTAGAATATAAATTTTTAAGAACGTACCACGCGTATTTAAACAGTATCATAACCTGAGTAAAATATATAAAAAAAATATGATTGTAATACATCTATATATATATTTCTCTTACACGGCACCAAAAAAAAGCCTCATTACAACTTCCCGAATGGCAACGTTAGAAAATCGACCAATGATTGCATCGAAAAATGTCAAACGCCAAATCTAGCTGAGGTGGCTCAACATATAGCGCTTTTAAAAACGGAAACAATAACCAGAGTGAGCATTATCAGGTTGTTCAATTCAGCTGCGGCAAAAATAAAAATAAACAACTTAAAAATAAAAATGCTGTTGCCAGCCATAGTAATCAAAATTATGATACCTGAGCGATTGACGTAACAAATCCTTCAATTCTATAAGTGTTGTATCACCAAATGCCCAAATTAACAATTGCAATTTCAAATTAATATTGAAATGTACAGGTTTAGAATTTTCTACAGTGAAAAGTTTTCGGAACTTCAGTATTCAAAAATGTATACAAAAGCTAGACGTTAAGATTGTATCCAATGAGCGAGCATTGGATTGCAAAGCAATCCGAAATGAACTGCAAAAGCAGTTCCGGGGGTAGGTGAGCGCCAGCGAGCAGGAAGCGAAGCCTCCTAGTATGATATATTTCTTTAGATATTGATGTACCATTTATTCCTAACTAAGAAATGTATCAATCACAAACTACAGTAAATCTGTTATTTTGACTGTTATTGAACATGACAAATTATAAAATAACTTGGAACTAACTATTTTAATTAAAACTAAAAATGAAACACTCATAGAAATAAAAACATAATTAGAAATATGTAAATCTAAATTATGAGGAATTCTGTATTTTCACCAATTTTTTCAGGGTTTTAATTCTAATGATTTTTTTTTTTTTTATAATTTGTTTATCAGAGGCAGATTTGTTTCCTAATAGTGTCAATTTTAGATATCAAAAGTGAGAAAAAGACAGCTTTCATCATAGATTTTTTCTTAGTTTATTTTCTTGTAATTATTATTAGTTGATTTTTCAGCATCTTCAGTACAATTTAGATTAAAATTCATTTAATTTAAAATGATTTGTTTTAGCTACATGGCTTAATTTTTTAAAATAACTAGGTTTAGATTTTGTCATGATTGTTAGAGAAACAAATGGTTTAAGTTACTTATTTTTTGAAAATTGTTTACGTTTTTTAATTATTACAAGAAGCCAATGAATTTATTTTTCCAAATCTGCCATGCAATATATTTTCTGATGACTATGCTAAAATAAAATATGATAATTTATTAAAATACAAATGAATTAATTTCTAATCATTTTAAAGTAAACCTCTTTTAATTTTTTGTTGTAAACCCCTTCCATCTATTCTTTTGAATCTAAAATGATAATAATAATAATAAAAATTATTAACGTGATAAACCTATAACAGAAATGCCGAGATCAGTAAGTTAAAACCAAATATTTATCATTAAAAAAAATACCTTAACGAAATATTCAAATAAGTGCTGTTTTTTGCTGTAGATCACATAAACTCAAAATTTTTTATTTTTATTTAAAGATGTCATTTATTCTATTTTTAAATAGGTCCAAACAGACCGAGTCTGTCTTTTAAAGATTCATATGTTCAAATTTATTTAAAGATTTTTGACATTCCTCCTTTAAAATATGTCTAAAAAGATTGCGGTAATTTTTTGACAACTCTTGTGTTTAATAATAATAATAATTGTAATAAAGTAAGTTATTTGCATTATTATAATATTAAATAATAAAATGAATATGTTTTGAATATAAATGAATTTAAAGCGGCAAAAATTCCCATTATATGTTTCTTAGATTTACAATAATTCATATGAAATTTTAATAATAATTTATATAATAATTTATATAATAATTTATATAATTTATATAATAATTTATATAAATGATAATATATAATGTAAATATGTCGATATTCATTTTCTAATAAAAATTTAATTAATTCAAATATTTTTTTCAAATATTTATATATATGAGATTAAAAAATAAGTATTTTAATATGATAATTAAATTATATTAGTTGATAAATTATAAGTATAAAGATGAAACAAGTTTATTATTGTATTTAAAAATATAATTGAATAAACACCGTAGACATATTGTTATATATAATTTTTTTTAATTAGATAAAAAAAATTTCATAAAAAATAAATATATAATTTATAAAATGTATATTCCTTAAATATCTATATTAATACGTGTTGGAGCTCTTGAAAAACTAAAAATTAGGTGCAAGCAAAGCCATCTGTTAAATTTCCATGACCCCTACTTGTCGTCGGACTAAGCGTAGGAGGTTTCTGTGGTTTTCCTCTTCATATAACGTGGGCACTCACAAAGTCCTCTTCGAAGACATGTATTGTCTCAAGATCTAGGAGTTCCCTTGTCATCTGGTTTCAAAAATGACTATACTACATTCATAGCTGTAAATCCGAGGACGGTGATAAAATAAAATCTGCAATTGATAAATATCTAATCTTATAAAATAATATTCATTCCTTTAAAATTAATATACCTTTAATTCCAATACTTTTAATATACACAGTAGACATACTTAATAAATACAATTTTTATTTTAATAATGAATCAATTTATTTAAAATGTATTAATTAATATTGATTAGGTTAATAATAATTTCAGTCATTTATATCAACTATGTTTATATTAAAAAATAACTAAAATGAAGAGTTATTAATATATTCTCTTTGTAACTTATAAATATAGATGGCGCCACTAGAGTAAAGCATATGCATGATATCATTTATTTATTATGTAATAAAAGATGACGTCATTACTTCATAATATACGATTTCTCTCAAATAGCAAAGCTAATAAGTATTGCTATCCTAAACAAGTAAAATAATATTAATAAGTGTTGCCACCCTCAAAAAAGTAATAAATGAAAATGATATCAAAAAACTATATTAAAAATCATAAACCGAAACTAAAACAGGGCAGAAATAAGCAAGCGGACAGAAATAAGCTGACTTCCGGTTTTCGACGTATTTTCGTTTTCCATCCGGGCAGAAATAAGCCGCCTACTATACCCTGGCTATTACTACTAACAACCATAATCATTTTTGACAACTCGTATGTACCAGTTGATTTAAAGATAAACAACTCGTCGGTAGTCGTACATTTTTTTTCCTTCTGACGAATCACGTACACGTCTAATATCTTAAAAATGTAGTTTTATTTTAACCGACTATTTCACGCAAAAATTGGATTAAAATGCATTCATTACTATCATTCATTGGATTGTTATACTTCATGGATTTGAATGAATATAACAAACAAAACATTTTACTTTTTAGCAATTTAATTTTTAAGCATTATTTACACTTTCTTTTTTTAAGCAATTTGGAGAAAAAAAATTTCAGTTTCTTATTTATCAACTTTAACAAAATAAATAAATATCGTTTTCTTTTCTCCTCAGTTATAAAACACAAACATGAATGAAAATCAGGACTGACTGCCTCTATTCATTACACAATCCATTTATTTCAAAGAAGCTGATGTTTTCTGATCAGCCAGAAGCTTGTGATTACAGTTTCCGAGAGCCTTTACCATCCAGAAGTATCATTTGTCTCTTTAAGGTAAATGTTGGCGGACACTTTTATACGCCCCAAGAGCCCCATGTTGTGAAGCTGACGCCACACCAGGAATTTGTGTAAGAATTTGATGTATAACACTAATTAATCCTTTAGACCGCTTTTATCGCGCCAATTCACCAATAGATAGCCTGATGAATGAAACGAATGACAGTACGGGGAAAGGTTGGCATTAAACAGTTTTAAGACTCTTTTGGTGGAAGGATTAAGACTGAAACATATAAGCTTCAGATTCTGCTCAAAATTGATGAATGGATCTATCTCATCCACTGAAAGCATTGATGTAATTTATTCTGACAATTTTAGCGTTTTCTTTTATCATTCATATCATGTTTATTTATTTTAGTACATATTATCATGATTATTGTGAAGTTTGATCGTCTCATTTACAAAAAAAAGTAAATACTTATAACTAAAAATTATGATTTATAATTTCATCATCTTTTTAGAAAACGTAGAAAAATAATATAGAACTAAGGTTATGGCAGTATATCTTTTGTATTTCTGTTGTATTGTATTGTTGTATTTCTGTTTATTTATTTTAGTACATATTATCATACTTATTGTAAAGTTTGATTGTCTCATTTACAAAGTTGTATTTCGGTTTATTTACTTTAGTACATATTATCATAATTATTGTAAAGTTTGATCGTCTCATTTACAAAGTTGTATTTCGGTTTATTTACTTTAGTACAAATTATCATAATTATAGCAAAGTTTGATCGTCTCATTTACAAAAAAGAAAATCTTGTATCTGAAAATTGTGATTTATAATCTCCTCGTCTTTTTATTAAATATAGAAAAATGATATAGAACTAAAGTTATGACTAGAGCCCGGATTTTGATGACCTAAAAAATTTCAATTAATGCCCTTAAAAAGTGCAAAAACTGCCCTTTAAAAGTGCAAAAAATGCCCTTAAAAAATGCAAAAAATGTCCTTAAAATGCGAAAATTGCGCTAAAAACGCCTTATGACATGACTTAAATAAAGTAAAAATATTGAACTAAAACAATTTTTTACTCTTTAAAATTATTATGAGTCATTTCATAAAATATAAAGCAATGTAATACTTGTTCTACGTTCATTAAAGTTTGAAAAATATGTTTTATATTCTAAAATAACAAAAAAAAAAAAAAAAGGAAAATATATTGACTCCAAAACATTTTCATTTTGTATAGAAACTTTAATGAATATAACAACTTCCATCTCATAATATTACTAAATATCAGAATTAAATTGGATTATTAATTTTTTTTTAATATTTTGAAATGTAAACGAGCGTTTCTTGTCTGAAAGTTAATTTTTATACCTGAAGAAGCTTCTTTCAACGTCTACTGATGTTATTGGTGCGTACTTGAAAAAGACGGTCTCACTTACAGACTATTCTTCTTCAATTTGAAAAGATGTTGCTTTACCTGTTAATATCCTAGAGATTTTCTTCATTGTTTGGAAGCCAGTGTAATAATGAAAAATGATAAAAAATAATAAAAATTGGAAAAAATTAACAAAAATTTAAAAAATGCTTTAAAATGCAAAATATGCCCCAAAATTTAAAGAAAAATGCCCTATAAATCTAAAAAAATGCTCTAAAGTACAAAAAATGTCCAAAAATGCAAAAAATGCAAAAAAATGCAAATGTCATCAAAATCCGGGCCTTAGTTATGACAGTTTATCTTTTTTAAGTTGTATTTCTGTTTACAAAATTTTTCTAATAATAGTCTAGAGACATCTATAGACTACAGTTTTTTGTTTTATACAGACTATAATAATTAGAAAAACTACGTTACTGTATTTCACTCTATAGTTTTTCGATTCCTTGGAATTTTATTCTTATTTTTAATTCTAAATTTATTATATACTAATCTAAACACCCGTATTTTGTACGCAGTGAAAGGAAAGAGAATTAATAAATTAGTACCAAACAACACCAAAACAATCATGCGCAAAACTAAAAAACATTTACCGACATAATTAATAAAGCTAAAATAAATTCTTTTTTTTTTATTTGATATAATATTTTGCTCTTCCCCTGACTTTAAGTTGTTACGTTACTACTAATAAATTATAAGTAATTGAAATTTATTTGAAAACATTTTAATTGTGTTGATGTTAAATTTGATTGCCTTTGTGCATGATATGATAAGCTATCCTCATTTTGTGCTTGATTTCGTCGTGAGGATTAATAACAAGTTTTGATTATTTCCTTCTTCCTCCGTCGAAGAATGGGTATTTATCAAGTAAATAATATATTTAGTCACTTTTTAATTTCAAGAAAAAAACTTGTTTATTATCTTTTTACAGATAACTATTTATGTACATACAAACGCATCGAAAGAGACGCAAATAGTTTTCTTTTTAGATGGCAACAGAATTGACAGATTTCGCTGATACGCATAACAGAGTATATTTTCAAAAAATAAGGTGTTTTTGAGGATATTTCGAGGTTGACAAATGTACAAAAATACACCTGAGATAGAAAATGAGGTTACGTTTGTCACCGAAAATATCCTGATTAGTAAACCTCAATTTAAACCTTATTTACACCTCACACAGTCAACCTAATACTTAAGCCAGAAATAATTTTAGTTTATATCGGCTGAAATTATTCACTCATCAAATATACGTATTTGCTTGTAGTGTAGAAAAAATAATCCGTATACTACAAAAACAACCTCCCTACTGTTTTCTCTAAAGTAGATTTCCAACAACCTCATAACAACCTCAAGTGTGAATAAAACAACTTCATACACCTTGAGAGGTTGATTTTTTAAGTCTCTTCTTTAAATCAATTTCGAATAAACCTCAAAACCTTGACAAGTTGTTTCGTTGTTTGTTGGTTCGTTTAACAAGGTTTTACAGAAGAGCTTAAAAGCATAAATTTATATTTTTTCATATTGTCGAGCAGGTTTAAGTAAAAAATAATAGTGTAAAATGAAAAAGAAATAAAAATTTAAAAAAAAAAAAAAAAAAAAAAAAACAAAAAAAAAAAAAAAAACGAAAATTAAATTGCTCTTTCAAAAATGTTCTCTCGTAAGATTATACATAATACAGCATTATATTTGATATTGAGTGCTAAGTTAGATCAAATATAAAATGTAGTCTATATTATACTTTTTTTTAATAATAAAAATGGAACTATCGCAAATACTTGTAAGACTCTTGTAATAACGTACTTTCAATAAACTCTTGTAATAAAGAATTATTATAAGAATACTATAACTGATAAATTTTCCCAACTACAATAAATAAGCAGACTTAATTTTAATTTATAGATCAAAAAATAATAAAAATCAATCAAGTTATTCAACTCATATTTGGGGTTTATAAAAGGTCATAAAATTAATAATGTATTTGATAACTATTCCCAACTTATAAAAATGAACTAATATGTAATCTTTGCTGCTTGAAAACGAAGGAATAAAAATCAAGTTGCAAAACTCAAATGTCCTATGACTTTGGTAAAAGAAGATCATCAAAAAATTATGTAATTAACAACTATTCTTAACTCATAAAAATGAGCTAATATGTAGTTTTTGCTTTTTGGAGAGGAAGTAATAACTATAAAATTCAAATATTTTTATGACTCAGATAAAGGAAGCAATATAAAATAACATATTAAAATCTTAAAAATAATTAAAAATAAAATGTAAATTGTAATTGTGTGTCCACAGAACAGTACTTCATCAGGGGACACACTGTCTGCAAACACACAGGAGCCTTTCTGTTGTTAGTGGCTGAAGCCAAAACTAACAGTGCCCCGAGGCCCCTAATGATAAAACAAGCAAAATTAAGAATAAAAATAATTACCAAATTAAAAATCACATTGTAAGAGAATCACATTTTACAGAAATAAAAATACATAACAATGAAACGCCGTAGCATCCTATAAATAATCAATGTAATAGTAAACAGTTACAGTTATTAAAATGAAAATCCTTAAATATTCCACATCAGAATCCAAAGAAAAAAGTGCTGACACCTAGATGTAAATAAACACACTAAATAGCAATATCATTCAAGTGCTGCCGTCTATAAAAAACCCTTCAAAAATTTGAAAAAGAAATCCAAATTGTTCACCGCCTAGGCCTGCTTAGGCGGGCTTCAATATCGGCCAATTAATAACATTTGCTTAGAATATCTTGAATCAGAACATTAAAATTATTGAAATTGAAAGGAAATTTATTTTTCTCCAAACTTTTTTTCAGATCCTCAATAGCTGTTAATTTGGTTTTTAGCTGCATTGTGCGCTGTACCAGTTTGAATTGGATTAATAATTGTTTTAGTTTTTTCATACCTTTAGTATTATAACTTTGTTTTTGGATTGTATTCAGATAAAGGAAGGTGATAATTATGTAATAAAATTAAGTAATTATAAGATGATAAGATTACAAAATAATTATGTAATTATTAGTTGATAAGATTACAAAATAATTATGTAATTATAAGTTGATAAGATTACAAAATAATTATGTAATTATAAGTTGATAAGATTACAAAATAATTATGTAATTGATAACTATTCCCTACTCATAAAAATGAACTAATATGTAATCTTTGCTTCTTGGCGAGGAAGGAATAAAAAATGAAGTTATAAAACTCAAACATTCTATGACTCTGATAAGAGAAGATAATCAAAAAAATTGTGTAATTGATTCCCAACTAATAAAAGTGAACGAATAGTAACCTTTGCTTTTTGAAGGAAAAAAAAAAGGAATAAGAATCAAGTTTAAACTTTTCTTTGTGACTCTGAAAATATGAAAGGTTATCAAAAGGAGAATGCAGTTCTCGTAAAGAAGGTCATCAAATGAGTAACGTAATTGATAACTTTTCCCATTTCATAAAAGTGAACTAATATTAATCTCAGTTTCTTGAAGAAGAAGAACGAAAATAAAACTTTATACCTCAAATACTTCTGACCCTTCTTTACCAGAATCAAATATATGATTCTGGTAAAGAAGGGTCATCATAAGAGTAATGCGTCTGACCCAAAATGTTTCAGATAATTCAATTTATCTTTTTTTTCTGAAAAATATTTCAAACTATTAAGAATGAAAAATTTCCCAATTTTTATACTTGACGAATCTTCAGCGACAAAAATGCATTGAAAATATTCCCTCAAATGTCACTGGCATAGAAAGGGAAAAAGAGGAATCAGGGGACGAATAATAGTGGGGTGCCAAAAAGTTTCCCCTTTTTTTTTTCATTTTTAGCAAAATGGATTTTTCTGGAGCTTGAAATGGCCGACAGCAGGAATAAAATATCATTGGCTGTATTTGAAGTTCTGGAATATTTTTGCGTCTGTGGCTTTCAGACTGACTTCCTTGTATAGAACAGAATATATTTGAATATAAAACGGAGCGCAAAGATATCCAGGATCGGGGGAAAAAAATTCATGAAATATTATTTGTAACCATACATTTTGAATTTCAGATCTCTTCTAAAATATTTTATGTGTGCGTGTCTGTTGTGGATCGCGTAATGGTTTCTTTTTCTTGCCTCATTTACGTGCTGTGAGAGTGACCAGAAAGAAGAAGTTTGTGATTTAGAATTTTTCCAGTTTCTTATGGGATTGCATAAGTTTTCCATAAAAATGTCTGGATATCTAACTTGAGGCCTTAATATGATATTTTGTATAAGGGAGAGAATATTTTGTATAAAGTACGACAAAGTTTGAAATTTGTATATTTTTACAGTATTCCTTTCTACTATCTTTGATAATTTGACTCAGTCTGGGATTACTTTTTTATGCCCTAGTAAAACGTTTAGATGATGTGATGTGGCTGCATCACACTTGCGCGGAATCGTTTTTTATATTTACTGCTTTAATTCAGTTTTGTTATTTATCGTTTGCAAGTAAAATTTACTTCAGTTCTTAATCGCGGTGGCATTTTTAACTTTAAATTTATTGATTGATATTTTTAGTGCGACTTTTTCTTATTTAACTGTAACTGATAGTTGTTATGTGCTCTCTTAGCTTCACTCGATGAATATGCGTTACCTGTGAAGGTGAATTTTTTCCGCATGTTTGTCCATATTTTAATGGAATATGTTTTGGAGAAAATTTTTTAAAAAAATGTAATATAGAGATTAATTAATAGTTCTCTCTTCCTTTTGTTTTTCCAAGTTAGAAAAATGATATTAAAAAATTTACACATAAAAGAAAAAATTGTTAAAAATTTAGACATAAAAGTTAGAAAAATGTTGTTAAAATAGCCACAGACGCACGTGTAGGGTTTGTAACAACATTACAGAACTTTTTGATGAACAGTCTCATTTAACTACAAAATTAATTTGTCTATTCGTTATCCACGAATTATGTGCTCAACATCGTTTTGTTCGAACAATGATCAGGAGAAATCTACCAGCTCCTCCTCGTATCTGATGATGTCTGAATCTCAAGTGAATATGGAAATAAAATTATGTGAAACTTTTCTGGCATACCCTTACTTCTCGGAACAACAGTAACATCGACGCGGTCAGCCTGGAATTAATCCCTCTAGGACGCTGGATTTCAGTAGTATCAAATCCTTCTTTTCAACATTCAAGAAATTATTAACTTTCATTTGAATCAAAGTTATCTCTAAAGAACTTCAAATATTATCGCAATGTCCGACATTATGCCTATTTTTTTAAACTCAATAATTACAACATAAAAGATGAGGGGTAGAGTGTAATAATAATTTCGAGAAAAGAACTAATTCAGAACTTAATATGATCTACAAAGATTCATTCATAATTAAATCTATACCAGTTCAAAGAATGAAATGGGCAGGACACCTGATTAAAATGAATAATAGCCGGGCAACTTAAAAGATCTTCGACACAAAACCATCTGAAGCCTGAGGAAGGGATAGACCAAGGATCCGGTGGAATGACTGCCTACAGATTTCTCGGTTCTCAAAATTATAAACTGGAAGAGTCCATCCTAGAAGAAGGCAGAGCTTGTTTTTGAGGTTCTCTGAAGACTAATGGCCTACTCTGGGCTGGTACGCGATTGAAGAAGAAAAAGTGTAGATAGTATGGGACTGAAAGAAAAGATAGTACTCTTGGCATTTCAGTTAATGCAAACTTTATTTATAAAATTATCTGGACTTTTTGCTTGAAGCTTTGGTGTATTCTTTTGTAAGAAAAATATCCACAAAGTTTGTAACTTGTATATTTTTGTGGCATTCAAATTCTACAAATTTTTTTAATTGGAGAAAACTTAAACTTTTATTCGTTAAAAAGGCTTAAACTACGCATAAAGAAAAAAGATATTATATTCTGATTTTGAATTTTCATGTGAATCTCTAATAATATTTTCTTGTATATATGTTTTAAAAGTGAATCTTAGTATTTTTACTGTTTTAACTCTTACGATTGTAGGTTCTGCAATACGGTGAAATTTTACTTATGCAATTGTACCAATAAAAAATCAACCAGTTTAAGAAGAAAAGAAAAAAAGTGATTTGGAATTTTTTGTTTTTGTAACACGAAAAAAATTAGGTAATTCCCTTAATGATTTGATGCGTTCTTTGGTAAAAAAAAATTCCCCTAATCAATTTATTACTTCTTTTCCTCTGTTTTAATAAGCGCAATAATGTACTTTTAATTACATGCTCATAATTAAAATTAAGAAAAACTTAAATTATTCGATAAAAATAAAAGTTTATTAAAAAAATTAAATTAAAATTTTTCATTTCAAAAAATCCATATATTTTAATAAAGAAATAAATATCTATTGCTTTTAATATCTTTAAAAATTAAAAAAATATAAAGATATTAATTTCTATAAAAAAATAATAATTTATTGATTGAATAATATTAAATATTTATCAAACTTACTAGAAATTTGATCCTACGATCTCTCATTTAACCTCTTATTACAGAATTATTAAACATATTTTTCCTATTTTTTTCATTATTCTGTATTCTGTATAAATAAATGAAAAAAATATCCTTAGCATTTTAATAATTTATCGTTAAGAAATTCAGCATGAAACATTGGTGTCTTTTTCCGCGATTAAAATAAAATCTTCCAAACATGGATTACTTCCAAACAATAATTTTTACAAATTCCACTTATTTGTTATTAAGATCTAAGAGTAACATATTTATTTAGATTATAATTAATGTTTCTTTAATTTACAAAATAAATTATTGATATATTTTTAAATATAATTGAAAAAAAGCAAACATTTTTTAAAAAATTTTATTTTTTATTTCATTACAAAAACTCCAACAATTTAGCATGTTTTTTAGTAACTAAACTTTTTTTATAATTAAAAGAGGAAAAAAATTAATTTTTGCTAGTAATTAGACCATCAGAAAAAAAAATATATGAAAGGGAACTGTTGTCTCATCTGCTTAGATAGCCTTAACGTTGTGTCATAATTCCATAAAAGCTAAAGAGTTTTATTATTTTAAAAGTAAAGAACTTAAACTTTAATGAGTCATACTTTACTCCAGGGGAAATAGTTATGGCAAAGCTTTACCACATCCAAAGTTCTCAACCGCTCATTAATTTAAGCTTAGTTTGTTTTGATAGAATTTATACAGGTGAGTACTTCCCTTGCTGGAGAATTAATTTCATAATTTTCCTATACTAATTTAAATATTTTTAAAGTTATTAAAGTTTTTTTTTTTAACAAATCACCAATTTGGTGACATTTTTCCATCTAAATGGAAATAATCAAAATCACTGCTTTATTCTCAGTTTTTGCAAATTTTTATGAGTCCAGATAATGCAGCATTTGTGTAAGTTTTCAAATATTTAAAAATTAGACCACAAACGCTTTTCATTTTAACAAAACTTTGGCTTTTCTCCTTGTGTACGTTTTGCGTTATTTTCTGAATAAGCTAGTTTTATATATAGGCAAAACTTGACCTAACTGTCACGAGTAAGTATGGCAAACTAACAACAGCCTTAAATGCTTTCTATTCTTTTACGACTATAATATGAAATTTATTTCAAAGTAACATTTTTAGCCATTTGAATTTGATAAAAGTGAAAATTTGACGAGATCAATTTGTATACGTTCCTTTATCACTTTAAAAGCCTTTTCACCTTGCGTATTTTTCTCTCTGATTCCTCGCCTGCTTTTTAGTTACTTTGTTTCTTATTGGGAAACAGAAATTACATTACAATACAAACTCCTCATAATTTCGTAATTTTGAATTCAAATGGAAAAAGAATACTGACAAACAAACTACACTTATATACTTTTCTACTGAAATCAACAAGACCACTAAAAATAACTCAGTGTCTACCGGACAACTCTAAATATATACAGGGAGTTCCGCAAAGGCCACCCAAAATATGTATTTTGAAAATCGAAAAATGAAACAAAAGTATACACTTGGAGATGCAAATTAATATTTAAACGCTTCTGATTCATAACTTTTCTACTTTCAAAGCAAAAATAGTTATTCATATATTATTTTATTTTTTATATTCTATGTTCATAATATATTCATAATATATTCATTGTCCAATGTTGAGTTTAATTTGCAGTATTTAGACTATTTAGTTAAATTCGGTTAATAATTTTTCTACTTTTTTATTAAAAAATATAAACCATTTATTATTACATGTATTTCATACTTTTGAGCTTTAAATATGAAAAGGAATTATATGAAATCCCATTTAAAAAAATGAATATGAAAAATTTTGTAATAAATCTGTTGAAGCATGAAAGAATTCATTTAACAAGTAGAAATTTCAGATTCTAGAAAGGATGCATAATGCGTTAAATTAATGCTATTTGATAGAAGACTAAAATTTTTTTGCTATGATTCAAGCTTTAATTACGAGAGAAAAAATGAGATTTTGAAGAAAAACTTCTGCAGTAATTTTTTTGGAAAAACGTATTTAGATGGGCACAATTTGATTTCCACCGGAAAAAAAATATTTCCGAGGTAATTGCGTTAAGGTCTTATATTTGTCCCCAAGACAAAACGCAAAAGTAATTAATTCTTAGAGCAAAAGTCTATGCGCTGTTTTGAAATAATTCAATCTACCATATGATTAGAGGAAAGTTTAAAAAATAAATGCGCATAGAATTGCTGAACGAAATAAAATTTGGGAATTAGAGACAGGAATGGCGCATTTCATTACACCATAAAAATATTTCACAGCAATTTCTTTTTAAACATTTAATATATTTTTAAAAAAGAATATTATTTATCTTATTTGAAGGGAACCTAAAATAGCCCACCCCGTGGCAATTTTTTAAAATCTCGCCAAACTAGGTCTCTGAAAAATATTTCGGGGATATATATTGCAACCTTATTACAAGTTATTTTTTTACTGTATCGTTATCTAATCTAATCATAATCTTATCGAAACAAAAATTACCCTCCTAATTATAGTCAAATTTAAGGACATTCTAGAAAAAAAATTTCTGGAAATATATCTATATTTCCAGAAATCTATATATCTATAAAGATTTCAAGAGGGGGGGGGAGAGGAAATTACACGATTCCACGCTCAAAGAACTTCTAGTCTTTAAAAAAGAAAAAAAGATCAACTAAAAAATAACATTTTGTTATAAACATTATTCTTCAAATTTTTTTTTATTGTTCCAAACAGTTTCAAAGTAATTATTTTTTTCCATAAGAAACATAAAAAAATAAAGTGAACTTCTCTTTGAAACACATCCAAATGAATTATCCAATAAATGAATCATCCATAAAATTAATTAAGATTAATACTAAATTTATTTAAGTTCGTATTAATAAACTTCATGTACTGTATTTACAATCTTCAAGTCTTCTCAATGGTCCGAAATAGATGAAGGATGGTTATAAAATTTCCATTGGGCAATCAGTATTCAAGAAAGCTCTCAAAAAACAAGAAATAACATGTTTGTAGACATGGAAAAAATTGATTTTCTCTATGAAGTACCGATTTAATTAAAATACTATTAAAAATTACTCTTTCATATGAATAAATACTGAAAGAGGTGATTTAATAACTTAATTATAGCTTTAAAACCAGTACTTAATACATATTGTATGAAAAAAGGCAACGTTTTGTAATAATTAATATTATCTTTAATAATTATTTTTCTTTCCTTTGTTGCTGGTGAAAACGGCCTTAAAACGGCATTTTTCCAGTAAGAAACATAGTAGATAGGGTGAACTTGTCTCTGAAACTCATCAAAATGCTGCTTCAACTCAACTAATCAAGATTAATTCTCATTTTATGTCAGATTGAAGACAGTTCACATTCATTACACTTCATGTACAGAATATACAGACAATCGGGGTTTCAAATCTTTTCTCAATGGCCCGAGATTGATGATGGACGGCTAGACAAATGGCTATTATGCATTCAGCATTCAAGGAAGTTTCTTTGTAAACTTCACAAAAGCGAAGAATAACAGGCTTAAAGACCTGAGAAAAATTAATTTACTCCAGAAAGTATTGATCCCAAAACTTAAGCTCCGTGGCCGAGGAATGATTTTAGTTTATTCTTTGAAAGTTGTGTTGTTAGTGCGTCTTCCTAAAGATGCCTTTTAGAAGTATTTGAAAGAGTTATAAGAAATCAATAAAATTATTTAATCAACAAAATAGCTATAGAATTTGTAAGCTTTATTTAATTATTCTACTGCAAGATTTAAATAAATCCGTAAAGAAATAAGGAGTGAGGGATTTTGTAGAATATTGTATGCCGGTCGTTAGTTTAAAAAAGAAATGCCTTAAATTGCTAAAAAATAGTGTTTATCAATTACAATATTGTTTATTATTATTTAGTTTTTTAATTTTATTTTAAATAATTGCATATTGAGACTTATGGCAAACTTTAAATTTTAGCGATGAATGAATTAAGCAAAAGATGAAAAAAATTTCAATGAAAAAATTTTTGACTTTTTATATTGTAAATATTAATGTTTAACAATTTCTAGTTAAAAAATACAGACTTTTAGGTCTTATTTAATTAATAAATTTTATTCAAAAGTAAGAGGAAGTGAAATCGTAATTTTGAAAAAATTTACATTTTTAGAATCGTTTTCAAATTTTTAAATATTATTCTCAAGATTTTGAACAGAACAAGATGCGTTTAAACTCTTTATTAGCTTAAAAACTAATAAATATAGTAACAAATTGTATTCCAGAAATATACAAATTTGACAAAATATAAAAAGTTCATCAACAAAACAAGACATACAGTGATTGGAATATTGTAGTTTCAATGAAAAACTTTCAAATGTAAAAAAGAGTAAGCCGATTTGAAAGAAAACGATTATTTCAACAGTGTAGTTTTAGATTTTTTTTCCAACGTATAATTTTCATATTTTTGTTCTTAAACGAAATATGATCTAAAACCCTTTTTTGGCCGATTTTTTAGCTAGTTTCTTAAAAAAAATACAGTGTGCTTACATTTTAAAAATGAGAATCCATATAGTGTTTACTTATTAAGCTGATGATTTATGAAAGATATGTGCTAATTGAAACACATTTGTTTATAAACCAATAAAGAAACTTCCAA
Organism: Parasteatoda lunata; assembly: GCA_949128135.1. Classification (NCBI taxonomy): domain Eukaryota; kingdom Metazoa; phylum Arthropoda; class Arachnida; order Araneae; family Theridiidae; genus Parasteatoda; species Parasteatoda lunata. Next base: position 110,298,387 of record OX421971.1, on the reverse strand, counting down.
CTACTTAAATGGGAAATTGACAAGTTATAAAATACTTGGCAAAAAATGGGACATAGTTATCGGAATATCTTAATTTACTTATGACGTTTTTAAATGCTAGAAAGAGAATTTAGAAAACGATTTATTAAACACCGTACCGTTATTTTATACAAAATGTTATCATTTGTCTTTAAATAATATCTGATACACAGTGTGCAGAATAATAAACTGACCATCCTAAATAACTTTTCATCTAATGATTGGATCTTCACGTTCTAGGACTCAATCTTAATGATTCGAGGAGGTGACTTCGAATAGGCTAAATTATTTAAGCAGAGGATATTTGAAGTTACGAAATATCAGAAACAAACACGAACTTTCTCTGAATAAAAACACGTTTATTTATTTTTATTTATTTATTTATTTATTTATTTTTGACGGATTCGGACTACCAAAATATTAGGGGGTAGCCGCAATCTCGGAAGTATAGTCCTAATAGTTTGGCCAAGAGAGCTCTACAAAGTTTGTACCTCTCATTGTTAACTTTTTTGCATATTTCTTGAGAACTTTTAAAGTGAATTTTGCACTCAGTTATAAAATTTTTTTTATCGAAAGATAGTTCCAAACAAAATATAACTTTTAGTATTTTTTATTATTCTACTTAACAATAATCTGAAAAATTTCGAATGCTAAGATACACAAATTTTTACAACATTTTAAAAAATTCAATTTTAAAAGGCAAAATACAAAATTTGAGCTAAATTGGAAGAATAGTTTCTGAGAAATCGAATTTTAAAATTACAACTTTTCCAAAATTCAATTTCTCAGGAACTCTCCGACAGATTTTCCTCAACTATTGTTATTTTGCGATTTAAAATTAATTACATTCTTTAAAATTATGTCAAAATTAGTATACCTTTCAATTAAATTTTTTTCGACTATTATAGAAGAAAATAATAAGAAATCATAAATATTTACTAAAAGTTATATTTTAAAGCGTTTTACAATTATCGTTGGATAATTGAATCTAATAAGTGTGTGCAATATTTTTTAATTTACTCTAAAAGTTAACAACTTATGGAGAAATACGCAAACTGTAAAATTAACATTTAGTGATCCGAACTTTGAACCGCTCTCCTGCCCATACTATTACGACCATATTTACCAGATTGCGACTACCTCCCTTATTTTGAGAGTCAGAAACCTAAATCTATCTAAAAAAAAGATGTGTTTATTCAGAGAAAGTACGCTTTTGTTTTTTATTTCATCACTTAAAATATCGTTTGCACTAATTAATTAGCATGTCTAAAGTCATCCCTTCGAACCATTAAGATTGAGTTTAAGAATGTGAAAATCCGACGGTTAGAGCACAAGTTATTCCAGTCGGTTCATTTTTTATTTTGCGTGCTGTACAACACATTGATGGAGTATAAAAAATTTGAAAAAAATATTTCAAACTTGCTAAAAATTTAAATGCTTGTTTTAAATCATATGCAAAGTCTACATTTTCATATTAGAAACTGTTTGATTTCGAAGTGCTGCGCCGATGATCTATAAATTGTTTTTTACTTAAATTTGCTTCCTTTTGTGTCAAGTTACAAAATATGAATATATAGGTATGAAATGGTTGATAATAAATAAAATGCAGGGAATAGAAAAAGCAGTAACTATAAAAGAAATAGAGTTGATAAGTAAAACAACTAAATATTTCTTTTTAGAAGCACAGTGCAATGGTATTGGTAACAATGTAGGAGAAGATAAGATAAATATAGATTTCAGAAAACGATTTTTCTTTCTTGTTGTGAGCTGTTGTTTTCCTAAAAGACTTTTTCAAGAAATATACTTAACCATATTTATCCAAGATATATAAGTGTATTGAAGAAAAATTCTTGCTTGAATAATTGCAACATTATCGATTGTAAAACAGTTATGTTAATGAAGATATGAGATGAATTTTTTTTCTATTTCTTTGGTAACATTTAAAAAAATAGATAAATAATTTATGTTTTTACTGTATCGCAAATAATGATCTTTTAAGAATTACACTGTTAAAATTTTCATTCTGAATTTACAGTAAATTAACCGGCAACAGTCCGTTCTTCGGATTAAACATCTAATTTATGGCTAGGTATGGTTGTAATAACATAAAATATAGATAAAGTTTTCGCCACTTTGACGAAATGTTCACCAGGAGCACATACCAGGAAACGGTTTCGATAAAAACGATGTAAATTTATTAAAATTTGAGTATCCATTTTTACAGTGTCTGTAAATAATAATATATTTGGGTAATAAATTGAAAGATAAATTTTTTAAATGAATAGTTTATCAAACATTAAATAATTGAATTTTTTTGCTATTTTGTTGAATTGTGCACAAACTCTCATAGCTTTACTTGACATTATATATTATAATTAATAATTGCTATTACATCATATCTTTAGCTTGGATTTTAACCAACACCCATTGCACGCATTTCCCAAAAACGTTAAACACTAAACTTAATATATGTCTCAATGTAATTTTTTTTCTCATTGTAATATCTCATTGCAATTTTTTTTCTCATTGTAATATCTCATTGTAATATCTCATTGTAATTTTTTTTCTCATTGTAATATCTCATTGCAATTTTTTTTCTCATTGTAATATCTCATTGTAATTTTTTTTCTCATTGTAATATCTCATTGTAATTTTTTTTCTCATTGTAATATCTCATTGTAATTTTTATTCTCATTGTAATTTTTTTTCTCATTGTAATATCTCATGTCAATTTTTTTTTGTTTGGAATATAAGACTGGCGAAATCTTTTCTTACTTTTGACGAAATTCGGTTTCTCGAAATAGTGACGAGAGTTATTCCGTCACTTTGACTAAATGCTCATTTGTAGCATATACAAGAAAACGGTTACGTCGAAGACGATTAAAGTTTTGTAACATTTGAGTATCCATTTTTTACAGTAACTGTAAATAATAACACATTTAGGTAAGAATACAAAAGATAAATTTTTTAATTAAAGAATAGTTAATAATTGGATTTTATTTACCATTTTGTTGAATTGGGCATAAACTCTCCCAGCTTCAGTTAACAATATTTATTATAATATATAATTCCTAATTCTTGTTAACGTTTGCAAATACTTGGACGTTGACCAACGCTTATTGCACACGATCTCCAAAAACGCTAGCAGGTTTTACGCAATAAAATCTTTCAAGGTGGAGATTTTGAAGAAGGTACTGCAGAAAAAGGTCTGTGGCTTACTTATTTTTTTTTTTTTTTTTTGTATGTATATACAAAAATCGAAAAGAAGTGTGTTTAAACACAAAATCAATAAAGCGATTGATTGTTGCATTGATTTTTCTAATATATATATATATATATATATATATATATATATATATATATATATATATATATATATATATATATATATATATATTTAAAATGCATAATAAGTGTTTTTCATTTATAGAACTAATTAAAGATTTAAACGTAATTATTTTGGCAAATTTAAAAATCATAATCATACTTCACAAAATATTCTTCAGACTTCTCTTGTAATTTAATTGTAAAAGCCTCAGAGAATTACTTAATTAAAAGTCAACAAAAAATAATGTTTTCATTAAAGTAAAACTTTTTTTAAAAGGAATAAAATTGAAAAGAATAAATCTTTTTAAAGGACATTATTCAAATGATTATTTTTCTTGCGTCAATATCGCAATTTTAAAAACAGTTGCGGACACTTGAAATATTTTCAAAGAATTTAATGGCGATTTAAGTCATAATTAAATTATAATGGTAGAATACTTTCATTTTCCTTTAAGGCAGTAAAATGAATTTACTGTGGCATAGAGTACTACTAAGTAGTAGATAAAAATTGCATGTTTAAATAATTCCTCGTTTGTCTATTTTAGTTTTTTCATTTTTTTTCTTCCTGTATTTATTAATAATTTTTGTTTGTCTGTTTATCGACGCGAACTGCGTGTAATGCGAATTAAATTTGAGAATTTATTTAAAATAATTGGAAGTTGTATTTTAGAAAATTTAAAATCGTAGTGCCAATACATCATATTAAGGTGAAAATGACGTAAGTATCAAATAAAGAACCGTTGCCCCAACAACCATTCCTACAGGTATTTTGGGTCGAACAGCTGGAAAAATATAAACAATGCTTTTGATGTCAACTCTAAAAAATCACGAAATAATTTTTTGTTTAAAAAACAGAAGGAAGTAGATTTTTCAGAAAAAAGATAATTTATTAAAAAAAATATGTTTGTTTTAAATTTGTAATCATCATATTAAAAAGAAAAGACGTAAGTGTCAGACAAAACACTGTCGCCCCAGCAACCATCATCACAAAGAATTTGGGTTCAACTATGGGGAAAATTTGCCAAAATTGAGGTAATATTACATCATATTAAGAAAAAAAAGACGAAAGTGTCAGACAAAACACCACCGCCCCTACAACTATCATCACAAAGATATTGGGTTCAACAGTAGGGAGAATATAAACAATACTTTTGAATGTTTGTTTTAAATTTGTCAAAATTGAAGTGATATTACATCATATTAAGAAGAAGAAGACGTAAGTGTCAGACAAAACATCGCCGCCCCTACAACTATCAGCACAAAGATATTGGGTTCAACAGTAGGGAAAATATAAACAACACTTTTGAATGTTTGTTTTAAATTTGTCAAAAGTGAAGTGATATTACATCATATTAAGAAGAAAAAGACGTAAGTGTCAGACAAAACATCGCCGCCCCTACAACTATCAGCACAAGGATATTGGGTTCAACAGTAGGGAAAATATAAACAATACTTTTGAATGTTTGTTTTAAATTTGTCAAAATTGGAGTGATATTACATCATGTTAAGAAGAAAAAGACGTAAGTGTCAGACAAAACATCGCCGCCCCTACAACTATCAGCACAAAGATATTGGGTTCAACAGTAGGGAAAATATAAACAATACTTTTGAATGTTTGTTTTAAATTTGTCAAAATTGAAGTGATATTACATCATATTAAGAAGAAGAAGACGTAAGTGTCAGACAAAACATCGCCGCCCCTACAACTATCAGCACAAAGATATTGGGTTCAACAGTAGGGAAAATATAAACAACACTTTTGAATGTTTGTTTTAAATTTGTCAAAAGTGAAGTGATATTACATCATATTAAGAAGAAAAAGACGTAAGTGTCAGACAAAACATCGCCGCCCCTACAACTATCAGCACAAGGATATTGGGTTCAACAGTAGGGAAAATATAAACAATACTTTTGAATGTTTGTTTTAAATTTGTCAAAATTGGAGTGATATTACATCATGTTAAGAAGAAAAAGACGTAAGTGTCAGACAAAACATCGCCGCCCCTACAACTATCAGCACAAAGATATTGGGTTCAACAGTAGGGAAAATATAAACAATACTTTTGAATGTTTGTTTTAAATTTGTCAAAATTGAAGGGATATTACATCATATTAAGAAGAAAAAGACGTAAGTGTCAGACAAAACATCGCCGCCCCTACAACTATCAGCACAAAGATATTGGGTTCAACAGTAGGGAAAATATAAACAACACTTTTGAATGTTTGTTTTAAATTTGTCAAAAGTGAAGTGATATTACATCATATTAAGAAGAAAAAGACGTAAGTGTCAGACAAAACATCGCCGCCCCTACAACTATCAGCACAAGGATATTGGGTTCAACAGTAGGGAAAATATAAACAATACTTTTGAATGTTTGTTTTAAATTTGTCAAAATTGAAGTGATATTACATCATATTAAGAAGAAAAAGACGTAAGTGTGAGATAAAAATTTGTTGCCCCAACAAACATCGCAAAGACATTGGGTTCAACAGTAGGGAAGATATAAACAGTACTTTTGATATCAATCTCTGAAAAATTATGAAAGAGTTTTTGAATAAAGGAAAAAAAAACTGAAGGAACTTTAATTTTTTTTTTTTTTTTAAAGTGATTTATATAAAAATTTTTTTTTTTTGATGGATTCACACAATGTGTCAAAAAAATCCATCAGTTAATAAAAATATGTGTATTATTACTTAACTGCCATCAACTAAAGTACTATTGTAGGATTTTTGATTTAAAAAATAAAAATATTTATTTTAAAAAAAAGTTTTGTTAAAAATTTTACGTTTAGAAATTTATCTATAGTTGACAAGAATTAAAGCCATCTAATATTTCAAAAAGTATGTTTTGGATTAAAATACACGCAATAACGTGATGATTACAAATTCACCCCCTCACCTCATCCATTTGGCGTGAAACATAAATAAGATTTCTTTTTTAAAAAATGCTGAATTGAAACTCAGATTTTTATTGCAGATATGGATTTTCCATGTAAAAAACTGCCTCAGTTCGAACTACACTTTCATGCAAACGAAAAAACTACGTAAGTGACAAAAAATTCAAAATTGAGGTATTTAATGTATTTGATATCCTTTTATACTAAGCTACGTAACAAATGCCTTTTTAAAAACAAATTTCGTTTGATCAGTTTCGTGAAATTCTATTTTAGTGTATAAGTAAATAGGTCGCATTAGAGCTGCACAACGGGATATCCGCGACGGGTTTGGAAAACATTCCTGGAGATGATCCGAAAACTTACAACCACAATCCTCTGCAGAGGATCTTATTCACGAGGCCACTTCCTCAATTTAAACTGGAAAGAGAAGGAAAGTTTCTCCAGATCCCTGTATCCATTGTATTGCTCAGTGACCGACTATGTGACGGGACTTAACTGAGTCGAGGATCAAACCCCGGCCCCTCCGGACTGGATCCCGATTCTCTAACCAGTAGGCTACTAAAATTCAGTATTATAGAAAATAATTATCAAGCCACTTTTCTAGCAATCAATCATCTAGCACTTACTTTATTTTTCCAATTGGATGGCAGAACAGACCTTCAAAATTTGGTTCACAGATGGCATTGTAATAGCAAAAGAAAAAAAGGGTACACATTGTTTACAAAAAGGTTCCGAGAAATACATGTCTGATTGAAAAAATAAAAACAATAATATTAGACTTTTTGACTCCATCTCTTGGAAACCATCTCAACTTTATGGAGTCGTTTATGAAGAATCCAAGTCTGCAATAAAACAGGGGGTTTCTGTTTGAGAATGTGAAGTTTTTCCCGCACAATCAGTAAGTGTTAAAGTGAGATGTTAGACGTTATAATCATTTAATTCACGGGCGTATTTCTAGAGAATCTACTTGACATCTGAGCGTTTCTACACTTTTTGGAGGCCTTGTATGTAGTTGATGGACGTTAGAAAGCAGCTATTGTGAACTATATGAAAAAATGCAAGATTTTTAACTCAGCAAACTTTATTTGTGCCATTTGTAATAGAAAAGTAAGAAAAAAAAAAGTAAATATGATAATAGTATAACTAAATGCGTGATAAAATTTAGGGAGCTAAATTTTATCTGTGCGTTTAGTCAGTTTTTTTTTTAATATTATTTGCTCAACAAAGCTAAGAACTTTTACTTTCTAGATTCATATAACCCAAAACTACATTATGACAAAACTGCTCCAGATAATTGCAAAATTGGTCCGTATGCAGTGACTGGAACCGTGGTGCTCATCCAGTATGTTAATGTAGAAAAGAGACACCTCATCTGCCCAAAGGAGTGACTTTCTTGATCGAATTAATGAGTGTTGCGGGTTCGAATCCCGCTCAGGGCATGGATGTTTCTTTCTCTCTCTGTGTTCTATTGTCTGCGGTCAGTGTGCGGGTGGGTGACCACTTGAATCAGTCTGCGTAGGGACCGAGGGTGTGCGGTATTGGTCCTCGTTTAACTGTGCTACCGTAAAGTGCTCGACTTCGCGTGCAGGTCGTTGGACTACCGAAGCGGGGGTGCCATCCACTCTGCAGAGGATCAAAATTGTGATGGCATGTCTTCGGATCATCCTCAGGGATGTTTCCCAGACCATCGCCAATAGCCCATTGTGCAGCTCTAGTGCGACGTAAATGAACTACAACTACAACAACAACTCTGTGTTCTATGTCCTTTCTCCTTTGTGTGAATGTGACCCGCCCTATAAACGGGTTTGTGGTTGTGTGACGTGGGCGACGCTGCTCCACCGCCGTGGCTTCGCCACAGGTGCCCACTGGGTAATGAAAAGAGAGTGGCAGTCCAGGCATTCCGAGGCCAATGGGACAATACATCCCAAGTGCCCGCCATTTAAAAAAAAATTATAATTATTCGACTGTTTTGTTAAATAGTGGTTAAATAACAATGATATAAATTTTTATTTAACTATTTCTTCCAAGAAATTTTTAACAGAGTAAAATTAATTATTATATAAAGGTTTTACACATTTACTTAAACTACAAATCCCTGATGAATACAAATCTGAAAAGGCTATCATTAACATTTCTTTTTTTAGTAACCTAAATTCCATAATAAATAGCAAAAGAACTAGGTGGAATTAAAAAAAAACTTTCTAAATAGTAAAAAAAAAATTGTATTCCATCCATTCCTAAATATTTTAGATTTCTATTAATTTCGATACCTAACTATAATCAAACTTAAAAAAAAAATTTATTACAGGAAAATAAAAATCTACTACTGTTGCCATAAAAATTTAATACATGTTTAAAAATTAAAGGTTTCTTTAGTTAAAACAACGATTTTATTCCTTAAGTTGAATCAATAATTATTAAATAAAACTTCATAAAAATAAAATATTTGAGAAAATAAGGTAGAATAAAAACAGTTTTAATTAAATAAATTTACATAAACAAATTGATGCGGGTAAAAATAACATTAAGAAATCTAATCTATTGTTTTTCAAAACAACATTTAACGAGAATTAAATTTGATTCTCTATTCATTTTGTTCTTCTAATTAATAAAATATACTAAAGAGGCTGTTCTGATTACAAAATCAAAAAATCAAAATGATATTTGTTCTTAGTATTTATTCCTTAATGCATTAAAATGCTAAAAATGTTATTTTTTTCAGTGCTGAAAATGTATTTTTTAGTTTTAATTATGACTTTCTTAAGACATTTCTTTCAACATTTATTGTTGAAGAAGATAATTATTTTACCAATTTTCGAAGACGGAAGAAAACATAATTATTAAGATGTTTTGTGATGCTTTTTTGTTCACTGAGTTGAGAGTTAAAAAAATGTAATTACTTGAAAGTTTTCATTTTTAAAATTATGAGTTAATTTTTTTTTTTTAATATTCAAGAATTTATTCCAAAAAAATCAATTTTATAAACTGCGGACTGATTACAAATGGAAAAGATAGTCTTTAAGAGCAAAAACTTTTCTAGTATGATTATTTATCAAACTGTTGTGTTTTAATAAACTGTAAACGCAGTTTAAAAAAGTTTTATTACTAATAATTATATTGTTTAAATTTAAATTGCTCTTAATAGACTATTCAAAAATATAAAAAATGTGTTAAAATTTCTGTACTGCATAGAAATGACATTTCTGGTAAAAAGAAACATCCATAATTCTAGTAATAAAAACCCAAATAGGGTAGTGACAATTTTCTAGGAAAAGAAGTGCACGTCATAAGGATTAAGAATTACGCAGGAAACCATGACCGGAAAAGTTATCGTATGCCACTAAGGGCGCTTTCCTCTTATGAATTGTTACATCGTGTGCCTTTGAACAACAAGTACTTTTTTTTATCTAACTTATTTTAAGTTTTTGCTTTTTATTAATTATTGTCAAAAACTGCTTTCAAATCGGTACAGTAATAGCTGGTTTATCGTAATTTTACGATTTGGCGAGTAACTGGACAGACTCATCTGATCATTAAATTACGATAAAATAGCATTTCTGAGCTTATTTTAATGAATCTCTCGATAATAAGTCATTATAAAATAAGAGTTTTATGAGTCAGGGGATAGATCGTTCGCTTTCTAATGAGGTGAACTGGTTTCGAATCCCAGCGAGGACTTGTCGATACGAATTCCGCATCCGGCTTTTAGCGATCATTGAGTGATAGACGGACCAGGGGTTAGAGTCTCCTTAACATCAAAATAAGCGTGGGAGGCTTTCGTGGTTTTCCTCTCCATGTAACGTAAATGCGGGTTAGTTCCATCAAAAAGACTTACACGCAGGCAAATTTCTCACAATACTTGGTTTAAGAGTTTCCTTGACTTCTGGATTGGATTCAGAATTACAAGGCTACGGCGCTGAACATTATTAGTTGTAAACCCCAAAAATTGGGCCGGCTGTTCAATGACGGTTATATAATAGAATAATAGTAACATTAATATTAATATGAAATTAAAATATTTTAGAAAAATTAAAGTGCACGTTCAAAGGCACAAGAACAACATGTTCATAGGAAAGCGCCACTAACAGTTTTAGAGGACATTTCCGCTCATGGTAATTCTTAATCCTTATACACGGTAATCCTAATCCATGGTAATCTTAGGTAATTCTTAATCCTTATGATGTATGTTACTTTCCCAGAAGTTTGTCACAACATCTACGGATTATATTGTGGGCTAGCTCCCTCAAAAAGCCGTCCACGAAGGCAAATTTCTCCAAATACTTGATCCAGGAGTTCTCTTTTCTTCTAGATTGGGTTCAAAACTACAAAGCGTAAATTCAAAATTGGGTCTGCTGTTCAATAACGACTTTAAAATTCAACACCTTGAGAAATGGAGGTACAGGGGATAGAGCGTTCGCCTCCTAATGAGGTGATCCAGGTTCGATCACAGCTTCGAATCAAATTCTACACCCGGCTCACTGTGGCCGAGTTCACTGTGACAGTTTTTTAATACTCTGTTCTAAAAAATCTGATGTTCTGTAATTTTTAAAGTAATAATTATAGTAAATAAATAACTGAATTTAATTAAATGAATTGTTGCCGTGAAATCACTCTAATAAATTAAATATTACTGTAAATATTACGGTATAATATTTTACGTTAAAAAAAGAATTTGCGGATGATACACTCAAATAGTCGATACTTTATACCATAATTTGATCCGAAATTCTGTATAGTATAATTTTCTTACTGTATTCTTAAATTTAAATATAAATTGAAACTGCTTTACTGCACTTTTAAATTAGTTAAATGAAATATATCTTCCAAAAATTTGATTTATAGCTAAAATTAAAAACGTAAATGAGCTAATAATTAAATGAGCTAATAAAATTTTAAATTTTTATTATGACTTATGTTCTTGTTAAATCTGTTGAGGAGAATTAATAAAAGCCGAGAAGGTGGATAAAAACTTAAAATATTTGTTAGACTTTATATTAAACTATTGCTGACATTTATCAGAAATAACATAAAACTAGCTTCCAATTTTCACAAACTTATTGAGAGATATATGGAAGATAGTCTATGTGTTTGTCAGAGCCATTGTTTTAATAAATTTGATAAGAAAAAAGTTTCTATATCTACACTCCGAATTATGTGAGAAATAAATATATACAAAACTACCTGAATAGGGTAACATTTACCGTGCTTCTGGTTATATGAGCATGCCAAATTAATCTGTAATAAATTTGGTAATATTAATTATAGAAAATGGCTTAATAATGTATGACAAAATTTGGTAAAACTAGTTGTTTTATTAATATACTCATACCTTAAAATTGGGCATACAAACAATTTATTCGGTTAAATTTACTTTTCAGTGTTGTATTAGTTACTAAATTTGAAGTAGTAAAAACCAGAGTTTTGAAAACCAGAATTTCCAGTAAACTATTATCATATGAAAGGAAAAATTACCAAATTAATGGTCTAAACCAGATTAGTCAAGACTTAGTTTTATTAACCAAAATTATTTTATTTTATAACCGTCGTTGAGCAGCTGACCCAATTTTGAGTTTACAACTACTAATGTTCAAATCCGCAGTCTTGTAATTTGGAACCAAATCCAGAAGACAAGGGAATTGCTGGATCAAGTATTGGAAGAAATTTGTCTTCGTTGAGGACTTTTTGACCGAACTAACCCGTATTTGCGTTACATGGAGAGGAAAACCGCGAACTTCCCATGGTTATCCTGACGGCAAAGGGACTCTAAAACCATAATCCGTCTTCTACCCAAAGATATTTTATTTCAGCATTGTGCTCTGTGCGTGCCGAGGGAGGAATTCGCATGGACCAGCTGTCGATGGGATTTGAACCCGGGTCACTTCATTGGGAGGCGAGAAGCCAAAATAACGTTTTTTTCTCCTTTTTGTCCGAAATGTCACTATTCAGTACATTAATTACACTAGATTTTTTCTCCGTGTACACTGTAATTTTAATCGTAATAATGTTATTGTGCTAATTGTTTTGGTAAGTTGAACACCTATTTTATCTCATATTTTAAATAATTTAAACATGTTTTTAATCACGAAAAATATTTCAAGTATGTCTCCGTCAAAAGATATTGTCTGATAAAACCAGGAGTTTGTCAGTTAGGCAAAATTTGGTCGCACAAAAAACTGTAAATTATTAAGCTAGACCATGTTAAAATCCGTGGTAGATTGCAGATTTCTTCAAAATTAGTCTCATGACTCCGGTAACATTCAAGAGAATCTTGATCAAAATTTTAGTTTTGATTTCTGTTCTTAAATTATGTTCAAATAACTAAACATACTAGAAGTTTCAAATATATTGAATTCACAATTTTTGATTTTAAATATTTTTATGTTAATTAGCATAGAAAGCTCAATCTATTAATTAGAACTCTAAAAAATATTTCAGTAGAAAATTCATTTTCATTAATTAAATTTAAAAGCGATTTTTTCCAACCTGGTTGGATAAAAATGGGTGTTAGCATGCTTCCGAAAAATATTTATCTTCACCTCCAAAATATACTTCGAATTACATTAAATAAAATTATTTTTTGGAAGTAAGATGTTTATTTATCATCCAAGCAAAAATTTATGCAATTTTATTCACGTAGCTGTTTATGAAAGAAAAAAATACTTTCGAACCAGGTTAAGCGCAACTTTCTCTACATACATATTCTTATTTTTCTATAAAGCTTGAAGAAAAATTTGAGACACCTTTGCAAGCTCTTGAAGTTATGAAACATTTATGTCGTGACAAAAATACTTTGTTTCTAAGAATCGTGCTTTAAGAATTTAAAGCACGACACTGCTAAAAAGGACTGTAATCACTTATGTCATTTTGGATATAAATAATCTTGCTTTTTCCGAAAATATATGTTAGGATATGAGAACATTGCATTTCTTTAAAGCCCATCAATATGACCCATAAAATGTTTCGTAGAAAGATTAAGTGGTTAAAATAATACCGTCTGACTAATACCATGTACAAAATTCTTTACCAAATTAAGGTATAAAGTACCACATTGGATGCATCATCCAGAAAATCCATTTTACCGTATTTATCCATACGGTATCCATTTTGAAATATGATACCGTAATTTTTACAGTAATATTTATTTAATTAGGATGATTTAAATATCCTAATTACAGTTATCATAAAATGAATTTTACAATAATTACTTTACGGTAATTTTCATTGTGAAATTACGGTATATCAGATTTATTGTTTCATAACATGTTTCTGAAAAAAGGAATTTTACGGAAAAGAGACGGTACGGTAAACGTTACGATTAAAAGTACCGGAATTCAGAGTGCTGTTACTTTTTACCATAATTTGATCCGGAATGTTTTACCGCGTAATAGTGATGATAATAAAAGTAAATAGATTGAGACTTGTTGGTCGGTTTTGAAATTTTAGAATCTACAATAGTTTTCTAAAATACTTAATATCTTTTACAGTACAAAATATTGTTTTCAGCTGAATGAATATATGCTTAAAAAAAGATTTTCATAGGACAGCGATTCTCAACCTGTGGGGCGCGTCCCCCTAGGGGGGCGCGAGCGCACTAGTGGGGTGGCGCGAAAATATCCAACAGAAAATATTATTTAAAAGAATTGATTAACTGACTGAAAGGAAAGCACACATACGCATAGAAAACAAAATACATTTCGACTTATTTAATAACTTATTAAAGTAAAAAAACTTATGAAATCAAAACTTAGGGTGGGAGAGCCAAAGGTGGGCATAACTAAGCTTTGAGGATTTTACACCTAATTTTCTGATTAAGTCTGTGTGGCTGAAGTTTTTATTTATTTTTTATTTTTATTTATTTATTTTTTGTGCTTGCAAAATCTTACACCTATCTCTAATACATATCGCATATATTTTTTATTGTAAAATAAAATTTCATTTATTCTATAGCACAATTTCACAATTGTAGCTTTTGGCCATAATTTGGCCCATATATTGAAATCACTTTTTCACTTACTCAAATCATCTTTAGAAAAGACACTTTTTTTATATATGAAATTTTTTTTATATATATCATTTACATTGATAGTTCTCATGTGACGTCACTAGCGATTCTTTTGAGTTAAAATAAATAAAAAATTACTGAGTTAATTCTTTCAAAGGAGTTCACTAACCACAACTAGTAAGTATGAGTTAATTAGCCATATAAGAGTTAAATAACCTAGCCTATAACTAGTATAAAAATAACCAATTTAAGAAAATATCAGAATCTATCACAAAAACAAATTGCCTTTTGGTTTCGCCACTTGTCGTGAAGTCTATGAATATTTCTTCCCCTTCAACTGAGAGTCCTTCGGGAGCCTTATGAAATAGATCCCCAACCCACTCGTAATTTGCTATCAGTTTGTCGTCAGCAAGAAAATACTTTTTTTAATTATTTGCCGGCATTGTTAAATGATTTTAAAAAGTTACAAAAAAAAATTTTAGACGTTCTTCTTTAGCCTTGTAAGTTTTAGTACAATCATCCACATTTGCAAACATTGTTAGGCTTTTTTACTTCAAATTTCTGCTTCACAATTCCAATTTTCTACAAAAAGCATTAACTTTATCACTCGTACCCAACATATGTGTATTTACTCCTTGGAGTAGAAGATTCAAGTTATTTAATTTCTTGAATGTGTCTGCCAAGTAGCTCAATTTCTTCACAAATAAATCATCGCAAAAATTCTCGGCTTCCGATCTGTTTCCTTCTTCTAGGAAAATGGCGATTTCAATTGTTTTGAAAATTTATCTTCTAACATAGTTTCCACTATCTCAATTGCTGCTGACAAAATAAGTTTTTCACCAATAGTGTGAGGTTTTTTACATATGACTATTTTATATGAAACTTTGTTAGATGCAATTGAAGTTTTTTTTTATTTACAGACAAAGTTTCGGTGAAAATTAATTTTGCTTTTTATATGATTTTAACTTTAAATCGAAGAATTCTCTCGGTTTGTTGACGTACTCACTATTAAGCGTACTCACTATGAAGCGTACTCACACTATGACGTACTCATTATGACGTACTCACTTCCAAATGTCGTTAAGTTTTATAGGTTTCATGCTGTCTGCGGCCTACATATTTGAGCGAATGAAACACAGGAGCCTTTTTTCTTCATTTATTCCAGTACTGGTAAACCCAAAATTTAAGTATTCTTGAGAATATTTTATTGGTTTTATTTTTGGAACCACGCTCGTCTGTGCACTTTTTTTATGCTTGACTGTCGTCTAATGCTCGCTTACTTCCGCTTAAAAATTTATCCATGAGTCTGCATAAATCTGCTGCCGTAAATATTTAATACGGTGAATTGCAATTAACTAGAAAATATATATGTATAACATACACATTCACCACAGATTCGATAGCGATGAAAGGATAAACTCGAATAAGACTGACTGGAATTTAAACTTGCGTTATCGAACCTTTTCCTTGTTCCTATGAGAAAACATTTGCTCTACGTATGTTCGAGACGCCATCGGGGGTGTGGTGTGTCTTTTCCACAAACCTTTTCCTTTTTTCCTTTTTTTTACTGTTCAGTCATGCTTCTGTTTTATTTCTTTTATTATTCAAAAAAATTTATTCTCTGTTTCTAAATTTAGGTTAACTTTCCCGTCTAGGTTAACTTTCATTAACGAATTTTTCTGCTTTTATATTATATTAACGTTACCTCCCTGTTTGGCTTTCATTTCAAATATAATATTTAAATTTTCCTCGCGTTCATTGGCTTCATCTGTTCACTGTCCCCTCGGCAAAATGCAAGATGTGATTTTTTTTCCCAACGTTGGCTCGTTTTTATTTATTTTTTTGGCAGTTAGTTAAAAATCATTTAAAAACAGAATCCAAAATACTCAATATACATTACTGTTGGACCTATTGTAAGTGCATGGGGCGCGATGAAAATTATGATTGAAAACTGGGCCGCGAATATAGATTGAGAAACGCTGTCATAGGATATGAATGCTTTTCAAAATCTGATTCTTAAGTGTCCTAGAGTGTTTTATTGCTTAGTTATGTGAAACATGCCACGTGTGCGCAATGTTTCACATAATTTTTGTACTAATTATTCCAACTTTATCAAACCTAGAAAAATCATTGTAAAACTCATTAACCATCAGAAAATATTCATTTCATTATAAATAAATGGATTAGTTTGCTGCTCATACGGGATGAGAAAACTAATTATTTTTCTCAGCATGAAATTAATTATGAACAAATAGTTTACTTGGTAACATCTAGAATCTGTAATTTGCATTGCTTTCGACGTGTTTATAATATAGAACCAAATTTACTAAATTAATTTTCAGTATATATATTAACATCTTTCATTTTAAAAAGTGAAAAAGAAATTTTTTTAAAATGATTAAAAAAAATACAGTTTGACAGATTACAATGGATTTCATTACAATGCAGTTTTATTTTTTATTAAACAGAACTGCTTTCTTTGCTTTTTATATCCTTCGCTTAATTTCTGTTACTTCTACGCAATGTTTAAATTAATATCTTTCCTAAATTTATACTCTTTGAAATATTATTAAATTATAGTATTGTTAACGTAGGAAAAATATAATTTTACTTTCTTTCTTATGTTTAAACTTTCATTTAACTATTTCTAGTTTTCTTTTAAGGTCTTTCTAGTTTAATAGAAACATTGATCTTCATACCCCTAGGATATAAAAACAATGTTTTTTCTTCGTTTTTTTTTTATAATTGCTTTTATCGTAGCAAAATACAATTATCTAAACAAGAGAACATTCCCCCCCCCAAAAAAAAAGTTAAAATAATGTGAATACATGAGAAGAATTAAATTTCGAAAACACAATCAATAAATAGCTTTTTCAACTCAATAGAAAGTAATTACTTGATGAAAATCGTAAGCTTGAAAGCAAAAGGCTAATTTTGGACAAAAAATCTTGTTAGTCAAGTTGATTATAATCAGGTTGCATATAATATTTCTGTCAATTTTTGACAACAATACAATGAAAGATTAATCCTTCAACCTTTTTTTTCCACACACCTCCATTCAGCTAATTTACATAACATTCGAGGGCCGAAGTAGCTTAGTTGGTAGTTGAACTCAAATCCCACTGGCTGAAGAAATCCCGTGTATTAAATGGTGACGGGTGCACTTTAAATTTGTCATGGTCATAAAATCTTTCAAGTTTAACAATAAATCAATACCTCTGATGAAGTCAAGATGACACAGGGGATAGAGCGTTCGCCTTCCAATGAGGTGAACCTGGGTTTGTATCTAAGCAATGGCTGGTCGATACGAATTCCGCATCCGGCTTGCACCAACCACAGTGCTGACGTAAGATATCCTCAGTGGTAGACGGATCATGGATTAGACTCCTCCTTCCGTCAGGCTAATTGTTTTCCTCTCCATATAATGCAAGTGAGGGTTAGTTTCATCAAAAAGACCTCCACGAAGGCAAAATTTCTCCCAATCCAGGACTTCCCCTGTCTTCTGGATTTTGTTCAAAATTACAAGGCTACAGAGGGGAACATTGGTAGTTTCAAACTCAAGAAATTGGGTCGGCTGTTCAACGATCGTTATAAAATCTAAAATATTTCACCTCGTGGGGTACTGAATAGCAGATTGATCGTTTTCTGGTTCAGGTCAAAATTATGATTTTTGGAGTATGAATGGGACCTCCCTGTAAAACGGTCTGTGACGTGTGTGTTGGTGAAGTCTTATTCGTGGTGATAGATGGTGCCACTGTAAACAAGAAAAGCACCATCTACCTTAAAATGCTTGGAATCTCCTAGCAAACTTGCTAGTATTTGTAAGTGGCATTAGTAACAACAACCCAATATTGTTTCCACTTCTACTTTTGTCTAAAACATCGTGAATTACATCTATTTAAATTTAAAAAACAATTATTCGATATATTTTAAACTGTTGAAATATTACATTTTATTACTATTTTCATAGAACTGTCTCGATTTGTTTAACCACGTGCTCCGACATGCAGTCTCAAATCATACAAACATACAAACTCAAAGTTGTGTTCCACGTAATATTGTATTTCCTCGAATTACTATATGATGATGTTTTTATTCATTATTAATGGTGATGCTCGAATAACTGATTCGGAACATCAGCTGTAAATTTATATAGATGTATAATATAATAATATTAATATTTAATTTGATTACAGTAATGTTGCTTCAGTACTTTAAATTTATGGACGGAGAAAAAAATTCGGTTGAAATTATCGCACTGTTTATATAGTAATAACATTTCTGTTAAAAAAAAAAATGTTTTATAAAACCAAAATATACAGTGTGTAACGTGCATAACAAATATTAGAACTTACATTAAGAGTTTCTAAGCAATTCTTGTAGTGCTAAAACCTAACAAAAAAGAACAAGCAGCCAAATTTAAAAATATTACATTTTAGATGTGGACTCTGCTAAATTTATGATAAAGCATTTAAAAGTAAAGTATTATTCGCCACTCAATACTAACCAATGATCTATAAAAACAAAATAGCAGGCACTTCTTTGAAATATCAGTGGAATCTCTTAACCGTTATAATTTTTAATCAAATAATAACCATTCTCTTAACTCATTTTCAACATTGAACAAAAACTCGTTACAAAAATTTTGATAAGGACACAAAATGATACGTTTATTATATTTTTTTTTATGCGATCATTTTCTCACATCATTTCAAATGTTGATTTCTTTACGAACTTTAGATAAAGAAAAAAATAATGAGTTTCGGAATGGATCATTTGTAAACCGAGAACGACAACCGATTTTTCTGTGTTCTAAGTATTCAAATAAATGAGTCTTGCAAAAACCTTTTGCTGTTTTTCAAATTTTAGATTGAATTATATCAGTTATTCATTGATCATTACTTTTGATTGCTCATGGTTTTTAGGTAATTCCACCTTTAAAAATGTTTAATAACAATTCAATGTAAATTTTCTATGCATTTTTATAAACACTGTCTTACAAATAAGTAAATGCAATAATAAGACACTACCTATAACTATTAAAAAATTTTAACAATATAATTTTTGATATCCTCTTCTTCTCTTAATATTGCCTTCATCTTCCACTAATTTCTAACTGTAGTTAACAAAAAGGACATGAAACCATATCACTAATTGCTGGCTTGCACAAATCGATCCAATCTTTAACATTGAATCGCGATGGCTCAGAGGATAGAGAGTTCACCTTCCTAGAATGTGAAACGGGTTCGAATCCTAGTGATGTCTGGTCAATACGAATTCCGCATCCAGCTCGCACCGACCACAGTGATGACGTGAAATATCCTCAGTGATAGACGGAACATGGGTTAGAGTCCCCTTGCCGTCTGACTAACCATTGTGGTTCTCGTGGTTTTCCTCTCCATGTAACGCAAATGCGGGTTAATTTTATCAATAGTCCATAAATCCTCCACGATGGCAAATTTTTCGCAATACTTGATCCAGGAGTCCTTAAGGATTGGGTTCAAAATTACAAGGCTACGAAATGGAACATTAGTAGTCGTAAACTCAAAAATTGGGTCGGCTGTTCAACGACGGTTATAAAAAATAAAAATTAAAATCTTTAATATTGCTTTGAGAGCGTTCGCCTTCCAATGAGGCGAACCGGGTTCGAATCCCAGTCGATACGAATTCCGCATCCGGCTTGCACTGACCACAGTGCTGACGCGAAATATCCTCAGTGGTAGACGGATCATGGGTTAGAGTCCCCTTGCCGTCAGGCTAACCGTGGGAGGTTCTCGTGGTCTTCCTCTCCATGTAACGCAAATGCGGGTTAGCTCCATCAAAAAGTCCTCCACGAAGGCAAATTTCTCCCAATACTCGATCCAGGAGTTCCCTTGTCTTCTGGATTGGGTTCAAAATTACAAGGCTACGGAGTTGAACATTAGTAGCCGTAAACCCATTAAGTTGGGTCGGCTGTTCAACGACGGTTATAAAATAAAATAAAATATTGCTTTGAAAAAAGATTATAATTTACAGAACAATCGTAATCTTGTACTACTATCAGCTTAGTCCCAATTTGCGCAGTTAAAAACTTGACCTCAAACCTTATCACTAATTGTTAGCTTACACGCATCGTTTCAGTCCTTAATATTGCTTTGAAACAAAGATAATAATTTGCATCACAGTCATTATTTCGTACTACTAGCAACTTAGTAACAATTTGCGCAAGCCTTCCATTTGTTCATATTTGCCCAATTTTAAATCTAAATGAGAATTTCAGTTGCATACTACACAATAAGGCGGAACTGGGCATAATGGCAGAAATACGGTAACCAATCTTTGCTTACGCATTGGTGTAAAAGTATTTAAATTGGAAAATATTTAATCCCTTTGCACATAGGGATCAAGTGTTTGAAAAACATAGATAAACTGTATCCATCTAGGTTATTTTCGGTTGAAAAATAGGTTTCAAGTTTAAATATTAGTGACCAAAAGTGATATCTTAGCAAAACTAAATAATAAATTGCACCAATGTGGACATGACTTCGTCAAAATTCTGCTTAATGAATGAAATGAAATAGTGTTTTAATTTTTTACTTTGAAAAGCAAATTTGCCTAAACAAGAAATGAATATAATGATCCTATATTTTTGCATAAAAGGTTTAATGCTCTTATTCTAAGTTATAATGTAGCTTTTCACCCAATGGATGAAATTTTTCATGTGATTCAGAAATCACATAAGTGCGTTGCACACACACGCACCAACATTTAATCCCGCGCCTATGCCCCTAAAAAGGCATTTATCTGTTAAGGTTGGAAGACAAGACAGATAGAAAAAGAGGGAGAAAATAGCAAATAGAAACAAAAAAGAGACGAAAATAAAAAGAAATATAAAAAAATACGAAAATTACAAAAATTGAAAAAAAAAAAAAGAAAAAAAAGAAACGATTATTCTATAAGTTAGAGCATTTGATTAAAAGTATCCAGAGCTAATTGGCAAAGTTTAGTGGTGGTTGGTGCTGAACGTTGCATAATTTTGTCATTTTTTAATGAAAATTATTTCAGGATTTCCTCGTATTCTTCTGGAAAATTAATGAGGTTGGTTGCTTTCTGTTTCAACTTTGAATTCTTATAGATAGATCTCTTCCAGGCTATGAGGATTTCTAGCTTTGGTTGTTTAAAGTGGTAGGATGTGGTAGGCGGAAATTCTATTGCTTAATGCCACACTGTTCCTCTACAGGCACATGTGTTGTCAGTTCCCAGGAAGAATTGTTTTAGATATGCTTTAAAGGGGCCATGCTCTGTATAGAAGAGGATTAGCTGCCTATTCCATTCCAAAGGTTTGAATGAGACATTTGGTAAAATTTCTCAGATTAATATTCCTGATTTCGGTTTGTGATATTGCCAGTAGTGTTGCCAGTCCTTTTTAATTTGTGTTTCAGCTTTAAGCTTAATGGATGAATGTTGAACTTTGATGTTAAAAAATTGACCCGATTGATTCTCTTTAGCAAAGTTATCAGCTTGTTCGTTTCCATCGTTGTTATTATGTGCTTTAATCCATGAGATTTGGAGGCCATTAGTATTATTAAGTAGATTTTGGTTGTCTTGTATAATCTGATGAGAGGTATTATCATTCTTAAGTGCTATTATTGTTGAAAGGCTGTCTGACCATATTGTAGTTTGGCTTGCGATTTGTTGTTTTATGGCGTGAGTGATGGCTTCCTTTAATGCTATTGCTTCCACCTGGAATACAGGGGGCAGCATTTACTGATTCATCACAACCCCACAGTAATGTTTTTCAAATACTGGGGGATTTTTTAATAGCTGGTACCATGGATAAGAATAGGAACAAAAAGAATTTAAATAAAAAAAATAACATCGAAAATTTCGTAAGATGACAGAAGGTTACCACTACGTAAGTCCTATCGTGTGTGAAGTGACAATAATATACTTTAAATGCGATTTAATCACAATTCAATGAAGTACGTAGATTTTATGATAAAAGTAGTATTCAAGTTGTAACTTGCATCATCTGTACTTTTAAAGCTATATACCTGTTTAGTAAATATTCATACTGCAGCAAAATGTGGGCTGAATAGAATTAATAAAACATTCTCACATATACTAAAGATAAAAACATTTATGAGAAAACTATGTTATATGCGGAAGATATAAAAATAGATTGAATATATTTGCACATTAAGTCTTTAAATAAAATTATTCAAAAAAAGATAACTATGTAACATTTTAAAAGCATAATTTTAAAAAAACCAATATTATTTTGAAATATTAAAATATTAAAGTATCTTAATTCATTTAGAATAATGTAAATATTTAAGCAGGCATAAAACTATTTGCTACTTTAAACAAACAAATAATTAAAAAAAACATAACAATTAAAGTAAATATGTATTTATAAAAGAGTATATTTTTAATGAATGTAGAAGAATTAATGAAAAGTGAAATGGTAAATAACTTAAAAACACGTCTGTTATATAGTATTTTCAAATTATTTAATTGGGGAATGTGTAAAAAATAACTGCTAGAAATATTATACTAATTAGGAAAGAAAATATGAAAATAATTTTGTCGATATAAAACTTAATAAAATTAATTAATAATTTTCATTTCTTAGATGCACAGGGATTCGAATTAAGGTTTAAAGAAATAAATTAATTACGCCTCTTGAGTATTACAGTTCGGAATATGATTATATTCAAATATTTATTATTTTATCAAAAGATGTTACTCATTTTTAAATATAATGCATTATTTAATTACAAGAAAAGCGCATATTTTAATAATTAGTCTAAAACATTTGAATATTATTAAAATATGTTATATTTTTAAATAATGTAGAAACTTTACATAATTTAAAAATCAAAGTACAAAAATATACATTTTAGCATTGTATCACGCATTTATAATTTATGAGATAATTTTATTTTTGTATCTCTTATTGCAAATATGAACAGCGTTTTGCGTCAAAAATAATTTTTTTAATTAAACAATATTTTATTCACAGTAATCAAAAGGTCAGTTGCTGGCTTAAGTTTAAATAATACTAATTCTGACAAAAATTCAGTGCAGTTTTAATTGATTTTATACTTTTCGATTGTTTGTGTATTGTTTAGGTTGATTAGCTCAATAAATTATAGTTTTTTTTATGAATTAAAAATAAAGCCATTTTTCTGATTTTCAGAAAAACTTATTAAAAATAAGTATTTTTGATTCAATAAACAATATTCTTATAATTTGTTCTTATAAACATTATAATTTTTTTTTCTTAAATTGGCGAGCAGACATTTATGCTTAATGATAAAAATATCTTCTAATATAAAATAAAATAATAAAAAATACTTCATTCAGTATCTTAAAACCATAATTTTCACAAACAATGCTGGATTTGCCTCATGCATTGTTAAAACTAATTTTAAAAATTTTGAAAAATCAAACTGAAAAAAAAAAAAACGTTTTGCATCAGTTCTATAAAAATGTCCTATTAGTGAAAGAAACAATTTCTAGAAATTTTCTGTGAACAAACTGTAAAAGTTTTTATATAATTTCTTAACTGCAAGTTTCATATAGTTTGGTTAAAAATTTTACATATTTATTCAATTTGATTGAAGATTTCACATTTTAATCTACACAGTATTTCACTGTAAGAAATGGAAACTCAAATATCAATTCTTATATATTAATTTCCTCAATTCTTATAAAACCATTTCCCTCCGAGCGCATATTTCGTCAAAGTAACGAAATAACTATAATCGCTTTTTCGAGGAAACGAATATCGTCAAAATTAAAGAAATATATTGTAAAAAAAAGAAAGAAACAAACTTGTAGTGCCAAAAATTGTACCTTTTACAATAATCACTTAAAAGCGGGAATCATACAGCTGGTACAACCAAAATTAGACGAGAGAGATGAACTGCACCCATGCTTGAAGTTGTGTTCGAAATCTAGATTTTCCTGGTACACGACTTAGTTTGTCACACTCTTTTCGATTGTTTAGTCTTTATTCTAGTTTCGTCATTTAATTGACTGTCTCCCATAATGCACTACGATGAGATTTCGAGTTGATGAAACACTTTCGTCATATATTTAAGAGCTCTCGTTTCGTCCCAAATCACGCGATTTCGTGACGAATTGATTCTCAAAATAAACGATATACTGCTCCAGGATTACTGAATCGTCAAAAGTGAAAGCTTTATTCCTGAGAGCGTTGTCATTTATAATTAGCAATAATCTAAACAATGTATAGTATTGAAATGCAAAGAATTATCACTTTACGACTTATGATTATTTTCAACACATTTGTATATCAATATTCATGCAATTTCAGAATAACTATGATTTGATGGGAAACTTAGGTTGACGAGAATGACGAGTTTTAAAACTGTAAGTTTTCTCCGTGTTTATTGATATTAATAAATTATTGCACTATCATAAAATTATTGCCATGATGAATTATTCTAAGACAAGAAAAAAACTAAATTCGTAAGCAGTACCAGCTTAAATTCACATTTTTAATTAAAACATTTTTAAATCCCTAACAAAAATTTTAGGTTCTAAGATAATCTTTAAAATCATCTATTTTAAAGTTTCTTTTCTTTTTTGTATTTGTTTTATCCTTACAAAGAGAAGGCGAAAGTTTTCCAGAAAATAAATAGATGTTACTTTGATGGATAAACTTGTTAATGGTTAAGTGGCGTTTGACAATCGCAGCCTTTGTGTGCCTACCACAAATCAATCGATAACACTTGTCTCATTATTTATCTTGTTTCACATTTCTTTGTTGTACATCCCTACATTTTTGTTTGTCGTTGAGTGATTACTCCATTTGTGTCTTTCAACACATTCTTAAGAAAAAGTAATTGGGAATAAATGTTTTTTAAGATTTTCTTTACACTTATATGCCCACAATGCTAGTAAGAGTTAAGTAATACAGAAGATAATGATCTTTATTATTCGGTTGATTTTTGTTATAACTACTCTCTCAATTTTTAATGCGCTAAAAATGGTTTTGCGCTTGACCATATTACCTTGAATCATAATATATTATAAATTTGTTTCAACTTTAAGCAGGTTTTGAAACGAGCCCTGTTTCCTTTCATGTCGATACATAACATTTTGCAATCAAGTATAAAATGGTTTAGTTTACTTAAAATTAAAATGGGTATTAAACGTTGGACCGTACAATTTGCGCATTATTATGGTTCAAGGCAATCAGAATTTTCTAACACCACGGAATTTGAAATTCCTTTTCACCATACCATTTCTTTCTTAAATAAAAAAATGACACAAGTTTAAACAAGCTAAGTTTAAACTTAGCTTTACAAAATGTCTTTAGAGTTGGCAACAAAAAGTTATTTTAGAAGCATAAGGAACAATATGGTAAATTCTAAGGGGAAAGATATTTCGATGCTTGAGCAAATTATGAAAGGAAAAACGTGGACTCTTTTGTGAAAATTATAGATTTTGTCTCCAGACTTTACAATGATACTTCTTAGGCAAGAACTTTGAAAGTATTATTACTGTATGGCAAGTATAAATCAAAACCTCTTTGAAAGATGTTCCTGATTTATCAAAATTGCAAACTTCTTAATTAATTATATTGTATTTTATTATTAAAAGAATATTAAAATAAAGAGCAGCATGTTCAAGTCATTTTACATCAATGCTTGGTTCTTTTCTTAAAAAAAAAATTATTTGACGTTTTTATTAAGCATTCTTGATTTTTAAAAACATAAATACTGAAAGTTTTGAACAAGCAAATGAAACAAAAATATTTATTATTTAATTTAAGTTCTTAATCATCGTTCAGTTCAAGTTAAAACTTTAAAAAAATACTAACAAAATACACTAGGTTTTAACTTTTCTTCATAAAGATTTCCTGATTTAGAATATTTAGATTTATTTGAAAAATATTAATATATTATTACCAGTTAGAAAGTTTTGTAAATGTTATTTTAAATAATTTTAAAAGTATATCGACAAACATAATGTTCAGTTAGAAAATATATTCAGAATGATTACAAAGTTTTTTAAATACACAAAACTATATAGCGAATATACGATGAATATTTTACATAGGGAAAACTAATTAAAATAATTATGTACATTTAAGAGTTTATTAATGTCTTCTTCACAAATCGAAAGTTCGGTAAGCAATATTTCAAATGAATTTCAAAATTTATCAGATATATCAACAGACAAAATTTCAATTCGAAAATATACTCGCGATAACTATAATGTTGATGGGAAAAAAAATTAGTAGTTATATTACAAAAAAACGTAAAAAAGATATCAATCTGTATTGCAATATTTTTGACATCGTAATTTACCATATGCAATGTTAATAGTTATGAACGACTTAATACAACATTTCCTAGCAAAGAATATGCATGAAATATCTATGTTATCTAAGTGTTTTCCTATTTACTGTCAACAAAAACCTTTCAGAAGATGATATCTCTATGAAGATGTCTATTTGGTCCTATGTATCTAAGATATATTGATATCATAAGTTATAGGAAGCTAAGATAAATGGTGAAATATATTTCTTAAACACAACATTCATTGTATGGAGAATAAATGTTTTTCCTTTATTTTGGTACAAAGTAAATTTATTTTTATTTATCGAGGATGCAATACAATTTATTTCGACTTCGTAAGCTACCATTTTATTTGGATTGTTTATTAATTCCATTCACACGGCAGACATTGTTTATATAAATCATGAGTCACCATGAGTTACACTTGCTATTCTGCACGAATCGATTAAGAAAGCAAATAATAAGACAGTTTCAACCCTTTCAGTTTAGGAAACATTTATCTTATAAAAAATTCCAGAAATCGAAACTGCAAACTGCATGTTTAGCTGCTGCTACGTGTCTGTAACACTGATGCGAGTTTTGCATGTAGAGCTGATAGGGATAATGAACTCTACTGAGTCGTGTAGATTTACTATCGAACTTGAAATATTTCTTAAATGTTCCGACGCTCTTTTAGTAAATCTTTATATTGACAGCATATCATTAAAAAAAATCATTTTGGAAATTAAGAATTTTTAACACTGCACTGTCAGAAATTTCATTCTAAAACTACAGTAAAATAACTGGCAGCAGTCTGTCCCTCCAATACCGTAAAATTTACTCCAAAGAACAATTTTAATATTTATGATTTCGAAAGCGTTTATAACTAGTATAGTTAAAAAGCCATGGATATCAAACCATACAATTTATAAACTTTTTAACACAAGCATGATTTCAGAACAGCAAAAAAGAAAATTAACAGGACATTGGAGTTGGTTTTTCGTTAGGTAATGAACAATGGAGTTTTGTGGTTGAGTTGTGTTTTATCAAATGAAAAGTGGAATGTGGTTTAATTAGTTTATTTAGTAGTTTCACGTATAGTAAGAGAGTTAGACTTCTTTGTATTAAGTAGTTTTTGTTCGGCCATCTATGCGTGAATGATAGTATCGTATTCTAATGGTTCAGGGTCACAAATTGAGGAATGCAGTACACTGGAAACTCTTCATGTGTTGAACGGAATGGGGGAAATGTTTAAGTGTCAACGCTCCCCCGTTCTATTGAGCATGAGATTGCGAGATCAGTCTTCTCGACTATAATATGAAACCAGCTGCAAGGAACTAGTGTAGTGGGCGATAAAATTCTGGTTGTTTAACCGTATTAGGCGAAAGCAATTAGACATTCATAGTTAACAGTTTAAATACCATCTTATTAATAGTTATTTGACTATTTTGTTTAAATATGGTAAAATAACGATTAAATAAATTGATATTTAGCATTATTTTTTGCGGAAAATTTCTATCAGAGTGCATTCATAGCACATTATTAAAAAATTAAATTTTACAATTTAAGAATTTTTAAATTATGATGCAGATATACTCATCGAATTAAAGATAGGATACATTTTTGCTATGTTATATTAAAGCTAAACAATGCGAAAAGAGCACAAATCATGTCACAAACACGCGCATAAAAGAATATTCATTAAGAAATTAAAACAATATAATGCCTAATTTTGTGATATTATTCGAGTTTATTTTACAATGTTCAGCTTCTTTCATATATACACAGAAATGTGATAATGTTTGGAGATTTTGTTAATTATACTTGAAATAAACGTATCGTAGTCATAGCTATAAAACATTAGCAAAAAAAAATCTTGATAAGTTATTGAATAAACCAGTTTACTACTTTTTTTGATGACCATCTAGATGTGTTATAAATGAAATTTTATTACTTTGGCTTCTATTCAGCCAAGAGATATATCCATCGAAAAGAAAACTACATGGTTTCGAATTGGGGAAAGATGTAGCTTTGATTTCGCTTTACTTCTTGCTACGAAACTTGATGCATACAGTGAGAGAAATATTCTGGTAAAAATACAGTACGGTAGGGAAACGACATTTCTGGTAAAACATCATAATTCTGGTTAATAAAAGCAAAATATGAGGTATGTAAACCATTTATTTGATAATTATTTCGAACATATGTTAACGGTTTACTAGATATTCTAGTTTTCGAAACTTTAGTTCCTATTACCACACATTTAGTAAAAAAGCAAAAAAAAAGTAAATTGAGGAAATGTTTTTTATGCTATGCTCTAATATATCATGATAAAATTCCCAAATTTTGCTACCATACCAAATTTCTAACATATATTTTAAAGGAATATTTTATTGTTAATTTTGCCAAAATTATTACTAAAGTGCATCGGCAAAAATTCCCGGGTTTTTAGGTGTTTCCATTGAGCTAGAAACACTGTATATTTTACCATATTCTGTTAGTTTTGAGCAATATATTTTTTTAATTTAATTAGTGTTTTCAGAAAATGTAATTTGGGGAATAATTTTCTCTAATTTAGAGAATAATACAAGGACTTATATTTTGTATTGAATGCTTCAGAAGCTATTTCTTTTGAAAAAGTTTTGGGTATTTTTTTAAATGAATTTTTTGAACTTCAAAATTCTTGATTTTCAAGTTAAAGACATATTTAAAGAGAAATCAGTCACAAGACTTTGGTCTTCAATATGTTAATCTTATTGATGCAGAAAGTGCTATCAAATCATTGATTCCATTCGTATTGATTTATCTTTGTTTCATCAAAATTCCATCTTAATTCCCAGCTTTCAAAAACTAGAAAGGAAGTTTTATTATTGATTTGAACAGAAGCAAACTAAAAATACCAATTTTTTTTCTCTTAATTCATGCATGAATTTATTTTGTTCAAATAATTAGCCTGTGAAAATAAAATCCGTAATTATCAAAATATTCTAATCTTTGCTGCATAAATTTTAAAACGAGTTAAGAATTTATAACTGCATGAATATTTAATACATGGTTTGAGTTTTATAATGGGAGTGTGCGTTAAGCACAATAGTAAAAAAGAGATAATGAGTCAAAATATGTTAAGAAGGACTGCTTTATCCTTGCTTGCTTGCTAAAAATTTTGCTTGCTAAAACTCTACAGTTTCAGCGTTTTATTTTTAGAGTTTTGTGTTCTGAAAGTTATATTCCTGTAGAGTAAATAAAATATGAAAAAGGCAATACTTCTTTTCACTGGTTTTCTTTTTGTACAAGAAAACATAATAAATTTTTAATAGTCCTAAAAGAAAAAACTGGTTCCTAGTTCATCAACATGGTCATTACAGCTTTATAGCCAGTCTTTTGGTTTCTCTTATGCTGCGCCAATATCTCCATGTTTCACCCATTTGCAGAGCCAATATGCCCATGTTTTTCTCACATACTTCGCTAATATGATCATCTTTCTTTTACCAGTGAGTCTATGGTTTGCTCAACTACTCAGGGATTATATTTTGGCGACAAACTGATTTAGCAGTTAGACTCAGTGGTGGTTAAATATGAAAAGTACTCTAACTTTATGTTATGTTACTAAGAGGGACGGTTAAGACAATCTGAATATTTAAAAATAAATAGTTTTCAAATTCGTGGGGGATACAATACTGTTATCAGTATAAGTCCATTGAGAGAATTATAATTGGGAAAAAAAACAACAATATTTTATTTTTACATTTAAAATTTTGAGAGCTTTCTTCAAATGATCTTCCGTAAATGATGTTTTAGGCAACATATTTAAATAGCATATTTTATTGGAAGCAATTAACTTACTTTCTTTAAATCGCTTTTTTATATTTAGTTTTGGTATACTGGGGTAAAATTTCTTTCTGTAAATGATTTAATTAGCATATTTGAGTAGGAGCAAATAACTTATCTCCTTTTTAATTGGTTTTGGTATACATGGGAATACAATACTGTTTTCAGTATAAGTCCTTTTAAGGAATTATCATTGTGAAAAAAGCGTATATTATTTTAAAATTCAAAATTTTGATTGAAGTAACTTTCTTTAAATGATGTTTTCGGCAACATATTTAAATAACATATTTCACAAGTAGAAACTAATTTATTTTTATATCTCTCTTATGATTTGTTTAGATTTCAAAATGGAGATAAATTCATCTTTTCACTTTTTCAAAAACGTATCTACGAGTAACGCCACTTTTAAGGTATTTAAACGGGCATCCTTTAATATAAGATCTGCTTTCAAAACTTCTTCCTTTTTTTTTTTAATGTCCAAAACCAATCTCTGTGTTCCCAAAGTCACTAAGCAATATTTCAGTTAAAGTGCGAAAAGAGTTTCAGATTACTTCTTGCGAACATGGTTTAAAGTAAATAGCTTTTCTTATTTTTAGAAAATAGCCTCGTTACTGAAGATAGTGTCTTAATAATTCAAAGTGAAAGGATGAAAGATACATATAAGAGGATAGTAACTGAAGTAGCGAGGAAATTGAAGTTTCAAGAAGAAAGACTTAAATTTTTTGTTTCAGGGGAAATGCTTCAGCCCTTATATATTGTAACAGAATTTGCTGTATGGGTTTATTTTTAAAAGCATTATGCATTTTCTTAAAGGTGAACAGAATTGAAGTTTATTCCGGTTTACCTAACTTTAATATATTCTAATTTAAATTTTCTACTTTGGGAACTTTTAAATTGCGTACAATTTGTAATTTATGGCTGAAAAATACGAATTTCTCGGTTATTGCCATTTCTTAAAAAAGTATTATTTTAATTGGAATTTAAATTACGTTTTTACATTATTTAAAATTTAAATAGTATCCGATTTTGCATTATTTGTCGATACCAAACTTGAATTAAAACTGACAATTGCGTAAAGAATAAGAATAAACGATGGGGTTACATAATTTTCAAATTTAATAAAATTTAGCGATGTATGTAATTATATCGTAGTATTAGTTTATTGTAGTTTTTAAATTTACTTAATTTTTGTGATTCAGAATTTAAAATTTATTTACTTCTTTATATTAAATATTATGAACCGAGATACATATGCACAAATACAGAATGCACAAATAAAATATGCACAAATACAGAAGTATAAACGTGATGTCTTATTTTTTTCATACTGTAGACGCGTTTTACCATTATTTTCTGACAGTTGAAGTTAAATTTGATCATTGAATAACTTATAAAAAATAAATATTTTTGGTATTATTTAGCTCTTGGATTCAATTACTTAATTCAAGTTTTATTACACTTAGAAAAAAGGTGTAGCCAAAATTACCAAAATTTGGTAAAATTTACCGTGTTTCTGGTTCTTATGGCAACTCCAAAAAGCTCGGTAATTTATACCAAAGTGCTTTGGCAATGATTTTTGTAAAAATAACAATAAAACATTGTTTTTCGATGATACGCGATAAAATTTGATAAGTGATGAGGTAAAGTTATAAATTGTCACATTTGTAACCACAAAAATGTAGTTATTTTTAATAATAACCAGATTTCTTACTCTGATGTAGAGGAATCTGATGATATCACAGCGAAATAAGAAAAACTAGGATTCGATTGAATCCCTTAAAAAGAAGATTAAATCACAGAAGTTAAAATAACAACTCTGTGTGATAATTTCCTTAAAGAAGATAAGTGATTTATTCAAATCCCTTAAGTGAATGAAATAAACAGGTCGGAGGAAAATAACAAAGATGAAATTAACAAAAGATAAAATAAAAATTTTATTCTTTATTTTTTATTTGATTTAAAATAATAGCCTTTTTTTGTATATCATCTTATCTAATGCACAAATACAGTAGTAATAATAATCGAATAATAATTTTTAAACTTAAGAATTTGTAAATCCGAAAAAAAAAGAAGAAAAAGTTGATGGAATATGTATGGCTAGGTCATAAACCTCAGTCTATGGAAATGAACAAAAAAAGGAAAATAAATAGCACTTATTTTATATATTTTTCGTATCTAATTTCATACACAAAAATTTATTTCCCACATAAAAAATTTACTTCTACGTCAAATATTTCAATTTTTCACATTACATTAAATCCCATTTATGTGTCCTTAGCGCAAGGATTTGCTTTCAAATAAATGCAAAGAATTTACGGCATTCCTTATAAAATGCTGCCGCCATCTGAAA
Source organism: Parasteatoda lunata (assembly GCA_949128135.1). Classification (NCBI taxonomy): domain Eukaryota; kingdom Metazoa; phylum Arthropoda; class Arachnida; order Araneae; family Theridiidae; genus Parasteatoda; species Parasteatoda lunata. Next base: position 110,265,669 of record OX421971.1, on the reverse strand, counting down.
ACTCCCCGAGAAGCCATATTGTACTTCAGTAAAAGTAGCAGAAGAATTTCAAATTACCTAACTTGAGAGTGGTTTAGCGTAAGCAGCTTTTCCTGTTTTTGGGAAAATGGCCTCGTTTCTAAAATTGTGTCTTAATAATTCAAAGTAAGCGAGCAAAGAGACGACTAAAAGCACCCCGCAAATGAGCTCGCTTACATATTGAAGTTTCTGAAAGAAAGTTTCATCTTTTTCCAAAGTTTAGTGTTTTGAATCTTTTGGCGTAATAAAAGAAGATGGAGGTCCCTTTACAAATATGATCCTTTAAAAGCAGTTAATGTATAATTTTATGGAGAAAGTGAATAAATTATGGCCAAAATAAAATCTGTACCAGATATAAGATGACTGTTTGTTAATGGAATAGGAGCGGAAAGTTTAAATATGGGGGTAAACAAATTTAAGAAACGATAGTCATGTCGGTGCTCTCATATAAATTTTATTTAAGCATTTGAAATAGATGACTTATCCTCATATTTTGTTTAATTAATAATATTATTTGACATAGTAAGTATTTAGTACTCTTTAAAATAAAGCAGTTATTGATTATTGCTAATATTTAATTAATATCATTGATTGTTAAAATTATTAGAAATATTTTAAATAAATTTTATTAGAAAATATGTTAAATTCAAGCAAAAGTACTGTTATGATATTTTTATAGTAAGGAGATAAATTTACTAATTAGTAAAGTAGTAAGTAATAGGTAGTAAGTAAGTAGATATGACTGAAACCAAATGCTGTATATCTTAATTCTGAATATTGTTATCATAATTATCTAATTAATAACTTAATTCTTAATTCTGATAAAATAATAAGGAATAATATTCTAATCTAATGAGCTGATATAATCAGATACATATTTCCTATCTTTTAAAGCTCATTTCTTTCTTCATAATTTTATATTCATATTTAGTCATTCCTAATTTTTTTCTAAAGAAGTACATCAGTTAATTACTATTTATTCAATTTTACAAAGAGTGAATGCAAACATTTTTATTCTCTATAAATGTAACTGTTAATTTATCAATTGGTACTTGCACTTCAAGATGAAGAAGACCATACATACCCACACATGTGACTTATAACGTCAGCAGTGGCTGACCGATTGTAAGCCAAATGAAGTGTTAAAATCGAGGTAAGTTTCTCTACATTAGTTAGAATATTAATTAATGTGAAGTTAATTATATACAGTGACGTATTACACATCGAACTTATTGAGATATAGTTATTTCTCTTCTACGTGTGTTACTTAACATAGATTAATTATTTGTTTTTGTATTTTATTGAAACTGTGATATATATTTGTTTTGTGTACCTGAAGACTTTGATACATAATTGTTTGTTTATGTTCTATATGATTTAATGTCTATATTTGTCTTAAGTAAGAAATATATACTGAAAGAATTTTTGTAAAATATATACTGAAAGATCTTTGTGTAAGAATATAGAATGTATCATTTAAGAGAATTGATGCTTGACAAGCTTGGCTTACTAAAAATAGAATGAAAAGGAGAGTTGTTAACGTAAGCCACGTTTTAACAACCAATCAGGATGAGATACTCACCCTACGTCATTTGCAAGTATCCATTCAATACAAGTGTAACTTTTCATTATTCAAATGTCACTACAACCACATATCAAAAGTTATTTCCAACCTTTCTTTCTTCAACCCCATAAAAAATTAGCGTAAATGTAATTAGACTTACATTTAACTTTAACGAAAATTTTGAACTAAAATCTTCAGCAAAATTATTTAAATATTAACATTAGATATCGTAAAGTTGGCTGATTTGGCGTGACTTTTGGCAGCATCCATTTTCGATAACGAGCCTAAAATGGATCCCTCCTGTATCACAAATTGTTGATTAAATGCACACTTCTTAATTGGCATTAAATCAAAAATGGCCGGGGGGCATTTATCTCAATTAGTTTATCTCTATTAATATCAGTAATAAAAATTTATTCTCTTAATTAAAATGTTATTTGGGAAAGAGAATTTTTTTTTAAATTTAGAAATTCTAGCTCTTATTCATTGTTATTTCACCATATAAAAGTTTGATTATGGCTATTATCTTGTTTTTATTGTCCAAAATTTGTCCTATTTTCAGCATATATTTTCTGCAATTACCATGGAAAGCGTCATACGCCTGTTCCATACGGAACTATGAAGCCAAAAAATATAATCTCCGATTAATTTCGTTTTCTGCCATTATCAACAAAATTCATCTGCTTCAACTAAATACCTATACCAACCATCAAACACTTTTTTTAATCATAAATAAACTAATTTCTACATTTTCATTCAGATAATGTTCCGTTTTTGTAGCGATTCAAATCGTAGAGATAATTCAAAATATAGTGATGGTCAAAATATGGTGATTAATGTAAAAATTACGGTATGTCAAATATTTGATACGTAACATGCTTCAGTAAAAATGGATTTTAACGTAATAAGCTAAAGCACCCTGAGTGCCGGTATTTTTTCACCGTAATTTATGCGGAATTTTTTATAATGTATGGTATTTAATATTTCTATTTAACTTTCCTGAAAGAAAGTTATGTATATTACCGATACTTTTCTAATAAACTATTTAATTAAATAATTATTTAATTTAATAAATAGTTATTCGTTATAGTCATTAATAGACATTATAGTCATTAATTAGTCGTCATTAATTAATAGTCATTACAGTCATAATATTTATTAATAATTAAATTAATAGTTATTAAACATTTTATTTTTTTTCATTTTCTTTTATAGTATCAGAGAGCGCGAACACAATTTAGTTTTTATAACGGTTAAGCTTTACGTATATTTCATATATATCTCCAGTTACGCTAGACCAGACTATTCAGACATTAATTATTGGATAATTATGCTTCCATTTCGCATTTCACTGATTAACTCGCAATTAAAGTTCAAACATTATTGATTTTCTGTCAGAAATCAAGCCTTTTGACCAATTCGAAAGCTTCTTGAATATGTTGATGCAGCTAATGCTTAATAATGCTTCATAAATTCATCATAGCAGATAGTACATTGCCGTAAAGGCACAGCGACAAAATTATTTCTTTTTATTTTTGATAATCAAGAATAAAATGGAATTGGATATCAACATTTCAAATTTTTTTTTTAATTTATGTTAAAATTTTATAACTATAACCTAATTTCGATGCTATCATAAGTTAAATACAAGAAGTTTTGTATGAAAATAGTTTAGCATTGACACTTAGTGTTTGCTACATTTACAGTTTTTTTAATAAGTAAAAATATTTAGACAGGGTAAAAATTTTACGTTTCGGAATTTTTATTTCTTGAAAAAATCCAAACAACTTTCACAACAATCTCAAGCATATATTTTAAAAGGTAACTGCAACATTTTACAGGAAAAGTTTTTCAAAATTGCAGTGCTTATTTTGTGAAATTTGAGTCTTTTTTCTACTCGTAGCACAGATCTTGACATGCTCAAATTACTTGTGTAAAACATGTATGCCAAATTTCATAGGTTTGCAACAAAAAATGGTTCTTGCATATTACCCTTGAATCCTAATTTTTGTCGACTAAAAAATATTGAAAAAATATTCGAATTGGCTAGAAAATATTGCTTTTAAATAAATGTTACCTTTCTTGCAATTCTATAATAGAAAATTATAGAATTTATTGAAATGCTTTGCACTTTTTGTTTTGCGAAATTACCATCATGTGACAAACTTGGGAATGGTAACGTAAATTTTTCTCTTATGTGTTTATAAAACTGGTAATCAGAATAAAAGTTTATTTGTTGGAAGTGTGTCATTTCGTGCATTACTACAAATATTTTTCCAATGCTTGCCCGATTGACACTCGTCGTTCAGGTATCAGTAGGGCCAATATGTTTGCCACTCTTTCAGGAGCACCGTTAGATGAACAAACGTTGCTTCCACAGAAAGGATAGATAGTCCAGAGAATGAAAGAACACCCATGACTTGTCTGGGATTCAAACCCAAAAACTTTCTGATGTGAGATAAGCTCCCTCACCACTACACAGTCCGATGGTCAAATTGTAATAAATGATGCTATGCATGCATTCTAAAATTTATTATTTATTATTAATTTATTATTAAACTTCTCGTCTTTTGGTGTATTAGTACACTGAACGCTTAAAAAATCTACTAAAAAATGTGAACTACAGCCATATTGTTTATTTATTTTGCGTTAAGATTTCTCAATCTCAACAAACTTGAAAAGGTTATTTAAAAACAGTAAATGAATGGACAAAAATCTTTTGAACAATTATTAATTACATTAAATAGACATTTACATTATATTGACAGTTGAATATGCATTAAATGGACAATTGAACATTAAATTTTTTTAGGCAAAATATTTCCTATTTGTGCACATTTAAAATGATTTTTAACAGTTTGATTTTGAGGAAGAAATGTTTCTAAAAACAACAGTCGAATGTAAATGCTTACTTTTGAAGAATGGTGTTTTTTCACGAAGTACTAAAAAAGACAATTACGAATTTATTTACACCACGATTTAAACGATTTACACCACGGTTAATTAATATTTTCGTGTTCAATACTTCATAGTTGTGACAAATTTTAAAATGATATATTAGATTTTGCTCCGAAGTCTGAAATGTTTTGGATAATGATGATTGAACGTAAGTAATTTTGACTTTTAAAATAATGCAACATTAGATGCTTGATAAATAAAAAACTTGATCGGAGAAACATTTCTTTTTATGTTGCATATTTCTTAATTCCGTCAAACTTTAAAAAAATTATCTTACATTTTCCTCTTGAATTTTAAATATAAGCTAAAAATAAGAATTTTTCACATTAGATCCAATTTTTACTGAAATGATTTTCGAACTATTACAGTTAAAATATTTGCTGGCCTGAATTCTGTAAGATATTCCACAAAAAATGATCAAAAGAGACTTTAAAACCCATAATAAAAAAGTAGTTATTTATTAAAGAGCAATGTCATCTTAAATAAAATAAATCTCTATGTGAAACCAGAAAATAATTTAAATGACTTCAACATATTTGCGTTGTTTAAAAACAATACTGAATCAGAAAATATTAAGCAATCCTGAACTTTAACGCGTGTTTTAAAACGTTTGATTTTGGTATTAAATATTGCTTTAGAAATAAAGAGTATTAAAAACACTTCATAACTTTTTGAAAGGAAGTTATTTTATTTTTTAACTCTACACCTTCAGATGAAATAGCATTATATATTACCATTCTGAGACAAAGTTTCCATTTTCATCTAAGTTTTTACTACCATTAAGTGTGCGTTTATATGTATTTTTTATTTTATCAAAGCAAAATAAGCACAATAGGCGTAAAAGTTCCTTTGGAAGTAATTAAAAGTAAAAAGTAAATATTTACCTTTGAAAGTAAGCTTTGAAACATAGAAAAATTTATTGTGAATACGCTTTATACCTTTAAAAAAATCTCAGTTTAACTTTTGGAAGATAAATGGCTTTTAAACTAGAAATTCGGTTGTTTTTCAGAAGAGTTCGGAAGTTTTTGTTAATTAGAAACAAAAAACAAGCCATTTCTTTCTTAGTTATTTCAATGGAAGTATTTATTTTTATTTAACTTAGTTACCTTTTTTAATCGTTCCTGCATCTTTAAAACTGAGCGAATTCAAGGAAAGTAATAACGTTTTTGAGTTTCAACTTTAATAAAAAAAATATCATCTGTACAATTTTTATATAAACATGACGAAAAATAATTTTATGTACACCTTCGAGATCAAATGAAAGTGGTTCTAATTTATTTGTAGTTTTAATCTATATAATATTATTAGTGTTATTTAAAAGCGATTCAAATGCTCTAAATAATTTAAAATTTGGATAACAGATTTCGAATGAAAATACTAAACACACTGGGCAATGAATTAGAAACCTTATATTAATATTTTTTTTTAATTTTCCATTTGCACTGATAACGCCCCGTGATTGAAGATGACATCGGTTCCCATGTCCAGAGAATACCAAGCGTCAGCTACGTTGGCTACATAAGAGACTCTAATAATTAGAGATATAATAGATTGTAAATTAGATAGAATAAGATATTGCTCATAGACGTCTTTCCAGCATGTCCCAAACATTTTTTATTACGGTAAAATTCACACTGTTGGAATTTTCACTCTAAAATTACGGTAAAATAACCGGCAGTAGTCAGACCATTAAATTAACCGTAAAGTTTACGGTTAAAAAAAAATTTAATTCAATTTCAAAAATCAAAACATTTCATACCTTTACGGTTTTCAAATCTTTTGCAACTAAGATGGTTAAAAATCTAGGAATTCAAAGCTCTACGGTTTTTTAACCATTTGAAACAAGCATGGTTTCAAATCCATAAAAAAGAAATTTAACTGGACATTAAAGTTAGTTTTCTCATTTGGTAACGGGCATTGGAGTTAGGCAATGGGCATTGGGAACTCTTTTGTGTTGAATGGGAAAAATATTGCGGTGTCAACGATAGGACTCAAACCCCCGTTCTGTCGGTCGTGATCTTGACAGGTTAGCCCGTCGGGTATAATATGTTCCCAGCTACAAGTATCAAAGCTGCTTAACTAGGTGGGTCTAGTTAATGCGATAACATTTTTGTTGTTTAATCGTATGACGTGAAAGCAGTTATAAACAGTTTTTCTCAAGTTAACAGTATGAATACCACCTAATCTATATTTTTTACTGTTTTGTTTGAATATGGTAAAATAACAACTGAATAAATTGTTATTTAACTATTTTTCCGAGAAATTTCTAACACTGCAGCTATTGCGATGGCTAAATCAGTTTTAAGTGATTTGAATCAATTTTGTACGCTTCTGGCACTACAGTAGAATTATTGTCCATGATCTTCACATTAAGAGCGAAAATATATAGCATTGTAGGATGAACTTTATTTGCCAATGTGTCCATGTGTTGCATAGCGTTCTATTTTCCCTCGAGAAACACTAAGGCATCCACATCCTTACCATCAGAACACGTCCATGATAATCATAATTGTAATACCTTATTGACATAATCTTGGCAAAGACTCTGAAATATTAATAGTGATAATTTGGATCATTGTGTTTTGTGGTGAAGTTAGATCTATAAAGCTAATATCCTTTTATACTTGTACAGAATTTGGATGTTTATTTAATTTAAATTTACACATTTTATAAACCTATGGACTTTAATATGAATAATGTCATATCAAATTTAACTCCGAAAACATTATTTTAAATTCGAAAAATGAATTGGATTATATCATTTTAATAAATGAAATTTCTGGAAAACAAAATTATTATTTCATTAAAAATAAAAATCTCCGTTATTTGTATGGTATTATGTATTGATTTAAAAATTCTTCTCTACCAAATGCATCCTAATATGAAGACATTGAACGAGCTCATTAATCTCATTAATAAATATTTTTAAAAATACGTGCTGAAGCTTACGTTTGAAACTTCTGTAGCTTTAAAATCAATAATACTACGTGCTAAGATTCGCGTTTTAAATTACTAATAAGAATACTACTTTCAGCAAGATAGCAAAATATTTTCCGTCTGAAACAAACACAAAGTTACTTAGAATTGAAAAATATATTTAGGTAATGAATAAATTGGATGAAATAGTTGAAATTAAGGATAGTGAACATTATATAATCAAACGAGAGCTTCAAATTTCTGGCTGTCCAGCTTAATTTTTTTTTTCATTAGTTTAATATCCGTTCTTCTTAACGGGATCAAAAATCTATATTCAAGGAAAAAACAAAATCATGTTCTAAACTGAAAGATAACCGACACAATTTATAAAACTAGAAAAATTACATTTTTGGCATGATTATTATGGAATTTTTAAGGTTCCCTAAATGAACTTTTGTTTTTTAGCAGTTTATTTTTATTTCAATTTTAAATTATTTAGTTTTATAGAAGCACGTTTTAAAAGAGTAACTATATGTAAAAGAAATACGTGGTTTCTGATAATATTGTTACTAAAATTCAGTGCTTACACTGAGAAAAATGTATGGTAATGACCTTCAACATATGGTAAAATTTACCATCAACATATGGTAAAATTTACCATATGATATATTTATTGTCCATATGGTATTTACCATATAGTATATTATTCAGCATATGGTAAAATTTATTATATTATGTGATAACATTTGGAAGGAAGAATAAAGATTGGCATGAAAACTTTACCTTAGAGACCTTTATAACCTTTGGACTATAGAGAGTGGCATTTATTCGGTTAAATTTATTTTTTCAGTTTTGTGTCTTACTATGTGGTAATAAAAAGTATACAGACCCTGTGTGGCCAAATTATAGGACGCACTATAAGTTTCTATGAAAAATCTTAATTATCAGGTGATACTATACAGTTTTATTGTTTTTACGGGACTAAAACCAGTTTGCACTTGTTTACGTTCGTGTATTAATTGGTTAAATTAGATGATATATAATATAAATTCAACGATTGGATAAATTAGACGATATATTATATAAATACAGAATATTTATTATATCAGTTATTATATTAGTATATTATAATAATTCGACCAAATTATTAGACGCACTGTTGTTTTTTAATAATTACATGCTTTACACGAGTTTATATGCAATATTTTTAAATTTAAACACACGTGTAATGGGTGTTTATTCAAAAGATTTTTTATATACCTCCTATTTGTATTTATTTTTAACGTATTGCATTACAATGCTAACGTATTAATACATGAACGTAAAAAAAGCAAACCAGTTTCAGTTGTGTAAAAACAATACAGCTGTGTAGTATTACATGATAATTAAGATTTTAATAATTTGACCAGGAACTGTATATTTGAAAACCATAATTTCCGGCAAATCATTACCATATGTGAGTATATGAGTATATATACCATATATGAGTTTTTTAAATACCGTATATTTTGGTTTAATTACACAGGATTTTTTTTTACCAGAAATGTCATTACCATACAGTGCGGTAGTTTTAACAGTTTGTTTTTCTTCGTGTAGCCCTTTCAAGCTATCAGCGTTGGTTATTAAACCTATCTGACATAACAAAAATAATTAAGTATTAAGGGATATACAGTTAGTTTCTTTTTATAGATATGTAAGCTAGAAAACATCATTGATTCTAACATTTAAATGCTCGAAAAAAAGCAGAGCCTCCAGTTTAATGTATAAGAGTGGATAATGCTGAACTCATGAAAAAATTAATTACTCAAACATCTCTTCTGAACGATCTATATGAAATTTTTAAATCAGTTTGAGAATCACCCCTTTCATCCAATGTCAGAATTTCAGAAAGTAAACACCAACTGATCTGGAGTTATAAAATAGACATATTCTTGTTTCATACATAAAAAAGAAATTTTTAAAAAATCATGTTTTTGTAAAATTAGAAGTAAATAACATTTGAATGAACTTTAAGTAGCAAGATACGTAATGTGGTAGTTAATCTGGGAGCACGAGTGCCTCCTGAACGAATGTTATGAAAAGCTTGGTCATAGAATGGCCCTAAACAAAATTCGTTAGCACACTTCTGAAAATGTTGTAATTTTTATTGGGAATATAACTTGGACGTTGAGTATTTACTGCTTAACTACATGATGCTTTTTACCCTTATTTTTGCGAAAAAATTTTACAAAACGCGATAATATATACTTCTTTGATAATTAGTAAATAAATCATTAGATTATACTCGATATGATTGTTTTAATGCAGACATGAATGTATATAAAAATATTTATTTATATTTTGTTACAGACAGAATTTTTATGTTCCCTAGAAAAAAAATTTAACTCAAATCGTAAGTTCCGTAGTTCTCGATTTCTGGAGCAAAACTTTCGTTTCAGGAAGTTTTTAATTTCTATTTTGGTGATTCCAGACAAAAACTGTTTAATACTTGAACTTGTAATTCATAACTCAAACGCGGAATAACGGCAAGTTTGCCGGCGTTGATTACTAATGAATGACATAGCAAAGTCTTTGATTTTCAAACAGGTATCGTCGTCGGTTTTACTACACCGTTTGTGGATTTTTGTTAGATAGTAAAGCAGTTCTCGTACTTATCGCGGCAAAACTTTCATTAACATTGTAAACAAGTAAGAATCCCTAAATTTGGGAACACAAATAACCCGAAAACCATAAGAAATAATATGATTTTGCAAACAAACTGGAAGATGCATGACATCATTCTCTGACCCTAGTAACTAATTAAACGTCTATTGTGAGTGGGAAAATGAAGAAAATTCCTTCAGATACAGATGAAAAACTCAGCTGCTATTAAAAAAGGCATGGAGGGGTCTAGTGTTTTGGGAATCAGAACTTATAGAATGCATGGGGTCATATAATGACCCGAACCAATCCTCTCGGGATAACATCACAATTTGGTTGCAGAAAATTATTTTTATTAATGTTGTAACATTAATTTCGGATTTCAGATTTAATTTTTGTTTACTATACTGAAAAACTTAAAACGTTTTTGTTCCGTAAAATCAAACCCGTATTCTTTTTAAAATAATAATATTTTTAAAATGTGTGAAGCAATTTTTATTTTGAAATGAAGTTTTGAAATCACACTGCCTATTAATAATTTATAAAATTTAAGAGGATTTCTCGTCGTTTCTATAGATGAGTTTCATTTTCAAAATATTTCTTAGCACAGTTAAGTTAAAAAAATATGTATATTTTAATATTGAGGGTAAAAAAACACGCTTAAGCAGGAAAAAAAGTAACATTTTAAAGGAATAAAGAAACAAAAAGCGTGTGGACAAACAATAGTAAGGAATCGAACTAAATTTTAAACTATTTCTAGTAAGGTTCAAATTCAAAATGTGTAATCTATTGAAATTCCTCTTTCGGGACAAACTTTTCCAATATATTTTTTACTATTTCTTTGATATTTAGTTAATAAGTTAGTTATAATTTACCTTGATATGAATTTCTTATTTTTGCGTCAGCGTATTAATTCAATAAGAGGATTAATTCAAAAATTCAATAAGAGGACGTGACTTTTTAAAATTCACCGATTGTGTGAACTATTTGTATTAGCTCCTACTTCGGTGCTTGACGTCATAAATTCACATTTTCTTTTTTACCGATTTACTTTTCAATGGACTTACTTCGATTATAGCCACCACTTCGGGAATCAAATGATTTTGTTTTAAGGTATTAGGAAACACCGTGTAAAAATTCTTAATCACTCAAATTTTAATTTTTGTTTAAAGGAATCAGTGTTTAGCTGATTTTTCGTAATTTGATTTTTTCCCTAAGTGTCTACATTTAAAATTATGCGGTACTCTTTAAATAAAATTTTTTTGAACGCTGTTAGAATTTTCATTCTAAAATTAGGGTAACATAACCAATAATCTGTCCAACCAATTAACTGCAAAGTTTACGGTCAAGAATATTTTTTTTTCCTTTACGGTTTTCAAACCGTTTACAATTAGTATAGTTATAAAACCATGAAAACGGAACTATATGATTTTCAAATTATTTAGAACTAGCATGGTTTCAAATCCATAAATAAGACAATTGACTGGGCATTGGAGCTAGGTAATAGCCATTGAAGAATGCAGAACACAAATTAGGGAGTTCGGGACACTGGAAACTGAATGGAGAAAATATTATGGTGTTAACCCTGAGACTCGAACGCCCTTTCTGTCGGTCATGAGATTGACAGATTAGCCCTTCTCGGCTTTAATACACTGGTGGACAAAATTAAGAGATGGAAAGCATTTTCGCACATTTCACACAACTTCAATGTTCTCTTCATCGATGAGTCCAGATTCAGTCTACAACCTGATTCTCGACGGTTATTGATATGGAGGGAACCTGGAACCCGATACCATCCCAGCAACATTATCGAAAGGGACCATTATGCTGGTGGAGGGCTCATGGTTTGGGCAGGGATCAAGCAAGATACCCGCACACCGCTCCATGTGTTTGACAATGGTTCCGTGAATGCCCAGAGGTACAGGCAGGAGGTCCTAGAGCCCTATGTGCGTCTTATTAGGGGCACTGTTGGCCCTGAGTTCATTTTTATGGACGACAATGCACGACCACATAGGGCTCTCATGGTTGATGAGTATCTGGAAAGCGAGGATATTCAACGAATGGATGGGCCAGCCAAATCGCCTGACCTCAATCCTATTGAACATGCTTGGGATGCTCTTGGGAGAGCTATTGCGATGCGCCAACCTCCCCTCAGAACCATTCTGGTGTTAAAAATTGCTCTGGTGGAAGAATGGGAGGGTCTTCCACAAGTCCTCCTTAAATCCCTTATTAACAGCATGCATACTCGTTGTGCATGCTGTCTGTCTGTCAGGGGTGACCATACACCATACTAGAGGCAACACACACTGTACAAGTCTCACTTTTATTGTCATCTTTTATCCTTAAGTTCAGACTACATTGGATGTATTGGCAATAGGTCTTGCCAGTGAATGGCGCTTTCATTTTTGTTTTGCATACTTTATTATGATGGAATAAGCTATATCCATACCAAATTTCATCTATTTATATTCAGTATTTTTTGAGATATTTGGGAAAATGTCGTCCATCTCTTAATTTTGTCCACTAGTATATGTAAGCAGCTGCAAGGAACTAAATGGTTTTATTAGATTGACTTAGTTGGTGCTATAAAATTCTGGTAGTCGTATAACTGCATTAAATATTAACTGCATTTGGTCAGTGTATTGGGATCAGTTATTGAAGTTAACAGTTTTATTTCCATTTTATTTAATGTTATTTGAATGTTTTGTTTGAATAAGGTTAAGTTACAATTAACTAAATTTTTATTTAAACATTTTTCAAAGACATTTCTAACAGTGCAGTATGACAAGGATTAGGGGGATGCACGGTAATATCCTAAATTTACAATCCACAGATAAGGAATTATTTTTAGAAATTTGCAGTAAGAAATCAAAATGTTTCAGAGATAAACTAAATACACGAGTATATAATACAGAATTATGCCTTGCATTTTGTATTTATGATGTAACCGTTTTCACGAAGAGATGTTACATGTTCAAAATTTATAAGCTGATTAAATGTTTAACGTTACAAGGAACACTTTAAAACTCATTCACTAAATTTCATAGCAAAAATTGTTTCAGATCAGAAGTACTATAAAGATGCCATACAGTTTGCATTTGAGAAAATAAAAATTAGAAGAAAAAAAAAAATTCAAATAATATACATATATGAAATAAAATATACTCGTCACTATGAACTCTTATATTATATTTTGACAATTTTTTTCCTTTTTATAAAAATAAAAATTGTTTTAAGAAAACATATATATATTTTACACCCAAAAAAGCATATGTTTAATTTTAAAGTAATATACTTGAATATTTGCGGTCCAAAAGTTATAACACAGGATTTTTCAACTTACACGAGGCCGGGGGCCGCAATTAAAAACACTAGTCAAATGGCGGGCAGCAACTTTGTCAAAATTTTATGCAGGAATCTTTTATGTTTGAGGGAACATTAAATATCATTGTCAGATTTTTATCAAGTTGTTCAAAACTAAAGTATTGAATTACAAATAATAATAAATATTTTCTTAGATTCAAAACCTGAAAAATAAATTTTTTTGCACCGTTTAAATCCATATAGAATTTTTACGAAAATTGTCCACAAAAAGATGAAAACTAATATATTTTTGCTCGCGGGCCACAAAAAGGCTTCGCGGGCTGCCAGTTGGTAACCACTGAGCATGTAAATGTTTAAAATTGTTTTAACTTATTTAAAAAAGAAACTTAAAGACACACTCATATTTTTTAAGGTTAGACTTCACAAAACTTATTAACAAATCTCTGAAATAATTTTGATTTATAAAAAAAAAATTTAAATGATGCCATGTGTCATTTGAGCTGTTACTTTTATCATAAGCATCTTTATTTTTATGGAATGAACTTTTAAAGAATTTTTTAGCGCAATCCAAATTGGTTTTCTTCAGTTTAATTTGTAATAAAATTTTATTTCAAATAATCTTAAAGCTGAGAAACGTTTAGTTTCAAAATGATTAAATCCACGAATCACATCATTTTACTGCTTTAAAGTTTAGAGGAAATTACCGATCATTCTGTCTCCTAATCAAATAACGACACCCCTTAATTTTTACCTTTTTTTGAAAGGTATTGTACTGTCTAATTATACTATAATCATCAAAAGTTTGCTAAGTACAAAAGGTATAAAGAAAACACTAACAAAGAATTTAACCTTAAATGAAAGAAGATGAGGGTAGTGGTCTCTTAGTATGTTTAAATATACGTGATGCAAGAAATTTTTAAATTTAGCTTGAATAAAAATGATTTATTGATAAGTATGTAAATATTTTTATTAATCTTAAAATATGCTGTATATACGTATATGCTTAATCTACGTATATGCTTAAAATATGCTTATTTTATTTTTTTCTTATTTTCTTTTATTTATAGATCAAAAATTCAAATATTATTGACATTTTATGGTATATGGCAGGGGTGGCCAACCTGCGGCTCGGGAGCCACATGTGGCTCTTTGAAGGATTATTTGTAGCTCTCAAAAAATGTACCCGAGTCCCCTTTTCATTTTTGTGCTATTATATTTTAAAAAATTATTATCGTTTCGTATGTGTTTCAAAATGTCTTTTAAATTACTGAGAACAAATATGAAAGACTAAGTGCAACGTTTTTCAATCCAAGATGAGTTTTCCATTTCCAATATAATTATTACACAAAACGCATCTGGAGAAATAGAATTAAGGCAAGAAGATCAAGCTCTAAAATTAAAGTAGAAGTCGACGTCCATAACTGAATTTTGGAAATTTGTATTAGAATCGAAGTATCCTGAATTAAAAAAAAAGCTGCTGTTAGAATTATTTCAATATTCGGAACAATGTACTTATGTGAATCCTTTTATACCACTTTAAAATTCGTGAAACCCAAACACCGATCAGTATTAACTAACCAGCATCTCAAAGAATTACTGAGAAGTGCTGTCACCAATTATTCACCAAATTGTAAAGAATTATCAAGAAAAGTAAAATAAATGAGTTTAATTTTTAATATTTAAATTCAATACGCATATTTTGTACTTTTACTTATATGTTTTCAATAAATATAATTTAAGTAAAAAAAAAAAATTTTAATACCTTTTTCGCATACCTTTTAAATACGTATTTAGTTGCGGCTCACGAAAAATTTCAAATTTTAAAAAATTCCTCAAGTATCAAGAAGCTTGGCCACCCCTGGTATATGGTTTAAACAGTTATATAAAGTTGTTAATAACTAACATTTGAAAATAATATATATATTACCATTTAGCTTCAAAAAGTATAATTTTATCAAATTAATTACAATCAAAGCAACTGCTTTGAGTGAAACTTACTTTTGTTATCTAGCATTAAACTTCTTTTGAATAAATATTTATAATAAACAATTAAAAAGATGAAAATATTCAAACCAAAAGATTAAATATAGAAAAAAAATACAAGCTTCATTTTATTTGAAAGGAGATATATTATTTTTAAGTCATTAGTATTCTTCACTTTGAGCTGAGTTTTAATTAATTAATCTTATGTTACATTAGAGGATCCAAACTCTGACTGTCAGAGAGAAAACAACCAAATTAATATTTTACCAAAACAAAGAGAATGCGAAAACAAGCTAAATAAATATTCAGACTTATTTTGCTCTGCATAAAGATGCTAAATATCTTTTACAATTGAATATTTTAATTAAATATTTAAAAAAAAAATATAGTTTCTTTTGTTCTTATCTAAACTATTATCGATTTTAAGTTTACTAGAGCTTTTAAAGAGAATAATTAAGAAAGAAAGAAATATTGAACTTTTTTATCCAAAAGTAATTCCATTCAGAAATATGTTATTATTTAATTTATTTAAGGTCAAAAGAAATTTGAGAGATGACATACGCAAATTATACCTAATTTAAAAATATACTGTATTAAATAATGAGAAAAACTAAAATTTTAATGTGAAAGATTTAATAATTTTTGAGAAATGGAGGTTTAAATACACAGCATCATTTAACGGTATCAAGGCTCAATTGATTAAATTTCCTTTGGCCAATTTCGCTCTAATTCTCTATATTGCCGTTTAAAGTTGCAGAGTTCATAGTTGAAAAGAAATTGACAGAATTTTGAAAGAATTTTGCAAAATTTGTACTTTGAAATATTTCAGACTGTTGTTAAATTAAATAATAACATAATTATCTCAAACAAGTGAGGTTTGGCGTGACTAATTAACTTACGAGATTTATAATTGGTTGCAAATAGATATTCATTCATTCAAATAATTATTGAGAAATGTAGAAATACGAAGAAAAATAAAATTGACATTACAGGTCGCCTCTTAATTAGCTGTATAAAGAAGTAAGAAAATTGTCTTCAAAGTTGTGATTAAAGAGGACTTTAACATTATTAATTAAAGATTTTAACATTATTTTTGCTACAAGCGAAGTAATTTTTTTAATATATTTTTGCATTTGTGCTCACTGAGAAAAAAATTACCGTGTTTCTGGCTCTATGAACTCCAGAAAGCTCGGTAACTTTCACCTAAGCGCTTTGTTAGCGTAATAAAATAAAAAAATACAATATTGTTCTAATAACTATAAAATATTGTTCTAACATTAAAATGTTATTGTTAGCAAAAATTAACAATAAAATATTGTTGTATAACGTGTGATATAATTTGGTAAATGTAGTAAAATACGGTTATTTTTATCATGGTACTTTAGAGCGCATGGCATAAGAATCAGGTTGTTAGATTTGCATCTCAGTTTTGAAATTTTTACTCCATGTCTGATAATAAGAACTATTTTAATAACCAGAATTTCCGACAAACCGGTATTATATGAACGGAAAAACTGACAAATAAATGGTTTAAGGGGGGACCCCACCCCCCTTAACCATTGATGTCAAAATATTAACGTTTTTCTTGAATTTTTTTTAAGTAATAGAGACAATGCAAAGACTCCTTGTTTTTTTCTATGTTATTTAGCTACAATTTAAGTCTATTTTAAATTTTTTTCTTTTACAAAATAATAAAAAATAAGTTGGTGGCATCTCCGTGTGTGGCTGGTCATCAAAAAGTAGCACCTCACTGGCCTCATAAGTTTAGAAGTCCTGAAAGATAGGAAAACGATTTTGCTTAGATTTTCTGAAACATAAAGACATTATCTAAAAAGTAGCATAGCGGTTTTTTGATATTTGCAAATTTACCAAAATGGCGGCAACTTAAAAAAAAAATTTAAGTTTTTCATTAAAAAAATATTTATTAAAATATTAATATAAAATCAAAATATAAAAATATCAAAAAAATTCTATGCTACTTTCTAAAGAATATATTTTTACTTAATTTAAAATAAAGAACAGCTTATTCCGTTGCATAGATCACGAGAAAAACGTTAGGCCAGGTCAAAAAACAGCGTTTTGAGAAAAACGCGTTTAAAGTTTTGACTTATGGTAGGGGAAAACGTTTAATTTCATATATATAATGGTCGATAAATGAAATGCCTACAATAAGTTTCTATATACAGTCAACAGAATGGATGAGACACAAAAAGAATGTCGCCCCTCCTAATCCGGCCGAACGGGCCTTTCTGTTATGCCTGCTTCCGGTATAACTTCCAAACGAAGTTAGGTACCGAGAAATCGTTTTAGACAGACATTAGGAAGGGTACAAAGATTTGAAAAATGCAATAAATTTTTTTTCGAAATTTTGAAATATTCAGGGTGGGGTTCCCCCTTAAATACCGTAGATTTTGGTTTTACTTAACAGAATTTTAGATTACTTTTACCAAAAATGCCAAAAGCATACAGTATGGGAATTCTTCCACAATTTTTTTCTTCGTGCAGAAAAGAATAACACTGAATCCCAAGTTGATAGAACTAATAGATCAGATGTCATAAGAGATTCTGTTAGTATGAATTTAAAAAAAAATACAATTTTTGATATATATATATATCTATTTACCTATCAGAAAATTTTTTCTTAACAAGTGAGCTATTTTCTCCTATGTAACATTTTCGACGCTAAATTATATTGATATTCAACAACGTACGTATTAATCCGATGAATTTATTTACAGTAAAATGTGTGATATTAAAACTAAATAAAAAGAATAATCAGTTTTCTTTTAATGAGAGTTATAAAAGTCTCATTCATAAAAAATACAATTTTGTACATTTACTTTATTATGTGCCTGATATTCAACCGAAGCAAGAAGTGCAGTGTTTTATAATGTTTTGTTGCCCGATAAATCTAAAATCAAGTCTAAGATGACGGACTTAATAGTTTCGAAGTTTTAACGCTTTTATAGGTCGAAAAATATACCTCAATAATTATAATTTTAATAAATGAAACTCGCATTACTTTTATGCCATTAGTTCTATTAGACTCTCTTACAATTCAATGAAAAAGTACCTGCACTTTGGGTGCATTATTCGTAAAATCCATTTTACCATAAAATCCATTTTTACAGTAAAATGTTATACCGCAATTTTTACAATTATATTTATTTAATGACAGTAATTATTACTGCAATAATTGCGGTATATCATATTTTTGTTCCGTGACATTTTCTGCTAAAAATGGATTATATGGTAAAAAGTATTGACATCCTGGGCACGGGTATTTTTTTCGTAATTTTGACCGGAATTTTTAACATTGCAATATACAATACTTTGTTTACTACATGCCACATCAGCGCTTAAATAGATAAAAATAGGAAAATGTACCTACTAGACATAACATTTGAACTTTAATCCTATCGGCGTTGTTTCAGTTTTGTTTAATTTGTCTTAAAACTTACATAGAGAATAATATCTCACTTGTCCAGTTACGAAATTCTGAAGCGTGAATGGGTCATAAAACAAATATTATACTTTTTATTACTCATGCTTACTGAATCCCTTACTGTTAGTCCAATTGACCTGGTTTTACTTTATTCGATTCAGTGTAAAGAAGCAAATGCATAGTAAGCCATACATCCCTCGCCCACTTAGTAATATTTGAGTTTTCTCTTATTTTGTTCTCTTTCTCCCCGCAGTTTAATTAAGAGGGCTTCTAAAGCTGATAGGGGTTAATTTTAGGTTTCCCTATTGGGCGCAAGCCATAACTTATAAAATAATTTCTAGTTTTTATTTATTTAATTATTTCCTTTATAATCTATTTTTTACAAGAGAATTAGCGAGCTAGGTGGCTTAAGGGATTGAGCGCTCACCTACCATATTGACGTGAACCAGGTGCGAATTTTAGAGGTTGCTGGTTGATACGAACTCTGCTCTTGTCTCGCACCTACCACATGAAAAATATCTTCAGTGGTACACAGATGGTTAGAATCCACTTGCCTTTGGGTTAACCATGGAAAATTTTCGCGGTTTTCTTCTTCAAGTAACACGCATGTTGGTTAAATGCATCGAAAAAGGCTGATTTTTCCCAAAGTCTGATCCAGAAGTTACCTTGTTCTTCAGGTTGGGTTTCAAATTAGAAGTCACGGAACAGAGCATTGATAGTCGTAAACTCAGAATCGGGTCTGCTGTTTAATGCCGGATATAAAATAAAATATTATGGAGTCTGACTCCATTCTTATGACTAAATGTTAGGATCCATGCAATCAAGATTATGATTTAGCCATATTTTCTATTTTAAGGGTAAAGTATACAAATACATAAAAAAAAGTATGCTGATCTAGAGAAAGTTATTAATTTGCGAAATGTACAAGTGAGAGTATTGCTTATAAAAAATTTTACACTTAAAAGAAAAAAAGAACACAGAAATTAAAGTCGCTCTTTTTCGAAATTTTTTTCCTAGCAGTTATGAAAATACGGTCATAAAACCTCAGACAGAAAGAATTTTAAAAAAAGTTAATTCTTCAAAATAATGGATTTAAATTATTTCAAAATTTCTAGAATGGTTAATATATAACAGCCACCTTATTAAAAAAATTATTTATTCATTTGAATGGCCAAGTAGTAAATTTAAAAAAAAAAAAAAAACTGTTTAACTTCAGAAGTTTTACACAGACATTTTTTATTAAACCAGCCCATTAAAGTTAATTTACTTTTTACTCCATTCAAAATAAAGTCTATATTTTGAATGAAATATTTGCTATAAAGTCACTGTAAAAAGATACCTTTTAATTACCTCGAATAGCTGTTTCAAGGTTTTTTTTATCAAAATTGACAAGCATTTTATGAAAAAATAGTTTTTATTCTGTGGTATATTTAATAATATCCAATTAAACTGAAACTTTGAAGCGGTTAAAAAGTAAGCTGAAATATATATGTAACTTATATATATATATATATATATATATATATATATATATATATATATATATATATGTATATATATATATATATATATATATATATACATATTTATATATATATATATACATATATATATATACATATATATATATACATATATATATATATATATATATATATATATATATATATATATATATATATATATATACATATTTATATATATATATATACATATATATATATACATATATATATATACATATATATATATATATATATATATATATATATATATATATATATATATATATATATATATAGGTCGACTGCAACTCCTTGCATTAATATTGTCACAGGGGATGTAATGGTAAAAATTTCATCCAGTATATGGAGAGACACAACAAAGTCGAGCACTCGATTTTGTATTAACTTGAAATAAAGTTATAATTTACACAAATTTTACAATTTTTCAACACCAAATTCAAAGAGTTCATACACTATAGTTTTAGCAGCGTATGAGTCAATCTGTGCTTTTAAAGTTTGTTTTAATGATTTTAATTCATGTAAAATGTCTAAAATATATATTTAATACTAAATATCAAATAAAAAAAACTTTTTTAAGACAAAAATAGATTCATACAAATTCTAAACGCCATACTTTAGCTCAGGGCTAAAGAGAATAGAAGGGCTGATCCACTCCTTTGAAGGAACTCTCGCCGCGCCAAACCTCCGATTTTCCTATGTGATCTAACTAATTCTTAACTAAAATTGAAGCATTCCTTTTTGTGACATATTCAAAGACATTCATTGTTTTATTTAATGATTTTCCTCAGTTTTTAAGGTGAATTATGAAAATTTAAAATTATTAACGAAATGCCAGTTTGTGCGATTGCAACTTGCAAAAATTCTGATAGAAATGCAAAAGAAAAAAATATAATTTTCCATGCTTTCCCTAAAGTAAATGTTCAACTATGTAAAGAATGGCTTCAACATTGCAAACGAAATGACCAAGTTAATATAAAGCATGCACGAATATGCAGTAAGCATTTCTTGAAAGAAGATTATGAAGATGATATGAGAAATCGCTTCTTTGGATTGCCGATTAGAATGATTTTAAAATCTTCTGCAATACCAAGAGTAAATTTGCCATTTTCTTCTTTACAAACAATTTCTTCTCGGCAAGAAAGATTGAGTAAAAGTAAAGTATTGGTTCGTGCATTGGACAGATTAAAAACTCTAAGCCCAAAGAAAAGCAATTTAAATACAAGGAATGAAAATTTTTAAAGTACAACAAATTGTAATAAATGCTTTAAATTAGAAACAGAAGTTAAAATACTGAAAGAGAGGATTTCTTATTTTGTTTCTTATTTTGCTTATTTTGTGGTCTAAGAACTTTTATTCGCCATCTAAACAGAAACCAACCCGTTACTTCAAAAAGAAAGGCAGGCGAAAAAATTAAAAAATGGATAGTCAAGGAAAATAAAACTTAAATGAAAAGTATAAATTATTAATAGTTAAAATTCGTCTAATTTCATAACAGTTAAATAAGTTTTGAATGAATTTATTCTACATATTTATGATTTTTTTAAAATCATATTCTCCACAATTTAAACATCTATAAACAATTGTAAAATTTACAATGTTATTATGAAAATAAATGTTTATTTTATTTCAGTAATTAGCGTTTAAGGTTCTAGTTTCCTAATGAATAAGTATAAACAAATTACCATTAACAGTTCATTTTAAAATCAGGATTCTAAATTTAACAAAACTTTACAAATTATTGTTATCGAACAATATGTAGTAAAAAGAATATTGATATATGCTTTATTTCTTTGTAACAGTAAAAGTTAAAACCGAAAATTTTAAAATAAAGTATTTATAGCTTCATTTACTACAACTAGTAGAATATTTTTATAAGTTTAAAATGGTATTTATTTTAATATTATGGCCAAGAAAATGTTTAGAACTTTGTTTATCAACGGAAATAATGTGCTAATTGTGTAAAGTTTGAAAACTAATAACCAGAAAAAGTCTAACTTATTTTAACAGAGAGAATGATGCAAAGTTATCATAATATCTCTGCTAGCGATCTCCGAGATCTGTGTACACAGTGACGTCATGAGGGAAATCGTAGCTTCAGCTCTGAGAGCGGAATGAACCACCCCTTCTCTCTTCTCTTTAGCCCTGACTTTAGCTGCTTGACTAACCAAGAACGTACACTTTAAAAAGTCGTGTAATTATTCTCATATATTTAATTTACGAATGTTGGTAATAAATAAAAATCTAGCTGTAGCTTGCATTTTAATGCACAGCTGGAACTTGATTATAAACTAAAGTAAAAATGATTAAATTAAGAATTTCAACCTACCTTTTTCCAAACGCATTGCCTCTAGCAATAAAAGAAGACAAGATATTAGGAATATGCGTTGCATTTCGTAAATTTGGTTAGAACTAATAAAACTGTAATTTAAATGTGTACAAAACTGAATTCATTTACTCTGTTTTAAAGTGCAAAACAATGAAAACAGCATTTTCTATTTATTTATTACCTTCTCTTTATTGACTTTCATTGCAACCTCTTTTACATGAATAAAGGATGTTAAAATAATTTAGAACATAAAAGAATCAGATTACATTGAAAGACAGAGTAAAAACTCTTTCTGTCAATGTAACACACTTTAATGGATAAATGTGTTTAACAAAAGAGATTTGTTTTAGAAAATGTGAAGTATTTTGTCAAGTGAATTGTTTTAACTCTGAACTTCAAAAATGCACCGCACCTAGTTTGCAATTAAATTTCTAATATTGAAAATATTTGATTTGTCTATAGAGTTTGGTGCTGTAAAAAATTTACAAAATGTTTATTTCATTGTTTTTAGGGAATTTGATAATTCAGAAAAATAGAGGAAGATCTTGTTTTCGAAAAGAGATTAATTAGATATTTTTTTAGGAAAAAAACAGGAAAGGAAACGATTTAGAAATGCTTCTGATCTCACAAAAAAGTTTCTCTGATGTAAATGCGAAAGCGTAATATTTTGGCGCGAACTTTGTTCAAAAATTTTATTTTGGCTGAAATTTCGGTTTTACGCAATAGGTGGTGTCCCAATAATTTAAAAAAAAAACTGAAATTGTTTAATAATGAAATTCCATTCTCGATACAGTCTTTAAGAGATCTTTATTTGTTGACGTTTTTGAATCTCCTAAACCATAAAGCACCCAAATATAAAACATTATAATTTTAACTATTTTAATTAAAAATCTTAAAACTTAACTCTTTGATTACAAAATGTTATGTCTCATAAGAAATATATATTTTAGGTGCGATAGAAATTAGCTCAGTTTATCAACAAATACAAATTGTTTTAGAATCAGAAAACAGACCTTTTGTGCGAAAGAAATATTTTATTTTATAACTATCATTGAACAGTCGACCCAATTTTTGGGTTTACGACTGCTAATGTTCAACTTCAGATCCTTGTAATTTTGAACACACTCCAGAAGACAATCATATTCCTGGATCAAGTATAGGGGAGAAATTTGCTTTCGTAGTGGTCTTTTTGATGGAACTAACCCGCATTTGCGTTACAACTACGAAAACATCCCTTGAATAGCCTGACGAAAAGGTGAATCTAACCAATGATCCGTCTACTGCTGATGGTATTTTACGTCAGCACTGCGGTCGGCGAAAACCGGGTGCTCAATTCGAATCGACCAGCCTTCGCTGTGATTCGAACCTGGTTCATCTCATTGGAAGGTGAGAGCTCTGCTACCTGAGCCCCCATAGCTCCCAAAGAGGTATTGATTTGTTATGAGAACTTGGAAGGCTTTGTAATCCCGACAGATTTAGCATGCACGAGAATTATTTTGTACACGGGAAATCATCATCCAGTGACTAGACCTAAAACGTTACGAACGGACCTGATTTGAGACAGTTTTTTTATGACATTTTTTACTACTTTTTTGTCAAAATGAACTAGTTTAAAATCGCTATATGTAACAGGGGATCGCATAAATGTAGAAGAAAAACTTACAAACCTCCAAGAGAATTAAGACACGTCAGCAGGCTTAAAATTGCATAAAGATACTCTATAATGACCTTTTCAGAAACACACGAAGAAACAGTTCATAATTTTGAAGTACCTGTCGCGGTGAAAGATGATATTTCTGGGCATGGATATACACTTTTTATCCTGATGATGTATCCTAACTAGACTACAAGTTTCTCGTAGAGTTTATATAATGTCCTGTTATATCTAACGATTTTACGCTTGTATTTTTTAAGTAAAAAATACTAAAATACAATTAAATAATTTTGTAATTTTAAAGAAAAGCAAATCTAGTTTTTGATTTTAAATTTCCACACCCGAATTAAACGTCATCCACGTAAAAATATTGTTCTCCAGTGTAATTATTATTTATATAGAAAAGGAAGACAAATTATCTAAGAAACAAATATTAATAATCAAATGTTTTCGTTAGCCAAATCAAATAAAATACCATAGAATTTTGATGATCAAGAGTTACTAAAAAGTTTTTTTTATTAAATTTAGAATTATTTTATTTTAAAATTTTTGATGTCTAAATTATCTACAGAAAAAGATTCTTGGAAGGGACACACTGGCCTCTTTTGACTTCTTCTAGGTGTTCAGGAGTGTCCATTCTTTCCAATGTTAATATAAGTGATTGACTAACTATTCTGCCTGTTGCAAAAATTTGTAGCGAATAAAAAAACTAAAGTAAAATGTTTTATGTATTTTTATGCTGCGTTGATTATTTTCGTTTTCACGCAAACGTGAATATTTGAAATGAACAAATATTGCAAACACGTGAATAAAATTTGTAAAGTTCTATTGCTGCTGCTCTTTGACATTTAAAAACATAAATGGCTTCCAGACTAGCTGAAAATTGTTTTTAAAAAAAAGATGTATGTATGATGTGGTGTTCAGTTAACTGAAAGCAAAACAGAAAGTTTGGCACTGTATTTTAAAGATGTTGATATTTAAGTTTCTTTTAAAACTAAAAGAAATTTAGCCTTGAGGGGAAAAACATATGTTTAAAAGAAATTATCTTTATGTGTAAAGATATTTTAACTCAAACGATAAAAAATATAATTCTAACAATAAAAAATCATTATATTTGATTTGCGTGCCTAAAGAGAAACTGATATCTTTTCTGAAATGTTTTCATCATGACTGAAATATTTTATAAAACAAAAACAGGTAATAATAATACGTATAAATTTATTTCAAATGCTTCCTTAACGAAACTAAAAAAAAACTGCAAAATCTTCGAAAATTTATATTCCATTCTTAACCATAAAAAACTGAAACAAAAGCTAATGTACATATTTATACCTTTTTGTTGCCGTATTATCCTCCTGTAATCACTTATTTCAAAAGTATTATTTAAAAAAATTTAAAACTATTTGTTTTTAAATGTTTCGCATTTTTCAACAAACACTATTTTCAAGCACAGTGCAGAAATTTACAGTGCAAAAAGCAGAAATTCACGTCTTGATTTAGATTTTAAGGTCTATGTTCATAGTTTCTAAAGCGAATTCTTAAAATCTTAAATAATCTGTATCAAAAAAAGTTAATTTCTTATTCACCTTATTCCTGACAGAGGTTCTCTCTATTATCAGCAGATGGCAGTTCAATATGAGGCGTTTATAACTTCCACTTGATGATACGGATACATTGATTTACACTAATCTGAGCTACTGTGACGTCATACGAGGATTGCAAGATTTACGGTTAAATTTTTTTTTTCTTTTTTTTTTTCTATGATACTGGGTGAATAAGTGGAATTGCCGCCCAACGCGAAATATTTCATTCAAAACTTGGAAAAATTAGCAATTAAAACTGAAAATTAGCAATTAAAACTGAATATTTTCTTTCATCTGCGGAAGATTAACTAAAATCTGATAATTTTTTGAAATGCTTTAATTTTCTGGGATTGATGATTAAATGCAATACATACAAAACCGAGGTACCTCAGGATAATTTGGATAGCGGTGAATTTTGGAGTTTTAGTTACAAAAACATAAAAGATAATGTATTTAATATGCAATACAGTTTGATCTAAATTTTCGTCAAAAATATCAGTCATTTTATATGGAAAAAAAAACTAATCAAAAACTAAAAATTTCTGAAATCAAAAATAGTTCAAAATTCTTTTCTAGATAACTGTTAGCGATTAGTGGTTCTCCAAAAAAAAAATCACTTAAATTCAGTAAAAGAATTTTCATCACTTTGCTGTAAAGCTCTCCATCTTTAGAAGATTGATTATTTTCTCATCTGCTATTTGCTTAGTAGTGTTATTTATTTACCATCCTTCACCATTAATATTTATTTATTTTACGTAATTTAAGTAAATTCAACGTAACTTATGCAAATGATACGGAAACTTCCCATTTATCTTACTTTTGGCGCCACGTCGAGATGAATAATTTTTCGATTCCAAATATTCACACCTATAAAATATTCTGCCAGCTAATTTCTCATCTATTTTCTCCTAAAATGCAGTTTTCAAGACTATTTTTCATCGAAAATGACATTTTGAGATTTATTTACCCTTCATTGAGATAAAGCCCTTGATATTTTAACGAATAAATGTAGTGCTCTTTCGTTATGTTTCAGTAAAATATATTCAGAATTTAATCTAAGGTGGTTCATTATTTTTGAATGAAGTGTGCTACCTAAATCATATGAGATTAATGCAAATTAAATAAGTTTATTATCATTGTGGTTTATTATTATTGTACGAAGTATACTATCTAAATCATATGAGATTAATGCAAATTAATAAAATAAGAAACTTAATTTAATTACTTTAAATTAAATTATCCTATTTTTCAATCATGATATTCTCAAATTTTCTGGATCGATTAAAAAACATCATAACTTCTAAATAAATGCACTCAAAAATGTTTCTGAATGCTTAGCTGTAAATTACAAAAAAAAAAAAATAATAAATAAATAAATAAAAAAAAATAAAATAAAAAAACACTTTTTGCACTTTTTGTTTGAACTTTTTTTCATCACCTGTTTGATAAGCATTAAGGTTAACATAATTTTTTAATGAAATATTAAAAAATCTGCTACTGAGTTTCATACCTAATAGTTGATAGTATAAGATTTTCGAGTTTCAGATTTTTGGATTAAAGCTTCCTAAACTGTTTTAATGCTAAAATTAAGAAAGGTTAAACCAAATTACTTAAAAGTTGATATATTTATCAAGGTCAATGTGAATAGTAAGTTATTATAAATACTAACCGCCCAATATTAATAACAACCCAATAATCCGGTTAAAGTGAATAATTTAAGTGAATTTATCACATTGACCGATTATTATTAATAATGACAAATGAAGGTTGGTTAATGTTGCTTGTTTTTTTCTCTCACTTTGTCCAAAGATCGGTTATTATTAATTTCGACCTGTTAAACCGTTTAATCACGTTGACCATCAAGCTTCATTGGTTATTATTAGTAATAGCCTGTTTTAACAGGCTATTACTAATAATAACCAATCATAACCAGGTGAGTAATTTGCGATATTTCTTATTTTGACCAAAAGAAGCGGTTATTCTTAATATTGAACGGGTGTAATTAATAATTACCGGATTTATCACTACAACTGTAACCTATTCTCTATTCCCTATGGTAAAGAGCATCTGAAGACAATATAATAAAATATAACTGAACAAAAATGCTTTAATAACGTTTTTAACGATGTTTCATTTTTGGAACATTGACGTTTGACAGGAAAATGTTTTACTGATCGTGGTAAAAATAGCTTGAGCTTTGTTCCGGTATTTACTTTTGGACGGAAAAATATAGTATCCACTAAGAAGTCCATGAAAATATCAATTTTGGAAATATATTAACAATTTAAACAGTTTTTAGGCATAAAATGATTTTATATTGACGAGATATTGTACATATTCTACAGGAATAGTTTTTAAAGTAAGTCAAGAGGTGCGTACGTGATATTTTCACGCGTGCCTGATATTTTTACAAAATTACTTATCGCTTTTTTAATTCTGTTTGTTGTCTTATCAAATTTCCCTTTGTCATTCGATTTCATAACTAGACTTACATTTTATTTTACATTAGTGCAAATGCACTAAGCTTTGCATGCTATTTTGATACCAAGATAGAAATCCAGATTTACATTGTCATTAGTTTCAAAACATTCGCTTGGTGAAACTAAAATACAATATTTTAAAACCATCTAAAACGGGAAAAAAAAACTTAAAACTATTTCAAAAGCTATTTTTGAAACAATTTAAAACCATTTTAAAACCATTCTACAAAGTTTATGAGGTCTTATAGAAAATTAAAATAAATAAGTGCAAAAAAGGTGCGAGAAAGCGGATATTGTTACTTTTTAACAAGGAGGTTTCCGGGATATTTTGAAATGTGTTTGAACAGCTCTAAATCTTTAAGCATAATGCATGTATCTTATTTTTAAAGTGTGGACGTCTTGCATTAATTAGTAATTTCTATAAATGATTAATTTTCAAAGCTATAAAATTTATTTAGTGATTTACATTGACAACTTAAATAACGTATTTCTGCTTAATACGTGTAAAAAAACGATGGTTATATTGCATGTAGTTATGCATTAAATCTCCTCACATATTTTCGATAATTTAATTGCCCCTCCCACCTTTATTTCCAAAAAAACATTTTCATATTTTTTACAGCAAAAATTAACTTTCGGCTTTTTTTTTTCTTTTTGGCTTCTTTTAAATGTAGAATTTATTCAACTAACTTCTAAACTTATTGTGAGTCTTCCGATTACGTTATTTTCTAAAGTTAAATTTTTGGTTGAAATATAAATCTTAAGTAGAATATTAGTAGCAATATATCAATACCCTTTTAGGATTTGTGGAACAAATTTAATTTACATTTTTAAAATAAAGTTTTAAAAATTTTTCGTACGATTATTAAAGAAAGTTTATTTTTCAATTTTTTTTTAAATTATGAAAACAAATATCTCTATTTTCTATTTATTTATAATTATTTTTTAATCAATTTCATCACATACACGCAATTGAAATATCATTTAAATTTAAAAGTAATATTAAAATAATGTCAAATACTGTCTGGAGATATATGAATACTCTTATTCAGTCTATTGTTAAAAATATTTTTTTTTAACAAATGAATAAGTTATGAAGCGAATTCTAAAAGTATGCAAATGGCTCTCACATTCTTTTCAGTTTTATCAATCAATAAAGTCACTGTTTCTACATCGATGCACTTTGTTCTCCTAAGTAATTCAAGTTGAAGAAAGAATATATTCCACTAAAGAAAGGAATTTTCTTTTACATTCTTAAAATGACAGGGATTTTCTTGAAAGACTAAAGTTAAGGCAGGCAATTACTCATTGTAAAAGATGTTAAAATTCATGCTTGATGACAAGAAGGAAGCGATATCTTTACAGACAGATATATTTTTGGCATCGTGATAATAGAGATTTTTATTATCAATTTGTAAATGATAAAACTCTAACAATTGATTTTAATGAAAGTTAGCATACGCTTAACAATAGAATGGCGGCCATTTTGTGAATAAAAATTTCCCAAGTTTTTATTAACAGTTAATAGGGTTTTCATTACTGACTGTAACATTGTTAAAATTTAGATTTTTTTTTTATTATCAGTAATTCCATAAAATGTAATATCTAGAGTACAACTCAAATTTTGCAGTAAATCATTCTGAAAAGTTGTCTGGATTAGCTTTAATAGATTATATGGTAGCTTTCTTTTCATCCTATATGGTAATGCCCAATTATTTTCTAAGATTTTCAATCTATTTTAAAACGATTATTTCAACATGATGAATTGGACTATGAGCAGTGGTCCCCACTTCCAGGATCACGGTCTAGTACCGGTCGAATGAAACCGAGCCGCCCAAGGAACATTAAAGTTTATTAAATGCGGTGTATTTCTCTCGGGATTGAGCAACTTCCCATGGTGGAGATGTTAATTGAGGTAAGACGAAGACGTTACCTAAAGCTGTACCAATATCACGCAAAATATCTTATTATCGAGGGGCTTTTAGGTGAAGTTCATTGGTTGAACTATTTTAGACTAAAAAATGAAGCTTTAGTTACGAGAAGCTGTGTATCGCTCCTCTCTATATTCACCGATATTTTCTCATGTTCAACAGTGCTTTGAATCAGAAATGAGTTAGATACAAACGTCATTTTAAAGTTACCTTTGGAAAAGAAAATGTCCCAGGAAGAGACAGTAGAAGAGCTTTCAACATCAAATTTACATAAACTTTTAACAGACAATATCCTAAGTCCTACTTGAAATAATTGGACAGGAGATTCCCATGCACCAAACAGCTCTGCGTAGTTTGCGGTAACAACGTTTCTGATGAGACAATGAGACCGTAAGAAATTGGCCATTAGATGACTTAGCATTAGAAGGCATTTTTTTTGTCTAGAGAAACGAAGAGTCTAGATTCGTAAAAGAATAAGATGGCGGTGTTTGTAATGCTGTATCTGTGTTATATTAGTTTTTGTGTTTATTTTATGGATCTATAACAATAGAAATAAATAAACTTGCGAATACTCACTGGTCGTGATTGTATCTGGAATTCCTGCGTCGTTACAAGACCTTCACCATTCTAAACTTCGCCATTCTAACGCAAAGCACCCTGGACTAAAAGACAAACTCCCGGAGAAAAGATAAAAAACGAGTACTTGAATTACAAGAAATTTATTAGGGCCACTACGTCAATAAAGGAAAATACACTGAAAACATCTCATTTGGGGCTAACTGTACTGCTAAGACGAAAAAGCCACTCACTGCAGGTGATGAATTGATTTTGCCCCCTAATAAAGACAATTGCCGTGAACTTCTAAGAGAGGTTTCTACAGTAAAGATAGCACTGTGACGAGGTGTACTGAAGAAATAGCCGAAGACATTGGGGCCATTGTTGGAGAGGATAAATACGTGTAATAGATCATAGTGGTGCGCACACCAAGGTTAACAAATCTACAGATATCGACAACAAGGCAATAGTACTTGTTTATGCCTGATATCTATATCAGGAGAATGTGCATAAAGATTTGTTATATGAACTATAGACTCTCTTTGCCAATCAACACAATCGGGGCAGAGATGATCAGTTCATTGCGTAGTATTTCAGGACAGCTACGCTGGTCTTTTTATGTCAGCATGTGTATAGACTGAACTGCCATGACTGAACTTTGTTGTAGAGGATTAATACGTGTAGTACGTCATAGTGGTGAGAACACCAAGGTTGACGAATATTCAGATATCGACAACAAGACAATACTACTTGTTTATGTGCGATATCTATATCGAGAAAATGTGCATGAAGATTTGATATGTGAACTATCAGATCTTCATGCACATATATGTAATACATTTGCCAATCTACATAATGGGAGCAAAAGTGATCAATTCCTTTCGTGGTTACATTTCAGGGCAACTAAACTGGTCTTTTTGTGTCGTCATGTGTATGATGGGGCTGTTGCTATGACCGGACGTTTGTCTAGTTTAAATGCTCAAATTAAAGAGATTAACTTTGATGGTGAATCTACGCATTATCTCATTCGCAAGGAAATGCTGGCAAGCTGAAAATGCGATTGGAGCTGTACGGCGTGTTGTTTGATGTTGTTTAAGTTATTAATCCATCAAAGCATACGACCCTATGCTCGCGCCCGTTTGAGCAGCTTTGTGAGAAAATGGACGCAGAGTACAGATGCTTTCTCTTATACTCAAAAATTAGGTAGTTATATAGAGGAAAATCTCTAATCAGAATAATTTAAATCTTAGAGGCATTGCAAAGATTTCTTTCAGAAAAGAAGTCGTCGCTGGCAGCACATTTCAGTGACAAGGTATGGATCGTAAAACTGGCTTACCTGTGTAACAGTTTCAACCTGCTCTATCTCTGCCTACTCAAAGACAAGTGTTTTTAAATCGGCAGACAAAGTAGCTGCCTTTAAAGCAAATTTGAAGTTTTGGGGACAGAGCGTGAACAGAGGACGTTTGGATGTGTTTTAGACATTACAGACATTTTGAGGCGAAACTGAGCCTGAATATTCATTCTCCCAATTGACACTCAATCACTAGATTTTGCTTTTAAAAGAATTCGAACCCTACTTACCAACCACAAAAGACCCACGATAAGGACCCGCGACCCATTTATCAACAAATAAGGCAATTCTAGCATATTTCTGCAGGAAGAAAATCAACTGTCGGAGATTGCAAATGACGGCGACCTTAAAATTATGTTCGAGTCAACAACCCTGCTGGTATTCTGGATGAATGTCATGGCGGAATACTCCGAGATTGCCACTACACCACTTAAATCCCTATAGTAATTTCGACAACATGACTGTGTGAAGCTAAATTCTCTGAAGTGACAACAATCAAAACAAAACAATGGAATAATCTGAGCACAATAAACGCGTTTGGAGTATCATTGTCTTCTATTACCCCCAGATGGAATAGTTTCATTGCGAAGAAACAAGCTCGGGGTTCTCGTTGATGTGGTGTTCTAGTGAACTAAAATGTTAACTTACCTTATATTCATTTTTTAGTGGAACTGTACTTTACTTTGAAGCCATGTTTAAATACAATGGAACTAAAATTATTATATCAAAATAATTTAAACTATAAACAATCATTACAGGTCGAGGTTAAATTACGAAACGTTGACTGATCCACTGCGATATAAAGGTTGGGGATCACTGACTAAGGAATGGAAGGCTCGCTTCAAAAACAGGTTTTCTTTTTCTAACCATGGTTATGGCTGAGCACTCAGTTATCCGTTCCCTTTCTGTTTACTTCAACCGTAAACTTTTTAAGGTAAATATTTCATTTACTGTAAAATGAATTAGAATTTCGTTCCCCAGTTTCATCGCAACTTTTTTTACAATAGTGATCGTAAATGCATTATTAAAATTACAAAATTTGTCAAAAATGTGAATGTTTTTCAAAAGTCAAGATTCGTCTTTCCATAAAAAGTAATAAATTACCAGTGACTAATTTTCCAGTCACTATTTTTAAATATCAATTAATTTTAAAATTTTCTTTGCTTCCTATTAACTTTAAAAGGTAGAATAAAAGACTTTATTTATGATGAATTTTACAAAAATATTTAAAAACTACATAAAATTTATTATACCTTTTTATTAATATAGAGTCATTTTGTTCCTAAATATTTTTCAATTTTGCAGGCTAGCAAAACTACTTCATGAAAGTGTCACAGTTAAGAAATTTCAACAATGTAAACTCTTTGAACGATTAAAGAAATATCGCAATAAAAATCACAGTACAATTATAAAAAGGGAAAAAAATCATTCTCCTCAAATTTAAAAGTATCTTTTAAGTCTTCTTTTGAAAAACTTTAAAAGCCAAAATGCAGGGCAACTTCGGCTAAAAGTATTATTTTGAAAAAATCGTGATTAGAATATTCATTTTAAATGATAAAAGACAAAATTTCTTTTCTTAAGATTTACAAGAATGTATAAATTATTGTTGAAGCGAAAATTTTAATGAAGCTTTGGTGAAAAAAGATAATAACTTTCCGCTAACGTTCAAAGAAATTTTGAACAAAAAATATCACATGAATATTCCCTATTTTTTAAACTGTGATTTTTAAGTGACATCATTTTTTTCTTCGACAGACTTTTTGAAATAAAGAGTTTTTTTTTTTCAATTTTTTTTATTTACGGACATTTTTATCGAAAACACTATAATCATAGTTTAAGTAAGCCGCTGTTAACAAATTTATTTAATGATTTCTGATTTACCATATTTATATATGAAACAGAAATAATAAAATAAATTCGATTAAAAATTTCTCGAGACATTGCGAAATACGCTAAAAGAATAATTAGCAGTAAGGGGTACAAGTTTTCAACCACTCTTCTGACGAAACTATTCGGCCCATATTTTCAGATTGCGTCAAACCCCTATATTTTAAGAATCAAGAATCCGATTCCGTCGAAAAAGGCGTGTTTATTCAGAAAAAGTATTTTTTTGTGTCTGGATTCGTAACTTAAAATATCGTCTGCACTAAATAATTAGCACAGTTTAAGTCACCCCCATGAAACATTAAAATTGAATTCTAAATCATATGGATCTGATCATTAGCTCAAAAGTTATTCAGGGCGATCAGTGTCTTTTTGACGCACTGCACATCAGACAAATTTGAATTTTTTTTAAATTTAAGAACATCTATAGCTTTCGAAATAAGAGTGAAAACAGACTCCCCTTATAGAACATGAATACAAAGAAAAGATTCCAGAACATAAAAAGAGACATGTTAAGTTGAACAAAGGACGCAAGCATTAGCCAATCACCATTCCGTCCATATACATCAAACCGTTACTCCACTGCAACAATTTCAGTGGATCATCATTTTACATTACATCTACAGTATGTACTTTGCACCCAGTAACTAACATCTGTTGCATAAAAAAGTATTTGAGAGGAGGAAAAATTATTTATCGGTAAGGTGATTCAGTTCTCTGAAAAGGTAAGCCAAGCTTAACCCTGTCCGCATCCAGGGAATGCTGGTAACCCGAAGTTCGCTCTCGCAACTGCATCGGTAAGAGAAGAGACACAAAAAGGAAGTGATTGAGAGACGAAAGATGGCAGCACTGTCGATCGATGAACTGACACTCGATTCGGATCAGGATGCATAAAGCATAGAAGAGTTTAAGTTAGGTATCTAAAGATACTAATAGTTTAAGAGGGCTACATGGATGTCGCGCACTCTGAAAAAAATAAGATGAAGTTGAGAAATAGCGGGAATCTGGTTTGACATAGAATTATAAAAAAAAGTGTCGTAATTACCTGTCATAATTATATGTATACAGGTCGTAATTTATTTATCATTTATCGCAATTTATTTGGTCTTTAGGACTATATGAAGAATTTAATTCTTTTTCATGTTTTTATTTAAAATTAAATGCAGACTGTGTAGTTTATTGTTTTAACTTTTCTTAACTACTCAAAAGTTTTCTTTTCAGTTATTCAGGTTTTATTTAACTTCTTTTTATAGTTATATAACTAAAACTCCTGTATCTTTTAAAAACACTTAGTGAGAACCTGTATCCTAGAAACGTTTTCGTCAATGAGAAAACTCATTTCTTTCCTTTTAAAGCTATTAAATTTTGCTAAGCCTTTCTTTATTTTATTTTTTTAAAATTGGTGATTTTTAGTAATGCGTTGAGATTCAAATCATTAACTGATAGTAATTCTAAGCTATTTCACACTTCAAAAAAGTATCTCCTTTTTGGTGCAGAAAATCCTTTTTACTTTATTCTTAATGATGCGTACTAAGTTTTTCTACGTACTTAAGCTTCTTTTTTTTTTCGCTGCACGGAAAAATGGAAGAAAAGGTAAAATGATATTTACTAGATCTCGATAAGCTCGAAGTAATTTTCCTCATTATAGGAGCCGTTAAAGCCTACGAGCTTCGGTCTCGTTAGTGGCTTGTCACACGTTTAGGGTTTTTAGAAGTCATTACTTCAATTTCTTTGCACTTTGATAATAGTTTTTCTATAAGAATGAATAGATTATTTTCGAATAATGTACAGGAATATAATGTGAAACTAAAAAAGATATATATATATATTAAATTCTAACATTTACAACTGTGTATATTGCTTAATGTATAACTTAATCTTTTCTGTGAAAAGCTTTTAAATGATCCGTTAACTTGATAATACTATAATAAAGAGATTTTTTTTAAATATGAAACTTTATCATGTATATAAAGTTAGTACAATAAGAGTCTTATTCAGAAATAAATATAAATTTAAAGGCCTTAACCCTTTAATTTGTGTTTAAAAAAATGTTTTATTAGGTTCTATTTTACTATAAAACAAATATGCATAATTCATTAAATTTTTTTTTTTTAAATATGTACGAAGGCTGTTTAAGTACGCGTTGTTTAAAAATAAAAACCAAACGAAAGCAAATTATCACGAATCAAATTTATTTTCATATTCTACATACGTTTCTCTTTTCTTTCAAATTAGTTGCCGAGTTTGCTTAAACACTCATCATACCTTACAACTAAATTAAGAATACCCTTTTCATAGTAACTTGACGACTATTTTCACGTCTTACCACCGTTGTACTGGTTGCTGCCAAAATGATGATCGATACATTGGAAAAGATTAAAATCATTTAGCACAAGGTCTGAGCTGTATTGAGTGGTGGTCCAAAACTTCCCTTTCTTAAACTTGAACATTTTAAAGACGCAAAAACTGACAGTACAGGTTACCTACACAGCTGTTACTGAGCACTGTTGTTCCCAAGGTATACCAGGACGACACGACGCAAACACTAGTTGCGACACAGGTGTCACCTATTAGTCTATACATAATAACGACCCTTACTTAAAACAACAGCCTTTCGTATAATACATTTCTGTCTTTAACAATTTTTTAAATATTTAAATCCCTTCTTAACGCAGCTTTACATATGAATGTGAGTTGTATTTATACTTATATCATTACCGTACAGTGAGTAATAAAATGTGGAGAAAAATACAATTAAATACTTGTCTTAACCCAGTTCTATTCGAAATTTATGTTATCCAAGTAGGAAAGATGAAATAGCTAATCTTTCAGGTTTCTTTTATAAAATTCGTAGCGAAACTGTTATGAAGTACTTTTCTTCTGAAAGTCCTTTTTTTTAACGATTAAGGTAAAATAAATGAAAGCAATCTATCTTCAAGACCTTTTTCTGTCAAATCCTAACTTGAAAAAGATTTCAAAACAAAGCCGGATGAATGATATCACTATTTTTTTAAGATATGTTTTCGATGAAACTTGAACTGTAGTTAAAAATTAATTACTGACAAGACCCTCTTTTAAGATGAATGAAAGTGGAATAAAATAGAAAGAAAAAAGTTTTTTCATTTTCCTACCCTTTTATACGAAAAATGTATTTCTTTCAACAAAAACTCAGTGATCAATTCCTTTTTATAAGTGAAAAAATCTTATTTACTTCGACATTACCAGTAAGTATTTGTGTAGGTTTTATCACCTTTTAGATTTGATGATAATGTTTGTAGTATACATAATTATTTTGACGATTCAGCTATGCAATATAAATTAGTATACATACATTCTTTATTTCTTAGACAACAGGACTTTTATTTATGAGATCAAAAAAGATTATTTTTCTCAACTAAAATGTTCACCCCAATATCAAGGCCGTGGTCCGCATTCAAACTGCTGAGACCGAGTACATGCATAAAATCTGTGGTGTCGAAAACTTCGTGGTCGGTCACAGAGCTGTACTATGAGTACGGGAATCTTGAAAGTTTTTTCTTCCCCTTCAGATCTATATCTAAATTGTGAAAGTTGCCTCACAAATGAGATCCCCTCTGCAGAGGATTACAATAGTGATCGCATGTCTTTCTGGCATGGTCTGATGGCATGTCTTGATAATTTTCAGAGATGTTTTCTCGAACATCGCCGATATCCCATTTTGTAGATCTAGTGCGACGTAAATAAAATACCTATTTACACCTAATCTACCTATCTAATAATCTTATCTATACCTAATATTAAGTTCTTCTCTTCCTTCCATCAAGTTACTATTATATCCTGAAAGCCATGGAAAAGAAAGCTATGAAAAATGACAAACTATTCTGAAAAGCAATGATGCTTAATTCATTAACAAAGTAGTACCGGTTAGGTAACAGGGAACTTGACTGGAATCCGAAATGTCTTCTTATTTTGTAACGATGCTGGAAGGTAGGTACTTAATTTGTGTCACACTAAAGATGCACAATGTGCTATTGGCGGCGGTCTGGCAAACATCACTGAGCATGATGAGAAGACATGCCATCACAGTTTTGATTCTCTGCAGTTGAAATAGCTCCTCTAGTTTGGGATCCCGGTGACCAGCTTAAGATGTCAAGCACTTAACGGTAGATCAGTTTAAGACGAGCTACACCACGAACTCTCGGTCCCTATGTAGACTGATCAAAGTGGTCAACCACCCGCTTACTGACCTCATTCAGTGATGCATGATTTCGGTGTTCTACTTTGAACTGTACTATCACGATCAGTCCACTACTGGACTTTTGTAGCCATGCATCTTTATCAAGAATACAAAATATTTAAATTTTCTTTTTACTAAAATTTGTATTCCATTTACTAAAAATACCACCTCAGCGTCAATTTTCAAGATGAACGGGAAAAGTACTTTAAACTGTCTCGGGAATTCAGATAGATGTTAATAATGATGATGATAACGAGGAGTTGAGTAGCATGATGTATCTACCTGAATTAATACGGTTCCGCGTAAACTGGAGACAATGATGATCTTCCCCCTAGTGTTTAGGTACGATAATATATCATTCTGTATGAAACCAAACCCATACAAAAAGCCAGTTTTAAAATTAAAGGATGGAGAGACTGGCGCTACTACCTCCATTGAAAATAACTTCTCCGGCTGAAGTATGGAAAATCTTATATGTAAGAGGAAGGGAAAGCGCAAAAGTTTGCAAACCTTTGCATGTGATTGGCGAATAATACTAACAGCTATGCAATACTTCTCCAAAAATTTTTTTCTCACGTTCAACTCAGTACGCACAAAGTTTGAACAATAAATTTTTTCAGCAAAAATGTACTCTGTGAAAGGTAGAAGTTATTTTTAATCAACGAGTTGCACAACAATTGAACGATTTTATATCATAGCTTCGTAAGTATCTGTAAAACTGCAGATATGGAACTTGACAGATAACCTATCCGATATATTAGTAGATTAATCTATCCGATAGCTCTATGACCCTAACTAGTTTGGGGACCGTCTGCTTAGACTCTTTCAAAAGCAGCCGATTTGTTCCGTGCAGCTGAAATGTTAACTTTTCTAGCATAATTACTCCCTGGAGAATAACTAAGTATAGGTAAATAAATAAGTTTAGTTAGTACTATAATTTAATACTTTGGTTCCTCGTTCTGTTGTTTCAACGTTGCAAACTCGTGCCAAACGAGATGAGTA
This sequence comes from Parasteatoda lunata, assembly GCA_949128135.1. NCBI lineage: Eukaryota > Metazoa > Arthropoda > Arachnida > Araneae > Theridiidae > Parasteatoda > Parasteatoda lunata. Next base: position 110,226,313 of record OX421971.1, on the reverse strand, counting down.
AAAGCTTAATAATTAGCTCTGCAATAAAAATACAGCAAATTTATAATTTAGAAATTAAATATGATACATGAGGAACTAATAGGTCACAAGAATTTAAAAAAATGCTATATTTATTTAAATGTAACAAATATTATTTGACGTTCTAAAACAATGGTTCTCAAAAGGTGTTCAGAGGAACCCTGAAGTTCCATGGGTGGCTTGCAGGAGTTTCGAAAGTTAATATATTTTTTAAATAGTAATAACTATATTTATGTCCCAACAGTAATTCGTAATTTATTCAATAATTTGGTTGTTTACATGAACTTTTTTATGTAGAATGCCAATAAAATGAATAAAAGAATTCCAATAAAAGTAGTAAAATTCCAATAAAATTAGCAATTTTTAAAAAAGAAATAAATAAATGTTATTGATATTAATATATTGAATAAATTATAAAAAAGACGTGCATTAAAATATCATAATTATTTCTCATCGTGCTTCTCTATTCAAACTAGAATCATTAAAATCTATACATAATAATAAACGCGGCTGTGTGTGTGTCTGTTTGTCTGTCTGTCTGTAATCACAATATATCGCCCCAGAAGCCTCGCCCAGGCACGAAACTCGGCACATAATTGTGTTTTGACATAATGAAGAAGTATTTTTTTTTCAAAAATTTGGATTAGTTTTTTAATTATGAGTTATTTTGTAAGAAAATCTATGCTTTTTCGTCTTCAAAGAGCCATATTCAAAAAACTATTAAAAAATGCATATACTTTTCTCCACTCTTATAAATGTATGCTAATGCGAACCTTACAATTGAAATATTAATTTTCGACAACTTAAACCAATAATATACGAAGAAATGAATAATTTAATTGTAAGGTTCGCATTAGTTTACATTTATCAAAGTGGAGAAAAGTTTAACTTTTGTATTAAAAATGTGGCAACATATTCGATACGTAAATAGAACGCTTCGATTTGATATATTTGTCGCTGTTTATAATTGCTATAATAAGTTTTGAAAAAATTGATGCCTAATGTTATTGAAGCTATGATTATAACAGGACATTCAACAGGAAATAGTGTGCTTATTCCTCGCATCCCCATCATATCTTCAGACAATCCGTTTCAGTTTAAACGACTTCAGTTTCCTGTTTTCACATGGACAGCTTTATGTTGGCTGCTCAAGAGTTGGTGATGGAAAGAACTTATTGGCACCAAATGAAAAATCTAAAAATATTGTTTATAAAGAAGTTTTACAAGAATAGGAAGAATTATAATCTGTATGCTGACTGACACAAGTTTTATTTTATTGCTGTTTCTTAAATATGTTATTAACTGCGTTTTAATTTTCAGCTATTGGCCAATGATGATTTCGAAAGCAACTTTTGTATGCTTTTACAATTTCTGAGGGCCTTTTTTTAAAAAAAAAACGAAACAAGTCTCCACCTGATAGTTATATTATAGGTTAGGTTAGCATAGGCCTTAGGTTACCATAGCAAAGTTACATCTTCAAACATCCTCAAAAGCTATAACACATCTGCAGCAGAACTGGATATGAAGACAAAATTGCAGGACAGGAACACTTTAATTGTCCATTAATCTTCCGATTTCCTGCTATGTTTTAAAAAACTTTATTTGTGAAAACCTTTAGCGTGGCGGACAGCTGGCCGCCTTAATCGGCTAGTAAAGAATATAAAAATATGCTTTTCTTTGATGACTTATTCTCAACATTACTAACAGTTCTGGTTTGAAATCCATAATTCATCGTATTTTATTCATTTTCAGCGTATGCATGGATTGAGAATAAATTCCTAATATTAAATCTTTCATTCACCACATTAAATATTTTCAAAATAATTAGTGGTCTCTCTCTCTATTATTATTATTTTTGTTTAATATATTCACAACTACTAATAAACTTTTTTTTCCTTTTTTGTAATGGCGGAGTTTCGATAAATGGAGCTAGATCATTTGGGGATCCATACCCAAAACAAATTAGGAGCCGCTGGTCTAAAGAACTGAAATTAAAATACTATTAATTTTATTTGAGTTAAAAAAAATATTAAATATTAAGTTCGAAACAAAAATAAATATTTAAAAGGATATAAAGTATTTAGGATTGAATATTTGTTTACTTTCAACTGGGCAATATCCTTAAACATTTTCAAATGCACTTCTTTGTCTTTTTCAATATTTCAGGTAGTAAATAAACATCTCAGTAGAGTTTATCTTATATACGTGTATCACTGCTGGTAAATTTTCGCAGTAAATTACGAACCGTTTACTTTTTTTCTATCTTGAGAAAAAAAAAATAAACAAATAAACGATTGGAAAGAGATATGGAATGGGGGAAAAAAGTAGCAAAATAAGTTCTCCCAGTTCCCCCATAGAATGTGAAAGTAGTCACCACTCACTTTACAGAACATTTCTTTTTCTTCAAGGTAATTTTTTTTTAGAGTTCACAGGCTATATTTAACACTGCATTGTTCAACGAATAGAATTGTTTCTGTATTCTGTAAGGGATATTAATTTTCTAAATATTTCTTTGAATTCCTTGTAAAAATATATATAAAAATATTTTCATTCATCAAATTGTTTTGTTTTATTTTTTTTATATATTTATTAATTTGTTTTTAAATATTTTAAGCATAATACATACACTACAAACAAATGTTCTCTCCTAGAAATGCAATCGTAAAATCCATTTTTACCGGAACATGTTGCGAAATAAAAAATACCGTATTTACAGTAATATTTACCTAAAATCCACTGGAATACTTTAATTAAATATTGCTGCAAAAATTTCCTTATAATATTTTACATTAAAAATGAATTTTACGGTAAAATTGATACTTTTTACAGGTACTTTATACGTGATTTGATGGATAATTTTTTACAGTTGTAGTTGTTTTTTTTATGGATAACTTCATAATCTGAAATTACATCACTCGGTCATTTAACCTTTATTTTATTAAGTTCCTCACCTTTTAAATATAAGGAGAGGCTCAGTCCACTCCTTGCTGTCCCTTGTCAACACATTCACCTCTCTTTCAATCTCTTGGCCGTCTCTGCTCGCCTTTTTCTCGTCCAATTCTCTGTAGTCTTATTCAATACAACTGTTCAATTCACATTAATTTATTTATATTTAATTTAAAATATATAAAAGTGTTCCTCGACCCACTGCTCTCAATATCGCTGAATTACAGTATTACTGAAATGTAGCTTCATATGCGCCAAACAATAATAAAAAAAATTTATTCAATTAAAATAAGGAATTGTTGCCAAGCGGGTAATTTACCTACATTGTTAGAATTTTAATTCTAAAATTAAGGGCAGCAGTATATCTATCAAATTAACTGTAAAGTTTATGATAAAGAATATTTTTTAACCCTTATGGTTTTAATACCTTTTACGACTAATATGTTTAAAAGTGAATACAAAACTATTCGCTTTTTAAACTATTTACAACTATCATGGTTTCTAAACTATAAAAAAGAAATTTAACTGAACAACACATTTCATACAAAACTACTATTATTTTGGAAAACTTTATTTTCATATTATTGTATGAAATGTTTTAAAAAAAAATAAATGGCCCATATTATGAAAATTAAAAGAACCTTCAACAAACGTGTTTGTCTTTCAAAACAAAACCAAGTTTTCTATTATCATAATTTAATGATATCTTCGCAATTGGATTGGGTAATGACATAAAAATAATAAAAGTATGTTCAAACTTATTTCTTTCCCAAAAAGACAAAATCTAATTACTTTCTTCCTCCGCTATTGAATTTTTCATGATGCGTTTCATTATGTTCGTGAAAAATAATAGCTTCTGAGTTTATTACGGAAACCTAATTTCTAACACTCAGGAATTTTAAGGAAACAACATAAAAATTTTCCCAGACCATATAAATACAGTATATCCCCTTAGTCATTTCTTTTTCATTATTAAAATTGAATTACTTTGTCAGAAGTTTGGATAAATAATAACAGAATTCGCTCGCAGCTACTGCTACACTAAATATTTTATATTTAAATTTCGTTCTCTGTTTGATTTCTCATGAGACTTTGTAGCATGTAGCAAAGATGTTTTCTAAATACGTTTTGACATTTATGATTTCCATCTGAAATCTCTGATTCCCTCAACTTATGCTGTTTGAGTTTTCTTTACTTTTCGTAGCGCTTTCTCGTTGCATTTGAATGAATTTTTTATTCTAAATCATAAAATACACAGTTAGAAAATTCACGGTAAGGATGGTTAAATAGCAATTTCTTTAATTTTTATGTTATTTCATTCACCCAAATTAGTCAAATAATCATAAAAACGATGATATTAAAACTGTCAAGTCTGAAAAAAACCGTACATTAACTGCTTTCACTTATAGGGTTTAACAACCAGAATACTATTCTCGCCAACTAGGCCCACTTTATAAAGCCATTTTGATCCTTGCAGTTGGGTTCTTACTGTAGCTGATTGGGCTAATTGGTCAATCTAATGACAAATCCCAAAATTAATACCACAATACTTCTCCATTCCTTCAATACATGAAAAGTTTATAATATTCTGCACTCTTCACTAATATTCTGCACTGCACGAATAAATGGCGCAGCAGCCATAGTGCTCCAATATCTGATAAAGTTTCATTTCTACGGTTTAGAAATTAGGTTAGTTTAAATAGTTGTGAAACCGTATAGATTTTTATTCAACCGGATCAGTTGTAAATAATTTAAAAACCATAAAGTTAAAGAAATGTTTATAACTATAAAATGTCTGGTTAATTAAATGAGCAGACCGCTGCCGGTTATTTTACTGTAATTTCAGAATGAAAATTCTAACAGTAAGGTAAAAAAATATGTTTCAATTAATTTGTTAAATGTTACTTTCAAGAAATTCTCTGGGCTTTTGATATTTGAAATTTCTCTACTGGCAAATTTACTGGTTCTAAAAGCATTCTACAGAAAAAAAACTAATTCTAAGCTCCGTTTGATAAAAATGCTCTTTCAAATTCGTATCTATTGAATATTTTTAAGTATCAAAATGACAAAGGTAACACTTTTTTTCTATACATTGACATTTTTCAACCTTTATTTTTAGTCTATTTTTTGTCAAAATGTACAAGTTCAAAAAAGTTATATATATATATATATATATATATATATATATATATATATATATATATATATATATATATATATATATATATGTAATGCTAAAAGAATTATATGTTAAATCTAATCCATAAATAGCGCTTGTATCTAACGCACAAACGTTTAAAAACCTTTCCCACAAGAAAGTAATAATATTGAATCTAATTATCTCAAAAAATGTGATGATGTGGCTTTAGTAGCTTGGGAAATTGATCAGTCCCACGCTACTGAGACCTATTAATATTTAAATATATTGTCCAGAAAGATATAAAAACCCTTTTTCCAAGGTCAATTGTGCTATTCTCTATCTATCTACCAGCATGTAAGGTTGGCATTCTGGGGCTCTGGCCCTTACTTTAATAAAATTATATTATGATTCTTGCATTTTCCTGTATCTTTTTAAGAAGCACCGGCCACACTACGAAATTACAATGTTTATGCTTTCAAAGCGTAACAGATAAGTCGGCAGTGATAGTTTCCTGTCGCGAAAAAGTATTATTAAAAACTGAAAATGATATTTAACTAAACAACATCTTTTAATGATGGACTTTCTCTTCTAAAGTGATTCATAACCTTCGATTAGAAATTCGATTGCGTGGGTGTGTTAAAGAGAAAAGAGGACAGTTATTTCTCTCTTTATTTTGTCTACTCGCTTTGATCGCCGATTAGAATTTTTTTTTTATGACTTTGGAATTAAGAAACAGAAAAATTAAACGAACAATGTCGGATTCTGAAGAAAAACAGGTGGATGTTCCAGCTCGCGTTAGTATTTCTCCGTGTGAGGATAAAAAGAACTTCCCTTCCTGGATTAAGTATTTCAATAAAAAATGTGAAATCTTACATTTGGAAGAAAACTGGAAAATAAATAACATATCTGAATATCTGAAAAAAGATTTATTTACATTCTACATAAATGAATGCATAGAAATTGAAAAACGGACCGAACTCGAGGCAAAACTGCAAGAAAAATTTTCTCTCTCTAGAGAAGATAAGTATGAACTTTTTCTATCTATGAAGCCATCTTCAAAAAAGACATTTTCTGAATATGCTACGGAAAAGTGGAAAGCGTCGGAAGATCTAAACATAGATAAGGAGTTGTTGCTTGAAACCATCAAAGCTGACGTACCAGAGAAATATCGTAATTTTTTGAGTATTGCATCTCCATCTACTGTTAAAGAACTCATTAAGTTGTGCTCAAAATTAGAAAAAAATGAAAAGAGTGCCTTCAATAGACCTACTCCCCAACGACAAAACTGGAATGATACCAATCCAAGATACTATGAGCAGCCAAGACAGTGGATTCCCCAAAATCAGCACAGAATGGAGCAGCCAAGACAGTGGATTCCCCAACATCGGTACAGAACGGAACAGCCAAGACAGTGGATTCCCCAACATCGGTACAGAACGGAGCAGCCAAGATCAGTGAATTCTCTTAATCGCTATGGAGTACCTCAACGTGATACCCAGCCTCCGCAGCCTAGCAATAACAACAGCTGACCATCAAATGACTATTTATGTGTAACATCGCGAGTGAACAATAAGAATTTACTAACTATATTGGACACAGGATCCAACATCACTATAATTCCGAAACATTTTATAGAACAAACAAAAAAACATTTGAACTCTACTAAAATTTCAATTTCTCAATTTCAAGGAAATATCAAGGGAAACCTCCAAAAGGTAAGTGTTAAAATTGGAAACATTAGAAAAATAATAACATGCGCATTTATAGACACCCCTCTTAATTTTGCTATACTTGGTCTTAATGAAATATCATTATTTAAGTTACATATTGATTTTAAAAATTTCAGAGTTTTTCAAAAATTTAAAGATGTTACATATTATGATAACTTTTCTCAGTCTAATAATTGTTATAGTGATAAAAATAAATGTCATACAAATATATTTTACAACAATAAACATAAAAATAATCTTAAAAATGTGAACTGTAATGTAAATGATTGTTTTAATAATAGATATATAGAAACTAATAATTTTTATGATGAAAGAAATTTCAATAGTTTAAATATTCATGAGCATAGGCTCAACCCACCCTCAGAATTTCAGGAGAAAATGCCTGTAACTTCTGAAGAGGATATGGTAAAGTTAAATGATCTTTTATCTAGTTATGATCATGTATTTTCCAAGAATAATTTTGATATTGGCAAGTTAAAACTTCAACCTGTTAAAGTAAAGTTAACTTCTGAACCGTTGCACTCTTCACATAGAATGTTTCTTTACTGTTCTTTTGTCCTCAATATTAAAGATCAAACATGAGTAAACAAACTTAAAACCCTGTTTTTTCCCGTCTAGTTGGGAATATTTAACCCAATTTAGACTATCAATTGTTATCAATGGATAGCGCATATATTTTTATTAATTTGGAATAAAGCATATTATTTTCTACAAAGATCTATTTTGTACTTTGTATGTAAATTTTTATGCTATTGAAATATTTTAAATATTTGGAAAAGTAAGCACTTTAAATTAGATTACTTGTATTATTTGTATTACATGTATTATTTTATTTGTATTGATTTTTTAGTGTATTTCATATGTTGTGAATAATTCTACACAATATTTGTGAAAATACATAATCATTAATGGAATCATAAGTAAAAACCATTTAAATGATGAGTGAATTTAAATGACTATGAATAATAATTGTTTCGAAGATGAAACAATGATGATAAAGAACACAATTATTTTTTCTTCTTCCATGGATGAAAAACTTAATAAATTTAGGCCTGAACAATGGATCCAGTTTATTTCAAGAAAAGAACTTTTCACAACTTGTGAAATTTTGGTTTGATATGTTTTTATTTTAGATATTTTATGGTATTTTTATTTTAGATATTTTAGATTTGTTTTGATAGTTTTATTCTTTTCAACAGGAAAAGGGAATGTGTACATAATCATTATTAATTATTATAAAGTTATTAATTATTATTATTATTCAAAGTTATGTAAAAATATTTAGTTACTTTTGTATAAATGCTATTGTTGTAATACTTTATTTATAAATGTATAATATTGGACAATATACCAAATTTTAATTGAAATCGCGTAAATGGGGAAGTTCTGACCAATAGGCTAGCATATTGATCAGACCTTTTCTTCAGAGGGGGGGGAATATTATGTAATGCTAAAAGAATTATATGTTAAATCTAATCCATAAATAGCGCTTGTATCTAACGCACAAACGTTTAAAACCTTTCCCACAAGAAAGTAATAATATTGAATCTAATTATCTCAAAAAATGTGATGATGTGGCTTTAGTAGCTTGGGAAATTGATCAGTCCCACGCTACTGAGACCTATTAATATTTAAATATATTGTCCAGAAAGATATAAAAACCCTTTTTCCAAGGTCAATTGTGCTATTCTCTATCTATCTACCAGCATGTAAGGTTGGCATTCTGGGGCTCTGGCCCTTACTTTAATAAAATTATATTATGATTCTTGCATTTTCCTGTATCTTTTTAAGAAGCACCGGCCACACTACGAAATTACAATGTTTATGCTTTCAAAGCGTAACATATATATATATATATACTAGATATATAGGAGGTATATACCTATATATATATAGATATATACCTATATAAATATAGGAGGCTCCGCCTCCTGCTCGCTACCGCTCGCCAACCCCCGGAAATTGCTACGCAATTACATTTTTGTTTGCTTCGCGAACAAAATTAAAGTTGTTTTCCTGTAAATTAGCTGGCAATTTTTCTGCACCAACATCACATAGAGAGAATATGATAGGATTGTAAAATGTTAGAGGTCCTTAATACCAGCATTATAAACTTATATAAAGCAATTTTAATACAAACAATATTATAAACTTATATAAAGCGAGGAAGCAATATTATTTAACACATTACTATAGGGCATTAGCCGGAGATTATTTTCCGTATCCGAAGCACGCGTGGCAGAGCCTATAACTCGAGTAGACTATATTTGAGGGTGCCCTTTGATTCTCGCCAAGTTGTGATTGCGGTTGATCGCTAAGCTGGGCGATGTTGAGACCCAATCGTGATTCTGATTGGTTTAAATTTTAGCGTTATTTTTAAATGTTTAACGGTATAAGTAATTTCAGAGGTCCGTTAGTTCTACGTTGGATACCGGCTGGTAAGGTTACTTTTGCCTCTGGTCAATAAGATCGAAGATATGTGGGCGGTCATAAAAAGGGACTTTAGAAAAAAATGCCATCGCCAGTCCGGTACCACAGACGCCATTTCGATTCGTACTTCGCCGAATTTATGTGGCGATGGAGGTACACAGATTCTATTTTTGATAAATTTAGACAGTATCTAACAGCTATTAGAGAATTCGGTGCACCTAAATCTGAGGATATTCAAACTTAACGAAGAAGTGACTTGCTTTTTTCCTTTTCTTTCTGTGCTTACTCCATTAATGTTTGTTTCGATTCAAAATGCATTTTATTGGGTTTATTAATTTTGCTCATATCGGGTTCATTACAATTTTATAAAGTTTTGGCCGATGTTTTGTTAAAATTTTCGAATGTTTTATTGAAATATCATTATATTTCGGCAACCATTCCTGTTACCACGGTGTTTCGCGCAAACAGAAATGGCGCCAAACATGTGTCGGCAATTTCGCCAAGAGGCAACCTCAAGTATATTTTTACCCCTAACTCAAATTATTGTTGATCTTATAGGATGCCGGACGCTCCCTATATGGTGCTTCATCTCCCCCCCCCCAGTAATTTAAATTTTATACTGAAAACAATTAAAACTTAATGAAAAAAAACTTTAAAATATGGCAAACAAATTAAAACATGCAACATTGATAAGTGATGCTGAGTAATATTTCAAAAGCAAAACCCATTGCAAGTAATTGCCCAATTAACTTCAATACTGTCTACTGACAAAATATTTTAGTTTCAGTCACACGAAAAGCAAATTATATAATAAAAACATATGTAACTGAAATTCGACAAATGAAATTAAGCAATTTAATTTTTTTGTCATATTGAATACTTAAAAAACAAACAAATGCAAAATGAAATAATTATGTTATCAATGATCAATAAACATTTTTGTCTGAATTGTTATAAAAAATAAGGCGAAAACAATAAAATTAAAAAATATTTGCAATAGATCTCTGAATATTCACAAAACCTAGCTATGTACATTTTTCATTGATTTTTCTTTTCACATCATTTTGTGTACCAGTGATTTGCACTTTTATGCATTGTTTAAGAAATATCTCATAAAATATGAACTGTTAATTAATTTTTCTGGATGAACGATTTTTTAAAAGTAAGTTAAAAACAATTAAAAGTAAGGAAAAACAATGATACAATTAAAAATTATTTACAAAACCTCCTTATATACAAAATTTTTTACCAATTTCTTTTCCATATTATTCGTTTTCATTTAAACGTCTTGACTCTTCAACGTTTCTTCACCGCGCTTTCTGCTGTCGCGTATTGATAGCACTACGATTATTTACCTGGTTATTTTGTGCTGCCATATTATGTTCAGCAGTATGTCGCTGTTGATATCGCCTAAGATATTCACGGCGATCCATTTTTAATAAAAGATATAAGTAATTTAAAGTAAACTCTGTTCCATATATTTTACACATTCAATACAAAATAAAAATCGCAAAAAGATTTAACTGGTAAGTTTAGTTGTAACATTTCTGCAGACAGCATTATTAAAAATTATTACCTTTTCACACACATGCGTTCTCAATTTTGATTGGCTGTTTTGTGCGTTATTAACCAGAAGTCTTCTGTGATTGGCTATGTGCTATCATTCCACTCTCTTCTTATATATAAAGATATACATATATACACTCTATAACAAAAATATCGACACACCAAGAAGGAGTTGTCTGATTGGAACGGAAATTGATTGATAGGAAGACAATGTACAGAATAGTAAATGATTAAAATTTCAGAGCATATGAATAATTTATTGCAGAGTTACAGTAACAAGTTCAATAAGGTGTTGACCCGCCTCTAGCCTAGATACAAGCTGCAACATGGCGTGGCATAGACCGATAAAGCTCCCGGATGGTCTCTTGCGGTATTTCCTGCCAAATTCGATCCAATTGTCGAACGAGGTCATCAACATTCCGTGTCAGATGCAACCGCCTTCCCATCGTATCCCAGGCATGCTCGATGGGAGAGAGATCTGGTGATCTGGCAGCCCAAGGAAGAGTTTGACAAGCTTGCAGAAAGTTCATAGCAACACGTGCCGTATGTGGTCTGGCATTGTCCTGCTGAAAAACCAGCCCAGGGCGCTACAAAAGAAACGGTATTAAAACAGGTCTTAGGATGTCGTCGACGTATCGCTGTGCAGTAAGTGTACCTCTATTGACGACCAAAGGGGTCCGGCTGTCAAAGGAAATGACACCCCAGACCATAATGTATTGTTGAGGGCCGGTGTGGCGTGCAATAGTGAAGGCAGGATCCCCCCTCTGCCCTGTGCGTCTCCAAACACGTCTTCGACGATCGTCAGGACACAGTTGGAGGCGGGATTCGTCGCTAAAGACTGTACGTCCCCAGACGGCATCATTCCAGCCTGATCGAGCCATGCACCACTGTAATCTGGCTCGGCAGTGTGCGTCGATTTTTTTGTTATAGAGTGTATATATATATATATATATATATATATATATATATATATATATATATATATATATATATATATATATATATATATATATATATATATATATATATATATATATATATAACAAGGGCTGACATAAATGTTGCAGCAAACTTCTAGAGAAGTAAGGACACATTATTTGGATTAAAATTACATAGTAACCCTTACCAGAAAACCTGAACATACGCCGCTAAGGGCAAGTCCCAGCCATGAACTATTTCTTCATATGCTTCTGCATAAATCACAGTAAGGAAGCACCCCCAGACGACAGTTTCGAGCAAGGATTCCTATAAAATTTTATTCTTGATGATGTGCCCTAGATCTCCTAGAAGTTTGTCGCAGCATTTACATGGCACCTGTTATATATAACGTTTTAAAACTTAATAACAAATCAAACAAATCGAATTTTAAAAAATCAAATAAGAAAGACTAGAAATGTCCTTTTAAAACAAATCTACAGCTTTAGGAGCAAAACTAACTTTGAAACTGCCACATTCGAGATTTGAAATTGCCACATTCGAAATAGGCAAGGTTGATTATTTGTATAAATGCAGCAAAAAAGTTTGTTCCTCTGTGTAATAAATTTGCGTATTCCTACGAAATTCTCATTTCAGTTTATTAAATTATGCAGTAAATATTTTACTAAAAGCTGTAAATCAGATCATGCATCACAGAAAACAGATGAAGCCAAGTTTTGTAGACTTTTAAAGAATGTTAACTCCACAGAATAAATATTGTAAAATATATTCATATATAAGTATTTTAACTGTGCATTTAATTGAATGTTATACGTTTCTCAATAGGTAAACTTGTTTTCTCAATAGGCTAATACCAATTTCAAAAGTTTAAAATTATATTTTACTAAACCTAGAGAAAGCTTTTATTTTAGAATAGTACTTTTCAAAACTTTTTTTAATGATTTCTCATAATAATAAATATGGAGATTAATAGTATTTAAAAGAATAACTATTGCAGTTAAATATCTAAAAGAATATTTACAAACATGAAAATGTCTATCGAATTAGAATGATATCAGGGTGAACCTAAAATGTAGATTTAAACTTACATACACTCTACAAGTAAGAAATACAAACTTTTCCTTTCAATTTATCAGAAATCATATTGAGTTAATATATTTTCTTAGCGCTAAACAAACATCATAGTGTTATTTCTAGTCAGGATGATTCCGCATGTTTACCTTAGTATAGATTGATTTTTATTTTTTCCTGGTAACATTGTTTTAAGTTGCCAATCCTTTTATTTAAGCTAAAGATATCTTTTAGTTAAAACATCAACTTGCTAGTCTATATAGAATAGATTGAATTGTCAGTGTCAGAAATGAGCCTAAAATTCTTTTTTTCTTAAGTAAATACCAGTGTATTACTGCTTTCAAATAAAATTATATATAATATATATTATTATAATATAATATTTTTTTTCAATGCTCACCTGATTGACACTCGTCATTAAGGTATTAGTAGGGCAGGTTTATTGGCCACTCTTTCAGGGACCATATTAGGTGGGCCAACGTTGCTCCTACCGTAAGGACAGATAGTAACAAGAATATATAATAAATATATGTTATATAATAAATATATATTATATAATACATGTTATGTAATATAATATTAAATAATAAGCACAATATAATGTTGTTTTTTTCAGTAAATTGAAAAAAATAATTTTGATAGTTTTCTAACAACATTTTGCATTATGTCTTTAAGCATATTTACAATTAATAGTTTAAACAAACAATGAAAAAGTAGAGGTTTTTTTATTACATTGTTTATTTATTTATTTGGTTTTTTTCGCAGTTTTTATATATATAGTTCGTTAATATTACAAAGCTCTGAATATTATAGGAAAACTTTAACTGGTAATTTTGAATAATAGATAGGCATGGTATACCGTCAACACTTTAAAATTAAACTCTGAGAACAAAATAAGTTTAAAACGGAAATAGGGATACGATAGGAACAAATAAATCAAATACTACTTTTGTACGCTCTAATTTAATCACTAAATGCAGTTAGTAGAAGTTTAATAGCTAAGAAAAACTAAAATAAAAGAAGTCCAGGATATTTAATAGCCAGAGAGCTTTAATTATGCATTTTGCAAGCATGATTGTATTCTTAAAAAATACAGCACTTTGTCAGGCGTTTTAATATGATTCTTTTAATGTTTCATCTACTGATTCTTGAATAAATTGTAATTATTACATTGAAAAATTGTTTAAAAAAACAACTGTTTTTATTGATTATTTAGTAGCAAAATACTATTTTTGCATTTTGGTTCATAGATGGCAGTGCCTCCATGTAGAATTCTACACTAGCATTACCTAATCAGCAACGGGGGACCATTACGTACAAATCATTGTTTCCAAACAATAGTGGCGATCATACTACAGGCCTAATATAAAAGAATAAAATACGCGTAATTTCCTCGATTCCATCGTAAATAGATCCCTGTACCAGTTTGAACGTTTTGTAGATAAATTCTACAAATATCTGGGTTTTTTTTATTGTTTTTTAAGTTTCTACATTTTTAACATGACACGACTCGCGAATATCAAATTGCACCTTTTAGTAATAAATTTTTGATACTCGATCCAAATTTTTTTTCGTTTTCACTTCCATCACTTTTCCGTTCTTTTTACTACACGTTTTTTTAATGAGTTATTTTTTTATTACGGTATTAGGATACGCGACTTAAAATAATTACTATTTGATGGACTAAAGGCGGGATGATTTCATCTTCAATTTGTTGTCACTCACGTTTTTCAAAGTTTTTACTGCGGATTTCCATATAGTATTATTAAGAGTGTTTCCATCCGTGAAGTCGCCTACAAGATAATAATACCAGATAACATTATGACCAGATAACATTATGACCAGAATGTGACAAAAATGCAACAGTCAAAATGCGACTTATTTGTTAAGTCGCGTATGCTTTTTTGCGTTGTCGATACGTAAGTCAAAAAGGATTACTATGTTCGCCTACGTTTCAACACAGTAACGGTATGACGAAACTATGACATATTCCAGTCTCATCAACATCACGGAGTACAAAACTGTGAAATATTTTTGTCTCAACAGCGTCACCGTGTGACTAAGTTGAGAAGTGAATAGATTACGTCTTTGTCTCACGGTGACGTCACTTGCAACAACAATAAAATGTCTGATTGTTGTCCCATGCTAACAGCCAGGTGATGTCAAAATGTGACGTCAAAAAATGCGGTCATAGTAACTTTTTTAGACTCACGCATCGACACAACAGAAGTCACATGTGACTTCACAAATAATTCTTCATGACTATCGCGTTTTTGTTGCAATCTTTTGTGCTATATGGGTATTTTTTTTATATGAGAGGATTGTGAGTTTATTTTGCTTGGGTTCAAATAATAACAATAAATCAATTTTAAATGATTTGAATAAAATGATTTGTTTTAAATATTTTTAAAAAGCCGATATTTACTAACTGAAACAATGCTTTCAATGCAAAACAACTAAGAGTTCTTGAAATGTTAGCATGCATAGTAAATAATCATTTTCTATCCTTTAATCGTTTCTCTGCCTTCTAATCCAATAACGAAACATGGATTTTGAATTCGAATTAAATTATCGAATACAGTCCAAATAATGTTTTTCATGCATTTAAATTTTATATTATGAAGTAATTTTTGCTCTTAATTTGTATCAGTTTCCCTAACTATTAAATTTTTTATGACTTTTAGAAATCTGTTTAGGCAATTTTTACTGAACATTTTTTACTTAACAGTGTCAATACGCAATTTTTAACAACTGATAAACATTCTTTTTTAGTTTTTGTGCAAAAATCGGTTTAATTTTAAGGAACAAATGTGAAGTTCTCAAAAAAATCAAAAGTTAGTGAGAAGTCGAGAGAAGCATTTTGAAGCTGAGATCCTCTACTCTGAATACACATAATTTGAGCTAATAAATATTTTAGTGGTTATGGTCGTATGTAATAAAAAATTTTGTATACATAATTATGCATATAAAGTGTTCTATTTTCTGAGAGAAATTAATGTTTATATATATTCTTTAGAAAATCCGGTATTTCTTAGATTTTACTTTATCAGCTTCAGTATGAAGATAAGGAACACATTTGGCCACTCGTCCTTTAACTATTAAAGAAGCTGAGAAAAAAAAAATTTATATTCTGCTATCGCCACGAAGTTTGGAATTCTAACATCAACTATTGGCTCCATAGTAGAAGTGGAAGGATTAAAAAAGTGTGCTTGGTCTTCCAAGATCAGAAGCTCCAAAAAAAAAAGATTCAACGTCAGAACGCGCTAATCCGAAGAAAGTCGGTTACTGACCCAAACAAGAGCTCGAATCAAATATGCAAGTAGATGACAACCAAATATGAACTCATGGTGAATAAAACTCCAAAAAGGCACCATAATGGATCCCTGGTACCAACAACTAACAGTGAAACACGAAAACCAATCAGTAATGGTCTGGGGAGCTTCTCCCTCGTGCACTTCGATGGAACTATGAATCAATATATTTAAAATAACATTTTAGTCCAGATGCTATATTATTCGCGTAAAATATGCCGCATGGATGGATGTCACAGCAGGATAATCGTCCTAAGCACACGTCCAAAATTGTGTAAAGTTGGTTTACAACTGAAAGAGTTAAAACTTCGAACTGGGAGAGTTAATCCCCTGATCTGAATAGAATAAAACTCCTTTGGGAATTGGAAGGTAAATCGGGCATAGAAGCATTCGTCAAAAGCAGTACTCCTTCAGAATCTTTCTTCGGAATGGGTGAAGCGACTCAGTCCTCTAGAAAGCCTCCTTATTTACATTCTTAGATGGCGTGCCCAATAGTATTAAAAGTAAAGACCTTTTAACAAAAGCTAATCTGTTAATGAAGAAATTTTGAAAAAAAGATGGAAATGGCTAGGCCATGTACTAAGAACTGATAGAAACAATCCTGCAAATGTTGCAAGCTGATGGCAGCCTGACGAAAGAGAAAAAGAGGGAGACCGAGACTAACATGGCAAAGATGCATTAAGAAAGATATTAATAGAGCGGATTAACTGGATGGGAAGTGCGTTGCCTGGTCAAAAAAAAAAAAAAAAAAAAAAAAAAAAAAAGAAAAAAGTGTGTGAGAAAAAAGACTCAGGGGTTTATGTGCCAGTTCTGCAAATTATTAATTATGAACTGCAAATCTGATTAATGTGACAGTCTAGTGTGACAATCTAGACAAAGACTCAAAAGACTGATTCATTACTAAAACTAACTGCTGCCCCATGACTTATTGAGCCAGTTTGGTGTCCCAAACCTTATTTTAAAGGAATCTATATTTTGTGATACTTTAAGTATGTTTCTTTAATTTTGTTTGTTTTAAACCATTCAAGCTGATGGTTTCATATGTCTGTTTTTTATTGTTAAAGTAAAGGCATTGGGTTTTAGATCCTTCCAGGCAGAGTATGCATCGATGGATTACGGGGTGGTGTGGTGACTGGCTTTCTTGCTATCGACCTCTTAACTGAGCGTCTACAGACGGGTTTGACACCGCCGCTCTGGAATTTGACTCTGGAGCGTCGCTCCAATGGACATTTGTTATCCGTCGACGTACAATGTGGTACTTTTACGTTCGTGACTCGGGGTCATGAACCCACGTGTGTTCATGCACCGCTGGGTCCGCCATACTGATTTCGAGAGCTCTTGCAACGTCGGTCACTAGTGGCAGGCCTGAGTGACCAACAGGGGCAGGACAGGATAAGACTTTCTTATATGTGAGATATTCAGAACTTCTGAAGCCAGTTCTGAAGAGACAAAAAATTCTTAAAAGGCAACATCAAACCCTCAGAGCTATGCTTGGGTGTTGAAAAGCTAAGAAGAATCAAGAATGGAGGCATCACATGATCCATATGGAATCCCGAAGAGATGTTAAAATACTGAGTGTTGAAATTGAAAGTGAAGGCCTAAATGAGAACTATTCCTGTGAAGTGCCTACCAAGAAGTTGCCTAGGATAATACTTTATGACGCAGAGCCCGAAATTAGGAAAAAAGAGTTGGAAACAAAATTACAGGAACAAAAAGAAGAGATGGAGGAATTAAAACTTTAAGTACTTTTCCCTATTAAAGCAAAGCATGGAAGCCATTGGGCGGTGAGCGGTGACTCCAAACCGTTTAAAAGAAATTTCATGATCCCCATGATTTTGTGAGCCATTTTGGCGCCCCACACTTTATTCAAATGGAATCTTTTATTATACGATGCTTTTGAAGTATGTCTCTTACAATTTTTCTGTATTCTTTAAACCATTCAAGCTGATGGTTCTCTTTCTGTCGGTTAATTTCGATTGTTAAATAAAGCTAAAGCTAAGGATCACAGCTCTTTCCAGGCGAAGGATGCCTCAGTGGGTCACGGGTTAGCGGCTGGCTCACCTGCTGTTGACCTCTGAGTGTCTGTGGTGAGGTTTGGAACTGCCGCCCTGTGGCTTTGGTTTTGGAGCTTTGTTTCAAACCGGCCTCCTTTATCCGTCGAACCGATTTGTGGTGCTCTTTTGTGCGTGACTCGGGGACATGCACCTTTGCGTCCACGCACTGTTGTGCCCAATCTGATACGAGATTTTGCGCAATCATCGTTTCCCCTTGGTGACCCCTGGTCAGGATTAAGCTACGCTTATATTTGAGGCACTTGGAGAGTAAAACCTCTCATAGAGAGAAAAACCTTTCCGCTAAATACTCTCATGGTTAACTTAACGGCAAGGGGGATCTAACCCATGATCCGTCTACCATTGAGGATATTTCACGTTAGCACTGTGGTTGGTGAGAACCGTATGCGGAATTCGTATCGCTGGGATTTGAACCCAGACCACCTCATTGGGAGGCGAGTGCTCTATCCCATAAGTCAATTTACATCATTTTATTTTTATTTTATAACCGGTGTTTAACAGCCACCCCAATTTTGGGTTTACGACTTCTAATGCTCAACTCCGTAGCTTTGTAATTTTGAACCTGACCAGACGACAAGGAGGACAAAGGTATGATTTGTTATGGGGACATGGAGGACTTGGCAATCCGGCAGATTCAACGCGCATCAGTCACCATTTACTACAGGGAGAGTCTTCGGTCGGTGGAGATCGAACCCACAACCTCTTGGACATGGGCCCACTGCCCTACCAACCAGGCTATCCCGGCCAAAAGTTTACACCATTAAGAAATTTGGATAACAGAAAAAGAACACACAAACACATCGTCTAAAAACTTGTCTTCTCTAATGTATTTAAAATTACGTTTTGCGCCAAGAGAATCATCGGTATATTAATGCATTTTCAACTAAATTATTTAGAAACAGTTATTTGTATTTTAATGACTTAAAAGAAATATTAATTAAATTACGTCAATAGGAAACAATGTGGGAAATGAAATAAGAATTCAAAGTATTATCTCAAAGTACTCGTGAACAAAATGAACGTACAAGCTGTTTGTAAATTCCAAATATATCTAACTAGTAAAGTAGTAATTTTATTAAACTATTTCTGTTTACTGTGAAAATTTTTCATCTTGCATTATGCTTCTGTTTTCAGACTTCTTATTTTTTTCTTTCTATTTTATAAGTTTCAACCGTCTAGACATTTTATAGATTATATAAGATATAAAATTTTTTTCATAAGTTATTCTCTGAAATATTTAAATGAATTGCAAATTCATAGTTACTTACAATTTCTTAACATACTTTCATCGGGCATTTTTAAGCAATTAAAAAAGAATTAAAAATAAAAGTAACATTGTAGATGTCTTTATTGTTCAAAAATTTAAATAATGACACAATTTACGAAGGAAAAATAAAAAAAATAACTATTAAAATATTCATAAAACGGTTAAAATACATGACTTTTTTTAAAGCTTATATGCTTTTCAAAAAGCTTAACTTCGCACAAAAAATAACAAAGAAAAATATAATGCTTTCATAAGTAGACTGTGCCAAAGGAAAGGAACACCCTGAATAACTTTTGATCTAATCATCAGATCTTCACGTTTTAGGACTTATTCCTAATGGTTTTAGGGGTTGACCTCAAATAAGCTAATTAATTAGGGCAGACGATATTTTAAGTTACGAAATCAGACACAAAAACGTACTTTCTCTGAAAAAACATATTTTTCTTTCCATGAATTCAGATTTCGGACTTCAGAAACCCGCAATCTAGAAAATATACTCCCGACTGTTTGGTCAGGTAAGCGATGCAAAATTTAGACCCCTTAATGTTAATTTTACTTTTTGCGTACTTCGCCATATCTCGAAAAATTTTTAAGGGTCTTGAAAAATTTTTGCAAACAATTATATAATCCGTTTATTGATAGAAAATTCTATGCATTTTTTTTGTAAATATTTATTATTTTTTTATTCTTTTATTAAATAGTAGTCGGAAAAATGTTAAGTTGTAAGTTATAAAATTTTTACGTAATTTTAAAGTATGTAATTTTGCATGACAAAATACAAAATTTTTGTAAAATCGGTTAAATACTTCCTAGGAAATTGAATTTTAAAGAGCACGTATGTTTAAAAGTTGATTTCTCTCAAGTTATTCAACCAATTTTGCTCAAATATTTCATTTACCATGTAAATTTACCTACTTTAAAATGATGTAAAAATTTGTAATCCTTACACTAAAAAAAAATTTAAGATTATTATTATTAAAACTGTATGCCTCAAAGTTCAATTTCTTTCAACTACTATTAAATAAAAAAATAATAATAATATAAATATTTACTAAAATTTATTTTTTGCATGAAGTTATCTTTGAATGTACGACTTTTATAATTGTGTGCAAAATTTAAACAGTATATTTGTAGAGAAAGTTTAATTTTATGATTTTTCTGTCTAATAAGAAGATGAATATATAACACAATTCTTCAAAACAACTAAAACGTTATTGTAATACTTACATTGTTTTTATAAATTAAATATTTCAAATAAGATTGCGAAAAAGTGGTCCCTTTTATGTTTCAACAGTAAACAAAAAAACATCTGTGGAACATTCACAAACGTTCCTGTAAGCTAAGAATGTTCAAAAAAGGGACATATCAAATACTGAGATCATTTGTGTCTCTGATAGAATTTGTAATGTGTTATCAGGCTTATTCACGCCTTCTCATTTTTTATTCTTTTAATAAAAAAAAATATATATATATATATATATATATATATATATATATATATATATATATATATATATATATATATATATATATATATATATATATTAATAAATAAATAAATATATATATATATATATATATATATATATATATATATATATATATATATATATTAATAAATAAATATATATATATATATTTATTATTAAATAAATATATATATATTTGCTGTTTCTTCATCTGACACGAAAAAAGCATAAATAACAGTTTTTAAGAAAATTCTCTTTATGACGCTTTGGATTTCGTATTTAAACAATGAAACAATTAATCTTCTTTTCTGTGACGTATTATATTTTTAGATGAGAGAGAACTAAATTTTTAACAAAAAATATCTTTTTTAATAGTTTCTGATTACTTGTTAAAAAAGAAGAAGAAAATATTTAGTATTTTAATATTACAGTATCTTTAATCTTTTTAAAGGTAAAAACGCAATTTTTGTTGACAAATTTTGGCGTGATTTTAATTATTTCTTATAAAATAAAAACTTGTTTCAGCTTTAATTAAAACTACTCAAATAAGACTTAAAAAAAAAGCATTTTAATTAACAATCATTCACTTTGTCTTCAGACACTATGTTTAGACAGTTGAATTTTAGCTAGTTGGATCCCTTTAGCTTTTAGTCATGATGGCATATTTTATCCTGTTTACAATATTAATTATGAATGAAATCCTTGAATTCCGTATAGAAGCACACAAAGAAGAGTCTCACTAATTGGAATGAAAAAGCATTTTGTTTTGATTATCCACCATTAAGTATTAGAGTATCTTTTATTTTTAGCCGTTAAAAATATTGCGTAAACAAACTTTGTAAAGAATAAACAAACAAATAATAAAGTGGTTCGAAGAAAGATAATCGTAAGTTTAATGATAAGCCACTTAAAAGATAATTATATTTTATTCCTTACTTTAAAAGAAAAAAAATCCTAAATTTTAAATTTTTTATTTTTTTATAACATTTCTTGCTGTGATTGGTATGCTGCAATAAGAGAGACATGTTTATGCAGAATTGTACGAATCTTGCAATTGGTATTTAATTATTAATTTCAAATTCACTGTATTACGTGAAAAATGTAATTGCGATAAAAAGAAGTCATTTTTGCATATTTTTGGTTAAAAATAATTATCCACAAAAAATAGTAATTATCCACAAAATTAACATTTTAGCTTGATGACTTTACGTATTTTACTAGCACTTAAAAACAACTCACACGCAATAGAAAGTCGCTGTCATTGACGGTGCTTTTGTGACAATTCTGTCTATCTTGGCGACTTTGATGAGAAAAATGGCTATAAAAGCTTCATCTACCTGCCCGAAGTTTCGAGATTCTAGATGCATTAGGAGATGAGATATCCTTAATGCACCCTAGTTGTACTATCCTATCCCGACCTAATATAGATTATCCTAATATTCACTAGAATATTAAGGACTTTTCTCCTACAAAAACTGTACCAAAAAAACTATTTTTATTTTGATGTATTTATCAAGAAATTAACTTTTGATTACACAAAATCTTATAGTTTTATCTAAAATTTAGAAGAAATGGACAAATTTGTTAAAAACAATCATACTTTAAAGGGCGAAATTAAACCTTAATACCAATTATTGACAAAGCTCTGATGTTTTTACTCATTTCATTGTTGGCAAAGATGACGGAAGAAATGTTATTGTCGTTTTAGAGTGTTCCGTAAATTTTGGAAAGATTTGGTTTGTGTTGGAAATGATGTAATCGATCATAGAAAACTCTACCCATACATCAGGGGTGTCAAACTTGCGGCCCGAGATGTACATTTTTGTGGCCCAGTCAATATATCCGAAACAAAGTAAAAATAAAATGGAAATGTGAATTAGAAACGAAACCAGCATATAAAATTATAATATACTTTATTTATAAACTATACAGGATCATTTTAAATTGTACGCGGGAAAATGTAAAATTCTAATTGGCTATAATGGAGTCGCACTAAGCTATCAGTTAGATAGCACATATTCAGGTTTATCCTACTATAGAGAGGTTATCTTGCTCCATGGTTCTCAAACAATTCTGGGATGCGAAAGAAGAAATATGTAAGCTTTTACAAAGTAAAAATAAAGATACAAGCTTGTTCTCCGATCAAATAGGGTTGCAAGATTTATCTTTTATGGTTGATGTAATCAAACACTTATCTGATTAAAATTAATTATTACAAGGCAAGGATCAGATCATTACGAACATGTTTGACATAATTAATGTATTCAAATGTAAACTATTTCTTTGGAAAAGGCAACTGAAAAAGGAAGATTTAACGCACTTCCCAACGCGCAACAAGAACAAATCTAGTTTAGATGATACTGCATCGTATAAAAAATACGCAGAAAAAAAAAAATTCAAATCTTAGAACAGAATTTGAAACAAGGTTTAAAGATTATTAATCTTTGGAAGACAAATTTTGTTTGTTTTCTTCGATTTTCTCAATAAATATAGACTCAGTACTCAGTTATATGCAAATTTGAAGGCGAAATTCATTGAAGTGGGTGTGCCTGAATTTCACGAATATTTACCGGCAAGGTTTGAAAATACGCGAAAACTCGCATATGAAATTATTTCCATGTTTGGAAGTACTTATCAGTGAGAGCAATTATTTTCTGTTATGAATGGAAATAAATTTCATGTCCGAAACCGTATTAATAACGCTCACGTTGGGTCCATTTTGAAAGTAGTCTCGGCCAATAAAATTTCTCCCGAAATAGAAAAGATAGTAGCAGAGAAGAGATATCAAGTATCAGAAAACGTAAACAATAATTTAACTTTATTTATGTTTATTACAATCTACTATTCAAAATAAAAATACATGTTTCTATGAACATTGATTTTTTTTTGATTTTTTTTTACGGCCTATCTAAATTCAAGCATTGTTTATTTGGCCCAAGTTAGCTTTTGAGTTTGACACCCCTGCCATACATCATGAATGAGTTTCCCTAAATACCAATAAAATCCAATAAAAGAAAAACGATCATTTTTGAAAATTTATGTCAAACTTTGATTTTGCAGGATTGCAAACATTAGGAAGATGAATTGTAGAACTTTAAATTACGATCTACCGGATTCAAAATGGTCATGTGCAACAATTTTCGCGAAATTATATAGTATCTTAGATTCGATTACCGAAATATCTTAGTTTTCCAAGCTTCTTCGTTCATATTGAATTATAATTTCTTTATTGCTTCTAAAAGAATCCTGTACATGATGATTATAAGCGGTAATATTTGTTATAATCCTCGACAAATTGTATTGGTGGAGAACAGTTATTGTCATATAAATAATAATGAAAAGTTATTGTATGAACTTTCAATCCACATAACTTTGATTTCAACTCATATAAAGCTTAAAAAAATGACTTTTTCGAATGGCTATTTTTATTTGTGTAAGTTGAAAAACGGGAAAATGAATTACGAAGAGTGAAAAGTATAGTGCTCTAATTATGGAACCACGTCTAAACCCCAGGCGTCACTGTCGTCTGCCTCAGTAAAACTTGCGGACGAATTACTTTCGCAAAAAAGAACCTATATTACTGGAATACGACGTCTGAACAAAAGAAAATGCCCTCTTAGTTTCATTGCCACTTTTTCGTCTTGACACTTATCTTTTGCTCTGAAAAATGAAAACTTAATATTTACTTTACAGGTGCGCCGACTGGACTGTGTAGGAGTCAGGAAACTGGCTCCTCAGAAAGGCTTTAGGTTTGAATCCCGGACAAGGAATGGAGGTTCTTTCAATCTCTGTACTATCTGTCCTTGCTGTAGGAGCAACGTTGGCCCACCTAATATGGTGCCCCTGAAAGAGTGGCTAACAAATCTGCCCTTCCGATGCATGTATTGACGAAAGGTCGTTTCCCAGGTGGTATTGGAAAAAAAAAACTATACAGGTGCAAAAGAAAAATGCCATAATTCAGAGTAGTATTCGTGTGAACGTTGTTGCAAACGATACTACAGTCAAGCACTGTCACTTACTACATAGAACGAAATGAGACGTATACTTAGTATACTAGATACAATGTAATTATTCTACTAGAGGTGAAACTTGCAGGTGTTTTTCATTTTTTTACAACATTTATGAAGTTGCTGTACTGAGTGTTTGAGTCCTTTGCCTCCCCAATTACGCACTGCGAATTTATTCTATTGTTTGGTGAAGGACTATAAATTAGTAATTTTAAGGCATCAGATAGCCCCTAATTGAAAAAAAAATATGTCCCTAAAATATAAGAAACATGTCTTTTAACATCGCAAGGTACAGAATAATATTAATCAATTTCACATCACGTGTATATTCTGTGTACGCATACGCTTTTTCTTAATTAGTGAGGAAACTTATTACTTTAACATAAGTTATGGGTTAATGTATATTATTTATATGTAAGTTGTTTGTTTATTTTCATATTACTAGTACTTTCGCGAAAGATTATGTAATAAAATATTGCATTATAATGCAATATTGTCATTAAGTTAACAAAATAATAATAAAAAAACGAAAAGAATTCTCTAAAAACTCAAAACTTTTTTTAAATATTCGTCATTTATATAATCATTTACTTTGAAATAACATCAATTTCTTTTAAGGGTCAAATTGACCACAAATGGTAGTACAAAAGTTCAAAATTTGGCTGTTCTAGCGTTATTTATGGGAAAACATCGCGGCACGGCATTGCAATATTTACCCGATTCAGGTGTCTGTTTATCCTTTAAAGACTCCTACGCCATTCAACCGAAAGGAATGAAATTTGACACACACATAGTTCAAAGCACTAGGAAGGTCACTGATGACATTAGAACACTTTACAACGAACCGTTCGAACGGAATGAGCAACAAACGAAATGAAATTTTCTGAATGGTTAAGTATAAGCCATTGTTTTATATTTAGGGAAGATTCAACTTTTCAAATATTTGAAACATAACATCAGTGATTTTTGCTAGTTTATAGCAATAATCTGGTTATTTAAAAGAATTTATCATGATAAGTAATTATTTGACTTTTTTGTGTTAAGTTTTGTGGTGCTGTCATTTACGCCAGAAGGAGTGTTTCGTATTCGCATCACTGAAAATTACAAATTTGCTGAAAGAACGGAGGAAAAATTATAGTGTCAACGCTGAAACTCGAACTTCACTTCCCTTTGGTTATGAGATTGACAGATTTTTCCATATCTTTTAAAGTATGCTCCTTACTGTAATAAATTAAATGACATCATTAAGTGTTCATCACACGCGTCTTACTATGAGATTAAAAGACAACAGCTGTTGTGTTAGGCATTCCATGATAGAACATTAAGATCATTAAAGTGGAATAGACAGTAAAGTAATTTGTTATCTTTATCACATGACTTAGCTTCCATCTTTTGCGAGTGTGCTCTATTATCATTGGTTGTGGGTTTAGTTGATGTGGAAACAATTCTGTTTTTTTAATTGTATTAGGCGATGTAACATAATGAGTCTATGTTTTTAATTTTTATCACATGACTTGGCTTTCATCTTTTGAAAAACATATGATTGTTAGGCCTAACTGACAAGGACAAATTTCTGGTTTTTAACATTATTAGATGTATAGACTTAATAAAGATTTTTTTTTAAAAAGTTAACAGTTTTAATCTTTATTTGACTATTTCAGTTTATTTAGGTAAAATAGAAAGAAAATAAATTGGTAGTTAAAAAATTTTTTCGAGAAATTTCCAACAGCTTAAATGTTTAAAATTGACCTCTTTGGTTAGGAGGTAAAGCATGTATTTTGAAAAATTTCGCAGAATTTCATGTTAAATACCATCATTCGATAAAATTATAAATTTAAGCAAGATATAAATCTAAACTTAATTGTTGTCAAAACTTAAAATTTGGATTTGAGTTATGCCCTCATCCTTTGAGAACTGCCCTATTTGTAGATTTTTTTAATAAATAGTTTTTTTCATACCATTTACCTCATGCAATGGTACATAATATCATTATAATGACTATTGTCACTTAAATCATATAAATCTAACTGATCACTTTACTCAATTATCTATACTAACGTATCAAACCTTTAGCCCTTATTTAATTACTTTTAAGCTTGAATATGAATTGCAGAAACTGATTACATAAATCGTGTCAATATCTAAAGGGAATTATATCATTAGGCGCGGATTAATGACTTTCTGCATTTGATTTAAATTGTATGCATTGTTATTGAGATATCTAACCTAATCCTTGAAAACTTTAATATACGTAGTGAAAAATGTACTTAGTTTTGCATGAAAATATTAATTGCTGCAATAAAACAACATGACATTCATTCCATTCGCTTAAAAGCTTTAACGACATATTGAAATAAGCAAAACGAGGAATAAAAATTACCAATCTTTTAAGCCATTGGGACTATATTTTCAAAATTGCAACCCAATTGCAATTCTCAATTTATACTATTGAAATTAGAAATTAGTATGCCATGGTGTGTCATTACAGCGGGCACTATATAAAGCTTTCATACTCTCCCTGGTATGGGGTATACATTTGTGATGGTTTGGGCATCATACTCTTTCATACATTTCTACCTACACAAATATTTTGCTTAAAATGACTGTATCTTGTTTAAATTTTTATTACATGGAGCTTTAAAATTCAATTATTATTTATTTTGGGGCTATTTTGACAGATTTTAGATCAATTTTTAAATTTTTTTCTTCACATTAAACATTTAGCCTAATAATTTTGAGCTATAAAGAACCATGAACTTACATTTTTATGCAGAAGTTATTGGTCATGACAAGTGATTGCTTCATAATAAGCAAGTGACAAAGCTAATTTCTTAAATACAAGGAATGAGTCAACGAATAAAATATCAAAAAGCTATCCAGATGCTCTGAAGAACATTTTATATATTTACGTTGATAATTTTTTTTTCAAACTGATAGTTTATTAAATTCAAGAGTTTATTTCCTATGTAATTTTCAATTATGTTCTGAACAGCTTTCATTTTTTTTTAAAATGGGGATAAATATATAGTAACCCATATTGTGTCTCGATGTTATTTAGAGTTTTATTGCCACGAGATATTTCATCAACTAATCGTAGCTATAAACTCTGACTGTTCTTAATTAAACTACAGTTTTTAAATTGTTCAAATTTATAAAAAGTAAATTTGTACAAATAAATCTGTCAAACTTAAAAATGGCATTATTTAAAGCAATAGTTACGATCGATATATGAAGGGTTTCTTAGAAAACCATCAAATAACCAAAAATAATACTTATAAAGTTTTTTTAAATAAAAACTAGGGAATGCAAAATAAATAATTTTTGAAAACTTTTTTTTAATATTTAAAAATTATTCTCAAGCTAACTTTATAAAAGTAGTTTAAAGCTACTGATAAAATTACAATACAGCATATTTAATTCCTAACACACTGGCAGAATACAACTTATTTTCGAAAAGTTTGGTCTCTATAATATAAAAGCTTACTCCATCATTTCTAATATGAATGAGGATAAATTGTGTATAAATGGACTTTACTTCGAAAAAAAGGTTTCTTTTTTTAAAAAAAAAAATATATTTCTAGAAAGCTATAAAATATTCTCTTTGCTTCTCTAAAGAATTGACAATAACTCAATTTCTCATCAAGCCGAAAAATTCTCCGAGGCAGAAGTAAATTGAGCCAGTAGAGAACGTTCTCGCTCAGCCATTGAACAGAATCATTTAGGGGTCTAGGGCAAAACATTGGAAGTCCATTAAAAGATGTGAGGCAAGAAAATCTAATTAAGTTTTTGCTGCCATCACAAGATAATTGACAAGGCGTCAATAACACTCTCGAGAAAGAATATGCCGTGCCCTTATCTCAGATATTTCTAAAACGTGTCTTCTTTTTTTTATTTATGGTGGTGTCTCATGTATTTGAAGTTAAAAAAGTTTTGAATTAAAAAAATAATAGAAGAAGAATAGCTGGAAGATAAGAGACAAAGTTTCAAAAGTTTATAGAAACGTCTTTTTTCAACGACAGTTCAGTTTTTTCGTTATATTTCTCCATTAGCAATTAAAAATCGTAAAAAAATCAAAATTAATAAATATCAAGCCTGGTTAATATTTTAAAAAAAATAAGGAAATAAAAGCAAGTATATTTTTATATTATGTCAGTAAATTCATAATAAGTTATGTAAGTATAATGTTATATAAGTATTTCAGTAAATACACTTTCGTACATAATTTGTTAACATGCTAATACTAGAAGGGTATTATTAACCATAGGGAATATTTGGCTCCCCCTATAATTTTTTTCCACATTTAAATATTTATTTAGCTAATGAGCGCCAACTTGCAGCAGGGAATCAAACACATTTTGTTTCCGACTATAAGCAATTTGAAAGTAAAATAAAATTTCAAAAGAAAAAGCTTCTTTCCCAATTTATTATCTTACGTATTGTATGTCAATAATATTTACTGAAAAAAGTTTAACTTTTTCTTCTCTTAGATTAATATTGTACTTTTTTCAGACGTTTAGCTACTGCTGCATAAGTTTTAACAATTATCTGGAAAAATTTCTCTTACAGTTCTTTTACAAACCACGTTTATAGAGAAAAGTTTGATCCAGTTCTTAGACTTTTGAAGAATCATTAACAAAAAGGTAGTTTAAAATTTAAGCAAATACAATAACAGTATGAACTCGTGGCAAACAGTATTAGTTATCAAATAAAAATAATTTCTAAATTTTATATCTTTAATAAAGTTTAAAGAAAATGAAAATGAATTAAATTTTTCATCTTTTTTCTATACATTCAATGTTTTATAAATTATTTCTCAATTTTCATTTGGTCCACAAGAGTGCTGATTGGGCAATTATTATTTTATCGATAATAATAAAAGAATGAGTTTTTGTGTGTGTAAGTATCTCTCTTATAACTCTAGAACAGTTTGCGTTAGCGTCATGAAATTTGGACAATGGATGAAAGGAATAATTTTAGCCTCTAGGCCTAAAATTCATTTAAAAGTTTTAATTATATTTATGTGAACAAATTGAAAGATTATATTGCACGTAATTTAATATTCAATTATTTTTTATTCGCTATCTCAGATAAATTTAATGAACAAGCACGCGTTCATCAAATTACTATTTCTGAAGTTATTTGATATCATGTGTTTATTAGGCTTTTAGTAATTCTTTTAAAACGTGTTTATATGAAGGTAAATAATTTAAAATCAACAGTAACTGAAATTAAAAAAAATTGTAATGTACTCAAAGGGAAAATTGGAAAAGTGGTACATTAGGAAAAGTGGTTCTAATTCATTTAAAAGTAATGTAAAAGAAAACCGCCATACTATAATTAATTTCCGTGACGCCTAATTAATGATATTCATTTGTATTAACTGAAATAAGAAATATCACATTTACTAAAAATCAAAGTTAAAGGAGAGAAAATACTTATTCGTTTGGGGAAACCGTAAAAAATTCGCCTTATTTTTATTGAAACCAATACTTAATTAATATTGGTTTACCAAAAATCAAAGTTAAAGGAGAAAAGTTACCTATTTATTTTGGGAACTATAAAAAAGGACACCAATGCTTATTAATATTGGTTATATGTATTAATTGAAATACGAAACAAATAATCTATGTGCAAAAAGGCAAAGTTAATGAAAAAAAGGTTAATGGGAATTTCATTTTAAGGTCACCGTAGAAAATCGCCATTCGCAGATAACCTCTAATTATATTTTGTAATATGTACTGCTGGCCTAACGATAATTGGTGCATTTTAGATAAGAATTCAACAACAGGTTTTCCGTAGTTTCGGAAAATATTTTTTTCTTCCAGTGGTAGCAAAGAGAGTGCATTAATTTTTTAATTACTTAGAATTAAAGGAATTTTCTTCCACCATCACTTATACATAAATTAAATAGTATATTAGGGGTCACGTTAGGAAATGATAATGCTCTTAAGTCGTTATCAAGTTATTCTAAGAGCTATTTGTATTTAAACTATCGGTTTTAATTTGCTACCACTGATAAATGTAATTCGCACAAAACTGAAATGTTGGAGGGTATGTAATAAGTACAAAAAAAAAAAACTAATATCGGTACAAATTATTGGGGTACTTTCTAATTATACAATGTGCAGGTAGGCTGAGCAAATTTAATGTAGTTACTGTAGAAATCGGTATCTTGTGGCCCCTCAAAAGGGTACTGGGGAAAATTATTTGATGGTATAAAATTGTATTTTTGGTTACGAGCAAAAGTATCATATCTAGTGATATTGAATACAGTTAATTTTTATTCCTGTAGAATGAACTACAAAAATGGAAAATAAATAAATGAAAAATAAAATAAATAAATAAAAATAAATAAAAAAGAAAAATAAATAAATAAATAAAATAAATTAACTAATTTGAAAACAAGAATAAATAAACGCGTTTTACTCAATTCAATAACGGAAGGCAACCAGATTTTATAGTTAGTTCGCTGTCATAAATCAGTCCTCCTTTTTTAAAATATTTTAATAGTTGGTTTCTTCATTGAATTACAAAATTTTTTATTAACATTTTCCGACTGCATCGCTTAGTTAAATAACGCGTTTTTTCCAATATTCCAGCTTGCTTTTTTTATTAAATTATTGATCTTTTCTTTCTTTTTTGCTATGTTCAAAACAGTAAACTGCGATCATTTTTTTTTTATCATTTTTCAATAGTATCTCTTCAGTCAATAACGTGTTTTTCTATATATTCCAACTTGCTATTTTTATTAAATTATGGCTCTTTTCTTTCTTTTCTGAAGTGTTCTAAACAGTGAATTACGAATTTTTATTACCATTTTCTAACTAGATCTTTTCATTAAATAACGCGTTTTTCCCAATATTCCGCCTTGCTTTTTTTTTTAAACTATGGCTTTTCTCATTCTTTTTTGCAGTGTTCTAAACAGTGAATTGCGATTTTTTTTATTTTTTACCATTTTCCATTTGGAACACTTCATTAAAGAACGCGTTTCCCCCAGTATTCCAGCTTGTTTTTACACTGAATCATGGCTTTTTTGTTTCTTTATTGCGGTGTTCTAGGTTGTCCTCTCCCTTTTCAGTGTTCTGTCAGGTTCACTCCATTAAATTGCAAATTTTCTTTTAACAAAGCAATTTGCTAAATCGCTTGTCGTATACAAGGTATCTTTTTAGTAAGATATTTTCTAGTTGATTTTATTTTTTTCCAGCTGAACTTTATATGTATTTTTTTTCCTTCCGAAAAAGCCTCCTACGTCTTAGTTTTAAATAGGCAGATAAAATGAAAAGAGTGAATCATTTAAAAATTAGTACGAGTTCGCACAAATATTTGCACTGGACTAAAAAAATTAATAAGTCAAATGATTTAAAAAATTTATATATTGAGCATTTTAAATTAAAAACAGCATTTAATCCGAAGATTTAAATAGAACTCTATTTTAAACACTAGTTCATCGAATATGCAATAAGTA
The DNA here is from genome assembly GCA_949128135.1 of Parasteatoda lunata. NCBI lineage: Eukaryota > Metazoa > Arthropoda > Arachnida > Araneae > Theridiidae > Parasteatoda > Parasteatoda lunata. Next base: position 110,193,885 of record OX421971.1, on the reverse strand, counting down.
ATCAAAGAATATCTTTTTTTATATTTATTTGTTTTACAAAAAGTATATCAATACTTTTTACATCATATATATCAATTATTTTTGATTGAGAAAAATAATATTTATAGAAAATTTAACAATTTATGAGTAAGATTTCAGTCAGTGTTTGAAAATCAAAGTTAATTTAGTACTCAAAACAAGAAAATAATTTTTTTTATTCATCAGTAGAAGCTAGATAATAATGCTTGCTAAAATTTCAATGAATATTAATGAATACTTAAAACCGTTTTTTATAATGTTTACGAAGACTAGTTATTACCTGTAATATAATAGCAAAGTAATTAATATTTAATCTATCATCCTAAGTTAAACGTATTTAGTTTGGAAGAAGAATAAAATAATTTAAATGCATATAAAAAAATTAAAAGTTACAAGCAAACCAAAAATAATAAATATTTAAAAAATGTTATGAACTTTCATCAAAAAATTATTTTCTAAATCTGTTTTTTTTTCTCTTGTTAAGGTTATCAAGTCTCGTTTTATGCCAATTAAAATGCAGTATATGTTCTTATGCCAAAATACGTTATTAATTCATAAAATTTTAAACCAATCTTATTATTTTTTTTCTTTTACTGTAGACTGAAAGTAAAACCTAAAATATTCGGAATATCTTATATTCGAAAAAATATGTGTCATTAAAAAATAATAGCGAATCGTGTATATTTTAACAAAGCAAATTTAAAGTAATATGATGTAAATTTTATAAAAATTTCTTATTTCCTGATAGAGTTGCGTTGCAAATTCTTATCCTTTATTATTATTTTTATTTTTGTTTTTAATGAAAGCCGGGAAACTATTCGAAAATATTTTCTATTCTAGACGGTTTGGCAATAATTTTAGAAATATTAACAATAAAATATGGCGTTATAATATCCAATAAAACTTCGTACCTTTATCATGATACCTCAATACATGACAAAAAATAAGTGATTGGTAAAATTCGCTTTTCAATTTTGTATTTTTTTATTAAATGTGTGGTAATTATAAATATAGTTAAATAATTTTAAAAATCCGAATTTCCGATGAACCGTTACGATAGAAACGTAAAAATTACCGATTGATCGTTTAAATACCGTATACTTTGCTTATATCAAAATTATGTTTCGTTTTATTATAAATAAGATTGCAATACAGAATAGTGATTTTATTAGCATTCTCTTTCACTATGTACTTACTGAGAGCACTTTTATATAAATAGAGTCTAGGGAAGGAATATTGGAAATGATTTGAAAGATTTTAACAAAGAATGTGCAAAAACCATTTGTTTCCACTTAAAATACTTCATTTTTTTCAAATATTTATTTAACAGATCCAATGATTGTAAATTTTGAATTCTGTTAAATATTCAAAATAGAAAATCTTAAAATGAGTAATTGTTCATCTCTGGTATTAACATAAAATTCATATTAGATTTTCTTTATTTTCGTCTGAATCATAACTGCTGGTTGACAGGACGCTGGACTCACGTTAATAGAAACGGGAGATTTAGTCCAACCGGCCGAAGACTCCCCGTGCAGTAAAAGGTGAGCGGTGCGCGTTAAATCTGTCTGATCACTAAGTCATCCATATTCTCATAACAAATTATACCTCTGGCGGAACTGAATCGGAGAATGATCATTCTCTGGCTCAGGCCAAAGTTACGATCTGGGGATGAATGGATGTATGAATGGCTGAAGTCGAATTCTTGACCATAGATGGCGCCACTGGAAAACAAGAACAGTCACACCTCCTGCCTTAATGACCTACGACAACAACAGCATCAGATCTGAAACCAACGTTAGATTCAATAGCGCAGAATATACATAGATCAGCATGCTGACGTATGGATATCCTCAGTAGTAAAGAGATCACGAGTAAGAATCACCTTGCTACCAGGATAAACATAAAAAAGCTTTTGCGGATTTTCTCTCTTTGGAACCCAAATACGGGTTAGTTCTATCTAAGAGTCATCCATGAATGCTAGTTTACCCCAATGCTTGATCCACTGTCTTCTGGTTTGTGTTCAAAATTGCAAAGCAATAGAGTTAAGCGTTGGCAGTCGTAAACTGAAAATGCGGTCGGCTATCAACACCAATTATAAAGTATAAACGTTTAAGTTCAAAACTCTAATTAATTATAATTATGAACAGAAAACAAAGGTGGGGAAGAAAAATCAATTTTCGTCCATATTGTAGAGTTAATAATCATATATTTTTTAAAATGTGTTCAACTCGCAGCCTAGTCTTAAATTTTTGCTTTTTAAATCTCATTCATGGGATTTTTATTTCATTTTATAACTGCAGTTTAACAGACGATCCAGATTTTGAAGTTATGACTACTAGTGCGAAACTTCTTAGCCTTTTAAATTTGAACCCAATTCAGAAGACCAGGGGATCCTGGATCAGTTATTGGGAGATTTTTGCCTTCTTGGAGGATTTTGAGTAAAATGGAGAGGAAAACCACTAAAACCTTCAACGGTCAGCCTGATGGAAAGGGGACTCTAACCCATGATCGGTATACCACTTAGGATATTTTACGTCATCACTCTGGTCATTGCGAGCCGAGTGTGTGTACGTATCAAACAGCCACCGCTGGGATTGGAATCTGGTTCACCTCATTGGGAAGCGAGTGCTCTATCCCCTGAAACACCACGGCTCTCATTCGTGGGATTGCAAGAAATGGGTAATTTGAACAGCTTCCTCAAAATGTATGAAGATAAACCAAGTAAACAGAATCATAAATAGGTATTTTTGAATATTTATGAAATATCCCGTTTAGTTCACTCAATGGAAAAGATGGTCGTGATGCAAGGAGAAAGTGGGCATAATCAAATGCATAATCAATATACATAAATAAAACACACATAACTAAAAATTATATATAAATCTAAACTAAAGTACTTTTGTCTTTTGGCTCAAGAATATGGATCTTCTTCTTACTTTCAATTAATTGAATAGAGGTAATCCTTTTCTTTTATGGTTTTATCAGGGCAAATCTTAAGACCATCCATATTTCATTGATGGGTAACTTTATTTATCATATTTGTCCAGCAAAACATTTGTTCCAAAATGCACTCCAGTTGTGAGTGAGCTTGGGCGCTTTACCAGACCATTACAATTTTATTTTTAAGTGGAAGATCTTGGCTAAGTGGAAGATATTCTTGCTTTCGGTGAATTTAAAAGCTAATTTTAAAGGTCCACATTTCGTGTAAGCAAATATGTCGTGTTTCATACTAATAATTTTTTTTTTTGAAATATTTATTTTCTGACATCATCATGGACTTCTGATGACCCAAAGCCTTTATTGTTCTCTTTCTAGCAAATATTGCATTGAAACGTCTTTCATAGTAATTTAGAATTTTTGTTTGGTGAGACTAGCAGTGATCCTTTCATTCAAATGCATGAGGTCATATTCCTATCAAAGTTATTTTATTATTTTTAAACGTATTGAACCATACATAACTATCTATAAACATATAATTACTTAAACAATCATGCAGCATCCGACATTTATCCCTGCCTGCCATAATCTCCATCTCACATCGAACTTCCTTCTATTTATTATCAGATATAACTGAAATTAAATAAAATGCCTGAGTTTAATTTTCTTTTCTAAATCTTGTACCACCTTGTGAGATTTAATGCGTTTTAGTGCTACTTTTTTTTGATAGGCGCATGAGTAATTTGCCTTCACTTTTTCAACCTCTTCAATATGCCAACCAGGATTTTTGAGGGTGTATCCATCTTTCTGGTATGCCTACCTTATCCTATATACAATATTCAATTCGGTACTAATTGTTAGCTTTACAGCAATATACAAACAACAGTACAATACAACAGAATATACAACAAAAAACAGCAATATACAACAGACGATATACAAAAACATAAATTACAAAAAAAATATAAAAAAGGCGTCTGTTTGCCTTTTTACTTTCACTGACACACACAGACGATATACAAAAACATTAATAACAAGAAAAATATGAAAAAGTCATTTGGTTGCCTTTTTATTTCTACTGACACACACAGACGATATACAAAAACATTAATAACGAGAAAAATATGAAAAAGTCATTTGGTTGCCTTTTTATTTCTACTGACACACACAGACGATATACAAAAACATTAATAACGAGAAAAATATGAAAAAGTCATTTGATTGCCTTTTTATTTTCACTGACACACACAGACGATATACAAAAACACTAATAGCAAGGAAAATATGAAAAAGTCATTTGGTTGACTTTTTATTTCCACTGACACACACAGACGATATACAAAAACATTAATAACAAAACAAAAATATGAAAAAGTCGTTTGGTTGCCTAACCACAAACCAGAGATACAATTATTTCAACTGTGGGGAGAGTAGTTAACAACCGTGTCAACCTTCATCTATTAAAAGGTACTCCATTATAGAATCGAGTTAACACGCCTTATATATTAGTGAATTGTGATTTGTAGTGGTAGATACGCTACAGTACTCCCCCACTAGAAATATATCTGTGATAGAATTCGATGAATGGATACCACTAGTTAATTCATTGCTGTTTTTGTGAGAAGCCGGGAGAACTGTATTAAGATCACCGTACCTTTTGCTGATCGTGAGAGCTGTATTAAGTTCACGGTCGTGGTCGCTTCTGTGCTTCCTTTAGCAGTCAAGTGTTTGTCGCGCGACGATGTGTTTAATCGAGACTGAGTAGCAACAGTGCGAGGAGTTGGTTAATATTGCAGTCACAAGTAGCACGTCAACTATTCAATGTGGACCATCCAGCGAAGCGTTACTGTCTATGTAGGCATATTCATATCAAAGTGGGCGTTTCTGCCAACGTAGGCGTGTTCACATCAAGTCTGAGTCACCGATGCGGGGATAGTTAACGACCATGTCAACCTTCATCTATAAAAGGGTACCTCAACATAGCGTCAAGTTAACACGTCTTATATACTAGAGAATTGTGATTTGTAGTGGTAGTGAGTAGTTTTGTAGCGTATCGCTACAAAACTAACTCTCCATTCTCGAGATAGATGTCGCCACACTAATGGATTAACATAGCTAAAATGCAAATTTACGATAAGCTACAAATAAAAATACATTAATTTCCTTAAATTTTATTTGATTAAAGAAAAATCAACCTTCAGAAAACAAAACATTTTGCCAGGTTGGTTGTCTAACATGTTTCACACAGCTTTGTAAAATCCATCTTTCATTTGGAACGATCAGGAAGCATTAATTCAAATAACTATGCCTGAAATTTGTATTCGACATTTTAGTAAAGATAAAAAATAAAAATTCCATTTGTATAAAAAGATCATTTTGTTTGCCGAATCTCTAAATCGAAAGTTGTTTCGAAAGATATCAAGTAATTTTATCTCGAATTTTCTATTTCAGTTTTCCCTAGAACCATAATTTTCAAGAAGAACAGTCTTGTTATTTTTCTTCCCTTGAAATACGAGATAGAAATTACGCAAATGATAATAATTCTTTTTATATTTCCTGTCTTTTCCATTTCAGTAATACTTTAGAAACAGAGAGTAATTTTTGCCAAATGCTTTTCCTAGAAATTGAGATAAATGAGCCATTTCACTTCGTAGATTCAAAATTTTTTAGCAAACTTTTGAAGGCACTGAGAAAAAATAGTATAAATTCTATTAAATAATTTGTTTTGCTTTTCACATAAAATAGAGATAACAATTAACAGAACGATAAAAATTATACAACAATAATTATTGCATCAAAATATTTTAAAATATGCATAAATTTAGTAATCATTATTACAATTTCTCTCTTACTCTTTTAGAAGCGAGCTGTTAGCTACTGAGGCCGGTCTTGAGGCCATTTTGAAAGATACGAATTATAAAGCGGTATGGATTTTGTCTGATAGTAAGTGCTCCTTGCAGCACTTGAAGGACTGGATCAATGTTGGTGAAAGAACTAGCATCGCTATTTTGAAATTATTTGAACAGATTGCCGCAGTTCACGATGTGCACTTCCAATGGATTCCCTCGCATGTAGGGGTTTACGGAAATGATGTCGCTGACGACTTGGCAAAGCAGGGCTCGGTTGAGCCATTGTATTCAGATGCCTCATTGACTACATTGATGATGCCTTTACTACATCAGGAAAAACAATGACTTAAAGTCTTGGAGGGACCCTCCATCCCATGATTGGTATTGGCGGAGATATCCTGGGGGCTCCATTGGCTTGGCCTTTCCTGCGATAGAGCCGACCAGATGGCGCTGTCGAGATTTGCCAGCGGCCACCTGAGGAGTGGCTTCTTTTGCAATGGCAGTAGGGTTTTCCCGATTTGTGGAAAGTGCGTCCCCGGAGCACATTCTGGCTTGTCATCGCATTTCTAAGGAAACTTTAGCGACGGACTCTTTGCTTGCCCTGGATTTATTGAGAGTGTATGGACTCATGGATAATGCCTAGCTGCCGCTAGACAGTGAGGGGATTAGTCACACACACAATTTCTCTATTCACTTTTCAAAGTGGTTGTATTTTCTTTTAGCTTTCACAATATGACTGGTTTAGAAAGTCTAGTTTTATATTTACACTTCTTAAAAGTTTGGAACAATTATGTCAACTACAACTCAAATGTCAACTACGACTACAACTAAATTCTACTGATACATATGTTATATGCACCGAATATTCACTTCTTATGCAAAGTATACTTTTTCTTGCAAAACATGTTAACCATAATTATTATTTTCATTGAATTTTAGGACATGAGATTATCTTAAGCAATAAATTTATTGGGAGAACTATCGTTCTAATTGTTGCGTAATTCGGATCACTCGCTATTGTATATGTAAGAAAAACGGATTTTTAACAAGCAAATTTCATAAAAACATTTCAAGATATTTCAATATATTAAAAAAATGATTTTAATGATGGATAATTAAGTTAACGGACTTAAGGTACTTCCATTTAATAACGTGATTTTGTTCGGTATTTTTGGAATGCATCGAAACACTAGTCCCTTATTTTTTTAAAGCTCTTGCACACAAGTAAATTTATCTAGTGTAGTAATTTATTAAGAATACTATTAAATAACATCCCAATTAAACCTTTTTTGATTATCTTACAGCTATTTGAGGAAAAAAAAGAAATTTTTGATGGAAATATGACAACAATGAATCAAAAAATGCTTTTGTTTGTTTCATTAAAAAAATAATTTGTTAAAAATATTTTGAAAACTTTTGAAAAAAATCTGTGTTATTTCCTCTCAATACACAGAATTGTGAATTCAATTTTAAAATTTTGCAGTGAATAAAAACTAAACTTGATTTTTGGTAGAGTTTATAATTTAGATGCATGTTATAAAACTGTTGAGAACTGCCCATATAAAAATATATAGATTTTTTAATAATATTGTAAAATTGACGCTTTCTCGGTTTTCAATTAATTAAAAATGAACATCCAATAAATTTTTTCTCATGTCGGTATTGGTGGCAGTGAGATTTCAGATTCTCTAGCAAAAGCTGCTTCTTTGAAGACTCCATTGTCTGATATACAGTGCGATTATACTACGGCGTTTTCGAATCATAAAAAAATCGAACCATATCGAAGAAAAATCGAACCATAACATCGGTTCTTGAAATTATAATGAAGTTGAAAATTCAGTATGACCATATTAATCCATGCGCAAACAAATTGAGATTTTTGGAATGTTTCTTGGAATGTTCGTGAATTTTATTGCAGAATCATCATATGGGTGCCCTACACTTTGGGGTCCATGGAAACCAGCAAATTCGTGCATAAAGCTTCGCTAGCCTTTGCAAAAGCCAGGCTATGCGCAAGAGGCTAGTGCATAATAGCAGAATATTTTTTTTATGTCTGCCTCTTCTGTAAGGCTGCACAGGTTCATGTTTTATGATATCAGGATTCTTTTATCTTGGATGAGGTTTCTTTCAGAAACCTTCTTTTAGAGAACTTTAAAAAAAAATTTTTTTTTTATGGATTCGGTCTTATTTTGGACGTTAGAAACGATAACGAGAAACATTAGATGAAATATTTTTGCAAGAATTATTACCGAAAGCATCCAAAGCCCAAAGAATGATTATATGTCTATGTTTGCATTAATGTGTTCATCTTTAATAAAAAATAATATTTCTTTATTAAGTTAAAAATAATATTTCTGTGAACTCATAATTAAATCATCTTCATATGCTTTGTAAATGATTTTACTTTCATGTTAACAAATTTTTATTTTAATAATAGCGAATTGTAAGACCAAGCATACAAATTGCTCTTTTAGAAGAAAAGCATAGCAGAAATTATTGATATCTTAGTGTTTTGAGAAAAAAATTGTGTTTTTCAAAATAACATTTAAATTGAAAATAACAATCAATTTTTCAAATGAATAATAAAAACAGAGCATACAATGGACTTGCAAGTTTATAACTAATTAAAGATTTTTGAGAAGCCGTGAGAGAAATCATTACCTTTTACCACGTTTATATTAACTTGCCTTCGCGTATGTCTGTCCGAGTGGAATTTTGTAATCGATTTTAAACTAAGTTCCCGACTAGCTACAGACTTCAAATTTGGCACATAGTTCAGAGTTGGATGACAATGCATGAAAATGAAGAGAAAAAAGAAAAGAAAGAAAAATTAGTATTTTCGCGATTGTCTTTTGTTGCCGATTCGATTATTTCAAATTAGTGTCACATGTCAGTTGAAAAGTTTTGTGTACAGTGAGTGCAAAGATTGAGATTTTGGAAGTGAGTACAAAAAAAAAAAATCAAAATAAAAAATTTTATTTTTAAAAACCACATTTTTGCAGCGAAGAATAATAATTAAAAAATAAAAATCTGAAAAACGAAAAAAGTGGGGTGCATGAAATACATAACAGTACATATACATATACACATTTTCTTACTCATACACATGCACAGCCACATTTACATCCACATACACATGCATATACACAAACACATTCAGATACAATTGCAATTACGGATATACATTCACTAATATAACATTACTGTTATGTATTTCATGCGCCCCACGTTTTTCGTTTTTCAAATTTTTATTTTTTATTTATTATTCTCCACTACAAAAACGTGGTTTTAAAAAATATAATTTTTTATTTTGATTTTTTTTTAAATATTAATCTTCATCCTTCTGATCTTCTTTTTTCTGGAAATATATTTTTAAATGATATTCAAGTTATAAATATTTAGAAAGAAAATTTACTAATATAACTAAAAAATTTTATGAGTTTCATAATTTCTGCAATCAATAGAATAAAAATTTTGAGGTTTGTATAAATGAGGTTGCTTGTCGAAGGATATTGATAAAAAGTAAACAATTTAACTATTATGCATTTAAATTCTATAAAAAATCATTCTTTTTAAGTTTATTTTTGTATTAGTTTTATTATTTTACAGAGTTATATCACTATATATAAAAATAAACTTATTCCATCCATATAAGCTTTACATAAGGTCACAAATATAAATTTTATTTTTACAATAAAGTACACAACCATAACATAAAAATTTCACTAAAATATTTTACTTTAAGCTTAACAACTTTACCTTAACGTTTATATTTGGAACTTTTCTGTTTTCTAAAAATTTAAATGTCAACATTCGTTTGAGACTCGTGATTTTCTTATTTCCTCAGGGATTTTAAGCTAGTTAAACATACAAAAAATCTTTTGTTGAAACTTTATTTAAAATGTATTTCTATACATTTAAAATGCATATAATAAACAAAAATATAACGCAGTAATTTTGTAATACCATTTTGTTTTAAATAATGAAATGTGATTTTTATTGTATTTTCTAGAATATCGAATTTTTCTACTTATTCTACAATAATAGATACAATATTTTAGAATTTACTTACTTTTCAATATCTAATTATTAATGAAAAAATATTTTATTCATTTATGTTTTAGTATTTCGTATATTTAATTATAAACATTAAATATTTACTATTTATTAATTTATAATGTTCCACCAAATAGGTTGTTTTTTAAGACATTTCTAGTAATATTCAAAACTTTAACTTGTAATTTCTTCAAAATAAAAGGAAATGTTTTTTTTAAAAAAAATAATGTAATGCCATATTATTTTAAAACGTAAATTGCACGGTTTTAAATATAATATCTAATAACTAAATTATAAAACTTACATGCCAACATTATACCTTAACTCTGCAATCCTATATAATACATTTTATTAATTATTTTTGAAATATTTCGCTACATAGGTTGTTTTTAAGACATTTTATGTAATAATATAAAAATTAAATGCAGTAGTTTTTGCTAAAATTTTATATTATAATAAAGAAATGTAATTTGCTTTAAAATTTCATAGAGTACTTTATTATTCATTATTTAAGCTATCTTAATAATTCACATCTACATAAATATTCTTTATATTTATTTTGTTTTTTTAATATATTTCCACATTGGCAATTTCAAACAAACATATTTCATGTAATATTTTAAAATTTAATGCAGCATTTTTGAAACAACGTTATATTTTAAAATACAGAACACAGTTTTTTTAAATTTTCCTAATTATCAAATTATTTATTAGCAAATTATTTTATTTACATTTTTAATACCTGCGTATTAAATTATTTTAATTAACTTTATAGCAACATTTAAAATAAAGTATTCCCAAGCTTGGGTTTCTTTCAAAATTTTTTTTTATAAATAGCCGAATAACCAGCTTTATCACTAGCTACGTAAAAAAGTAAATGAGTAAAAAATCAATATTAATCAATGGTATGTAATCATGCTCAAAACTGAAAAACATATACCAACTCAATTAGTTAAACCAAGATAATTTTTTTGATATTTTCACTTCCTGAATACTTTATGTTATTAGATGAGGAAGTAAAATACGGCTTTAAAAGTTCAAGTCGCCAGAGTAAAAATGAACTGTACTCATATAGAGAAGAAAAATTATTTACAAGGGTTAAATTTTAATTCAACTAAAATTTTTTATAAGATGGTTTTTAAATATTAACGTAAATAATATTGATATATTATTTATGTTAATATTATCAATATTAACATATAATATTAATAATATAATTTTATATATTATAAAAATTAATAATATATTTATGTGTTATTATTATTTTCACTTCCTGGATTCCTTATGTTATTAGATGAGGAAGTAAAACACGTTTTAAAAGTTCAAGTCATCAGAGTAAAGATGAACTGTATTACACGGAGAAGAATGGCTTTTTACAAGAGCTAAATTTTAATTTAACTAAAATTTTTACAAGAGTAGATTCTCTAAAAAATTTACATAAGAAGCTACTTAAACATAGAAACTACATAACTTAAAAAATAATTTAATAATGCAAAAAAATTAATTTAAAGAAATCCTGAAAAACGTTTTATAATTTTTGAAAGTTTTTCAGACGAAAGTTACCGGAACATAAAAATATTATTACTTAGCATAATTACTTCTACTTCTAAATTACGACAAATAAAATAAAACACAATAAGTAAAAATAACACGTAAAAACAGAAAATAAAATAAAAAGGAAGAGCAGAACAAAACAAAAACTATAAAGCGAGTAGCAAAAAATAATGAACTTACATGAACGGGAAATTTTTCAAGAATGATTTAAAGTGTTTACGTAACAAGATTGCCAGATTGCAAAATATGAAAACTGTGAAAACAAAAGCGCAAATTGAGAGTAACTAGAGGAGCGAATTGCGTTCCTGCTGCATTACTGAAGTGCGTTAGATTTGTTAGTTACCAAGAATGGGCCAGAAAACTGATGTACGCGAGGCAATATTAAACTGGATAATATAAAAAATTTGACTATAAATAATTTTAGAAAATAAATATTTATTTAAGAAAAAAATATAAAATAGAAAAGAGAAAGAAACATAAATTGCCAGTTTTGCACATAATTTTAGCCACGGATTTGCCCGAAATGGATTTGCACTTGGAAAAGTTATATAAATTGACAAAGAAATCTTTTTAGTAAATAATTTTAGCCACGGATTTGCCCGCAATGGATTTGCATATGGAAAAATTGTATAAAAAAATTTATTAGTAAATAATTTTGCCCACGGATTTGCCCGAAATGGATTTGCACATGGAAAAGTAATATAAATTAACAAAGAAAAAAAAGAAGAAAAAAAGAAAAACAACTTATTTTAGCCACGGATTTGCCCGAAATGCATTTGCACATGGAAAAATTGTATAAATTAATAAAGAAAATTTTTTTAGTAAATAATTTTAGCCACGGATTTGCCCGAAATGGATTTGCACATTTTTACTAAAAATTTTTTACCAAAAATTTCTTCGTTAATTTGTATAATTTTTCCTTATTCAAATCCTTGGTCAAAATTATTAACTAAAAAATTTCTTTACTAAAAAATTCCTTTGTTAATTTATAATATTTTTCCATGTGCAAATCCATTTCGGGCAAATCCGTGGCTAAAATTATTATTACGCAATTTAAACTCCTCTAGTTACTCTCAATTTGCGCTTTTGTTTTCACAGTTTTCATATTTTGCAATCTGGCAATCTTGTTACGTAAACACTTTAAATCATTCTTGAAAAATTTCCCGCTCATGTAGGTTCATTATTTTTCGCTACTCGCTTTATAGTTTTTGTTTTGTTCTGCTCTTCCTTTTTATTTTATTTTCTGTTTTTACGTGTTATTTTTACTTATTGTGTTTTATTTTATTTGTCGTAATTTTAGTAAAAAAATTTTTTGAGTGCTCCTCACACTATTGTATTGATATATTTTGCTTTGGCTATATTGATACAATATTAGAAAGCACTCTTTTTCGGATATAATCGTGTGGGCTGATGAAAAGATTATACATATATTTTATTTTCCGGTTTTTTAAAAAAAAAAATTCATCTTTTTTTTCTTTCTTTTTTTTTCTTTCCCCAGTTGTTTGTTATTATTATTATTCGCCCCCCTTTTTTCATTTGTCTGTAATTTACCTTTGTTTTATTTTCATTTTTAAGCTTATGCGCAATAAATGATACTTATATATATATATATTTTTATATGTATTTATATGTATTTTTGTATATATATATATATATATATATATATATATATATATATATATTATATATATATATATATATATATATATATATATATATATATATATATTATATATGTATATATATATATATATATATATATATATATATATGTATGTAAAGGAAATCATGAAAACATTTTTGAAAGTTATGTGCTTTTATATTACTGTCAAGTTTATTTTAAAACAATTATTTTGCATGAAAATCTTTGATGCATAAAATCATGTCTCTAAAATTGTTTCACGTACCACTTTATTCTTCTGTTTAAGAAAAATGTACTTAATATGTAAATGTGTGTTAATACTTTTCCGAGTTTTCTTTATACTGAACTTTAAATATAAGTAGAAGTAATTATGCTAAGTAATAATATTTTTATGTTCCGGTAACTTTCTTCTGAAAAACTTTCAAAAATTATAAAACGTTTTTCAGGATTTCTTTAAATTAATTTTTTTGCATTATTAAATTATTTTTTAAGTTATGTAGTTTCTATGTTTAAGTAGCTTCTTATGTAAATTTTTTTAGAGAATCTACTCTTGTAAAAATTTTAGTTAAATTAAAATTTAGCCCTTGTAAAAAGCCATTCTTCTTCGTGTAATACAGTTCATCTTTACTCTGATGACTTGAACTTTTAAAACGTGTTTTACTTCCTCATCTAATAACATAAGGAATCCAGGAAGTGAAAATAATAATAACACATAAATATATTATTAATTTTTATAATATATAAAATTATATTAATAATATTATATGTTAATATTGATAATATGAATATGTAACTAGTTATGAAAAACGGTTTCTAAATCAATACTGTTCATATTTTAAATCTTTAAAATTTACATCATTTGACGATATGCTTTTTGGAAAACTTGAAATGGCAAAGGCTATTGCATTTTTGGTAACAAAAAACATAATTTTATCTAATAACCAAATTACACGGAATTTAAACTCTTAATTAGGTAATTTTTCTGTTCATACAGTAACGGTTTAACGGAAATTCTGGTTTTCAAAATTATAGTCCTTATTACAGCACATATAGCAAAAAAAATACAAAATGCAAATAAAGCAGAATAAATGATTTTTATGCTTCGCTCAGAGTTATTGTGATAAAATTATCAAAATTTACTACATACACCAAATTTTATCACTTATTATATAACCATATTTTATTGTTTATTTTTTCAAACTCATTACCAAGGTGCTTCCGCAAAAATTACACATTTTTTTGGTGTTCCCTCAAAGCCATAAACACTGTACAATCTATTACGTTCTGGTAGTTTTGACCCTCATTTTACACAGTGTGCCACTATCTGCACTCAATTTATGTTGTGACAGTGTAAAAAGCTAACCAAAAATGTAACAAATCGCGAGACTTAAATTAATTCGAAAATAATTGAAAAATAAAAAAATGAAATGAAGGAGTTTCAATATTTTGAATTTAATTGCTTGTTTTGGCTATCTAATTGCTATCACACTGAATTATCTCTTTATGAAATTGCTTTTACTTTTACTTTAAATCATTTTAAATTTTGAATATGGCATAAAAATGATAGTCTGTTATGGAATTACTTTGTAATAGATAGAATGTTTGAAATTTATCTCGATTTCGTGAGCTCTAAATTTCGGCGTGAATAATGCTTAGTGCAAACAATCTCCATTATTGTGATCGAATCCTCCATAAATATAAATCCCATACCATCACCAGTTCCTTACTGGTATAGCTCTAAAATGACATGTGCAATAAACCTAACTAAAGATAACAAGTTTGAACTGGTAAAAATAATAAATAAAGCTATATTATTTCATTCAAAAGGATGTGGATTAAATAATTTGTAGTTTATCTTTACGTGGGCTTAAAATTCACTATTTCATTTCAAAATTAAAGAATTGTTTATTCTAGCAGACTTATTACCTTCTATATAGTTTTTTTATGGCTTTTTATATATTTAGATTATTAATAACATCAGTTACATAAGTAATTATTTATTCATTTATCAAAATAGCTTTAGTTCAATTCCTAGTTTGAGATCTGATTAAAGATTCAAAAAATGAAGAAATATCTTGGGTAATATTGGGTGAAGATGGAAAATCCTAATTTCTTAATAATTTTAGACTGGTTGTTATGGTTTACAGTCGGTTATCATTCCATAATTATTATTTAAAATATTTAAACATAACACTAAACTAAAATAATATATAACACTTATAAATAACACCAAACTCTTAAGTTTTGTGGAAGTGTATAAATTATAGGCGTATGACGTACCACTCACGTTTGACATAAATATTTAAGTCTTTATCTATGCAAATAGAGCTTCTTCCAAAAATTTAGTTTCTGCTTTTCCAGTGCATAAATTATTAATAAAGCGCAAGGACATAAATTTCAAGCACGTATTTTATACCTGCCTTTCGACCATACTATAAATCCCTATGCATATTTAATTCTCGATATTTATTCTAAAATATTCCATAGCATCGTAAAATGAATTAGAGGTAAGAAAGATGAGAAAGAAATATTTTCAATCCGATTATATAACTTTTCAGTGTATTTATCGAATAATTCAAATGTACTCTAGCTTTTCAGAGTTTCCGCACATCCACAAGATTTAAAATTGTTAATCGGCACCCACAATCATGTAATATTTGTCTAATGTATAATATTTATTTTAAACATATAAAATGTGTTTCATATGTGAACAAATACAAAGCAGATATACGTTTGTGAGTGGTAAGAATACAGTAAACATAATTAAAATCCTGCAACGAATTTTAACTGCATTATATTTATAAATAATGTTTCCATGCCAAAAGGGTGGAATTTGTTTTCCACAGATGGCAACGGTGATCCCTGAAACGTCAATACTTCTCAGAATTCTGAAGTTAAAAGAAAATAATAAATAGAATAAAACATTTGTGTTGTTCAAACATTTAGACAAATCTTAATATATTTTAATTTTATTTACGCCTATAAATAAAGTGGCACTATGTCGATACTTATGAAAAGTAGAGCGAAACAAGTCTCTATTTTAACGTTTTGAATTTAAAATTTAATTTGACGCTTTTAAATTAGTCTAAGGATATATTACGATACGATATGATTAAGTAAATACAAATTATACATTGTAGAAATTATCTTTTAAATAATTTTAAGTACAGCTGAAATAAGTGTGAAGATATACTGTATAATGATTTTCGAAACTGAAAAATAGGAAACAATTTGCTTATTCACGTTACTTTTAAAAAATAGTTTTAAGCCACGAAGCTATTTAATTATAAAAATTATCATGCTTACGATAGCACTAACTCTGTCAGTAATTTAATTCTCTTTGTAGTTTTTATGACTCGTCTTAAAATTTGTTTCCAAAAATACAAACTAGTATTTTGTAACATTTCATGCTCTAACCAAAAGGAAATTATATTGAAAATTTATACACCAGAAATTTTCCCAATTTATATTTAATTTAAATGCATATTCAGCAAAAGTAATGAATCAATAAAACTTATGCTAACAAAGAATGTTGGATAATAAAAAAATTATTTCAATCATAATACACAAAAACAAAATGAAAAAAATAGAGGGAACAAACAAGAAAGAAAAGGGCGAGACTGAAATTAATCGACATTTATAGTTAGTTTAAGATTATTTCATGATAAACGTTTCACGTTTTGAAAGGGTAAATTAAAAAAAATATTAATATTATCAAGCACTGCTTTTACAGTCAAAAGAAGTACTAATAGGTTCAAAGAGGGATTAATAAACAGTAAATTTATACTATATAAATTTAAATATATATAAATATATATATATATATATATATATATATATATATATATATATATATATATATATATATATAATATATATATATATATATATATAATACATATATATATATATATATATATATATATATATATATATATATATATATATATATATATATATATATATATATATATATATATATATATATATATATATTAACATTTTTAAGTTTGAAATTCATCTGGTAGAGTTTATCAATAGTAAAATAATAAAATCGTTGATAAAATCGACTAAAAAATCGATGACTATTTCAGCAAATTATTGATCGTTAATAAATCTAAATCTAAAACTAATTTAAGAAATATTACTGAACTGAGACGAAAAATAAATGTATGGTTGAAACTATCAGAATGCCATTAAATTAACCATATTTTTGGCTCTATAGGAGCATCAAAAAGCACGAACATTTTTAATGAAGCGCTTTGGTAATGATTTTAGTAAAATTAACAATAAAACCCATTGAGGATTTTATTTAGAAGGAAGGCTATCAACTATATTTTGAACTATCACATTAAACGCAAGTTGCATACTACTGAGTTAGGGGTCAATGTAGTTAAAAAAGCAAATTTAAAAAAATTCCTACTTTACTTCTCCAAAAAAACATGCGCAAAAAAAAAGAATTTCTAGTTTTTTCTGTTACTCTTTAGTTCAAGACATGTGTGCTATAATCTTGAACACTCATGAAAATATGTAGATAAGTATTTTAAAAACAACATGAGATATCGTGTTTAAGGTGGTGTAAAATATGAAAAAACCTGTCTTTGTGATAAATGCAATTAAAGACTTAAAATCATTAGTTCATCCACTGTTACCAAATTGTAAAAAAACTGATTTAACTTTGTAAATAATTGGAGTACAAGAAAAAGTAAAGAATTTTTAGAATTACAGATTCCGGGATTATAAATTTACAAAAATCATATTTTAAATCATTTAATAATTATAAAATCATATTTTTGCACTAGTCAGATTTAAAGGTTAGGAAATAATATATTTTAAAAATATAGTAAAAGCGATATTTTATAGGCCTTTTAAAAATTTTTAAACCAGAAATCTGAATTTTGGGGGAGGTTAGAAAACAATAGAATTTGGAAAGCAAATAAATCATATTATGGACTGTAAGCAGATTTAAAACAAGGTTATATTTTTTCCGGAATATAAGACTTTAGAATATCATATATCAAGAAGTTGTATTATATTTGCTTTTACACTTCTGGAAAATTATTTAGATATTTGAACTTATTTTTGATATTAATATAATATATATTAATATAATATATATTAATATAATATATATTAATATAATATATATTAATATAATATATATTATATAATAAAATTATTTTCTTTAATGCAATAAAATATAAAAAAGACAGCTCAATACAATTTATATAACTACAATATTTTCAGAAAATATTAAAACAGAAAACAATTTCCTAAGGTTTATATTTTAGACATTTTTTTTTTGAATCACATAACATTTGTTAAATATTAAAAGTAGTTGTTGTACTGAGTACGTTGTTGTACTGAATACTTATGAAAGCGTTACTTTCATAAAAATCAGTATCAGTTTCAACTAATATATAGGAACATTGTACCATAATACGCTATAGATTTGCTGCAACAGTAATGAAGTTTGAATTTGAACCATGTTTCCGTTCAAGTTTAACCATTATATCGGAGTCAAGTTTATCAAGTTTAAGAAGTATGATAATATGCTTTAATTAAGTACCATATTAAGGTTAAACTTATCACCTAACTATTATCACCTTACATCATTATAGTATGATAGAATTTGAAATATGTTATACGGAGAGAAAAAAAATCTCGTAAAATTGCCTTACCATATGATAATAACATTTTTGGTAAAGAACACTACATTTATGTTAATAAAAGCCAGAATTATAGGTTATTTATAAATCATTTACTTGGTAATTTTTTCGTTTTATAAAGGTGACGGTTCCCCAAAAATTCTGACTGTCAAAATTATATTTCTTATAACCAAACATTTAGTATTTAACAGAATATATGGTTTTTTCCTCATTATTAAAGAAATCAAGCCGAAAATACCAACTTTTTTAACGTTTGCTAAACTTTGACACATATTATTACACTTTATTTTATGGTTAATTTAGCCATAACTAATACCATAATCTTAATTAAGAATTACGTAAGATTTTTGGTGTTTCCATAGAGTTAGAAATATGATGAATTTAACCATATTCTGGTAGTTTTGACGATAATTTTTCTCAATTAATCAAAGAATAATGTTTAAGTCATGCAAACTTGCCTTTTTTAAGATTTGATTTCATTCATAAGTGAATTTCTTTGACTTATTTTTTAATTAGCAGTGAATAAATTTACGTTTTACAGTATTATTTCGAACAAGTATTAAATTTTAAATTTTTATGGGCTTTTACCTTAAAAAGACCTAATTATTTATTAAAGAAATAACAAAAACACAATATTGACTTTAAATAACTAAAATTAACTTCTTTTTAATGCAGCCACAGAAAAAAAAGATTGATGAATATTAGTTTAAAAGTAAGTTTCATTAAAAACTAATTTTTTTAAGCTTATATAACAAAATAAGCAAGAAAACTCTTTACATTTTAAAGATGATTTGGAGGTTTAACATCGTAATTTTGTTTCGGTGAATTAACTTAACTATTCTAAACTCTTTGTTTTGTAATTTTTTTTCTGGAACTTTATTTAGTAGCATCTCTTAATTTAAAATTCTAAACCATTTTATTTGTTGAACCACGCCTCCAAGAAAAACTTTATAGCTAGACTAAAGTCAATAATAAAAAATAAAAAAAAAACGCTTGGATGAAAAAAATGATGCAATTTAGTTTGGTGAACGAAAAAAAAACTTAATAAAACATATAATTTAGTTAAGTCGACAAGTTATTCTATTAAATTTATGAACTTTATGACCAAAGTTAACGGCATTTTTTGTTTTACAGATTGTTCTCAAATTTTAATTGATTATGCTGTCTTGTCTGCAGTTTGTACAGTCTTGTTTGCTGTCTTGCTTCGCGGCTTGAAGGAAAATAAATATTTTTTTTACATTTATGCGAAAATGTCAGTTTTTAAAATTAATTAAGTATTTGTATAAAAATTAAATATTAAACAATCATAATGTTCTATACGATGACTTTCAAAACAATAATTGAATTAAGAAAAGCCCTTTTTGTATATTCGAAAGATAAATGTTTCTCAAACTTGATATTTGCAGAAATTTTACCATTTTTTCAATGTGTGCAAATAACTTTTTATCTATAAATTTGAGAGGATTTTAGAGTACCAAAGATAAAAAAAAATAGTAATTTAAAAAGCAATAAAAATAAGAAGATACGTAAGTCTAAAAAAGTATTTTGCAAGTCAAATCTATCTTTAGTTTTTTTTTTTTTATGTCACAATGCTCGACACAAAAAATTGGATCGGATTTTTCTTCGTTTTGTATTATGTATGCGATGTTTTAGAAAAATCATTTTAAAAAGAAAAACAATAGAAAGAAATAAATAAATTAAAATCTAATCTCAGTATCTGAAGGTAAAACAGAAGATTATATTTTAAATCTTGTAAATAATTGAGCTTTTATTTTTAACATTTGGTTATGTATTATGATTTGAAAGAAAAAAAAAAGTAAGAAAAAAATTAATGAAATGTAAAAAAGACAGCTCAATAAAATTTATATAACTACAATATTTTCAGAAAATATTAAAACAGAAAACAATTTCCTAAGGCCTATATTTTAGACATATTATTTTTTTTTTGAATTACATAACATTTGCTAAATATTAAAAGTAGTTGTTGTACTGAGTACGTCGTTGTACTGAGTACTTATGAAAGCGTTACTTTCATAAAAATCAGTATCAGCTTAAACTAATATATAGGAACATTGTACCATAATACGCTATAGATTTGCTGCAACAGTAATGAAGTTTGAATTTGAACCATGTTTCCGTTCAAGTTTAACCATAATATCGGAGTCAAGTTTATCAAGTTTAAGAAGTATGATAATATGCTTCAATTAAGTACCATATTAAAGTTAAACTTAGGAATATATTATCATCATATATCATTATAGTATGATAGAATATGAAATATGTTATACGGAGAAAAAAAAATCTCGTAAAATTGCCTTACTATATGATAATAACATGTTTGGTAAAGAACACTACCATTCTGTTAATAAAAGCAAAAATTATTGGGTATTTATAAATCATTTACTTGGTAATTTTTTCGTTCTATAAAGGTAACGGTTCCCCAAAAATTCTGACTGTCAAAATTATATTTCTTATAACCAAACGTTTAGTATTTAACAGAATATATGGTTTTTACCTCATTATCTGAGAAATCAAGCCAAAACTACCAACCTTTTTAACGTTTACTAAACTTCGACACATTTTATTACACTTTATTTTATGGTTAATTTAGCCATAATTAACACCATAATCTTAAATAAGAATTACGTAAGATTTTTGGTGTTTCCATGGAGCTAGAAATATGCTGAATTTAACCATATTCTGGTAGTTTTGACGATAATTTTTCTCAGTTAATCAAAGAATAATGTTTAGTTTAGGTCATGCAAACTTGCCTTCTTTTAGATTTGATTTCATTCATAAGCTAATTTCTTTGACTTATTTTTTAATTAGCAGTGAATAAATTTACGTTTTACAGTATTATTTCGAACAAGTATTAAATTTTAAATTTTTATGGGCTTTTACCTTAAAAAGACCTAATTATTTATTAAAGAAATAACAAAAGCACCATATTTACTTTAAATAACTAAAATTAACTTTTTCAATGCGGCCACCGGAAAAAAAGGATTGATGAATATTAGTTTAAAAGTAAGTTTCATTAAAAACTAATTTTTTAAGCTTATATAACAAACTAAACAAGAAAACTCTTTACATTTTAAAAATGATTTAGAGGTTTAACACCGTAATTTTGTTTAGGTAAATTAACTAAATTATTCTAAACTCTTTGTTTTGCAAATTTTTTTTTCTGAAACTTTATTTAGTAGCATCACTTAATTTAAAATTCTAAGCCATTTTATTTGTTGAACCAAGCAAGAAAAATTTTATAGCTACATTAAATTCAAGAATTAAAAAAAAAAAAAGCTTGGATGAAAAAAATGATGCAATTTAGTTTAGTGAAAGAAACAAAAACTTAATAAAACATATAATTTAGTTAAGTCAACAAGTAATTCTATTAAATTTATGAACTTTATGACCAAAGTTTATGGCATTTTTTGTTTTACAGATTGTTCTCAAATTTTAATTGATTATGCTGCCTTGTGTACAATTTGTTCCATCTTGTTTGCTGTTTTGCTTCACGGCTTTAAGAAAAATAAATATTTTTTTTTTACATTTATGTGAAAATGTCAGTTTTTAAAATTAATTAAGTATTTGTATAAAAATTAAATATTAAACAATTATAATGTTCTATACGATGACTTTCAAAACAATAATTGAATTAAGAAAAGCCTTTTTTGTATATTCGAAAGATAAATGTTTCTCAAACTTGATATTTGCAGAAATTTTACCATTTTTTCAATGTGTGCAAATGACTTTTTATCTATAAATATGAGAGCATTTTAGAGTACCAAAGATTAAAAAAAAATAGTAATTTAAAAATCAATAAAAATAAGAAGATACGTAAGACTAAAAAAGTTTTTTTCAAGTCAAACCTATCTTTTACATTTAGTTTTTTTTATGTGACAATGCTCGACACAAAAAATTGGATCGGATTTTTCTTCGTTTTGTATTATTTATGTGATGTTTTAGAAAAATCAAGTTAAAAAGAAAAACAATGTAAAGAAAAACAATAGAAAGAAAGAAAGAAATGAAAATATAACCTCAGTATCTGAAGGTAAAACGGAAGATTATATTTTAAATCTTGGATATAATTGAGCTTTTATTTTTAACATTTGGTTATGTATTATGATTTGAAAGAAAAAAAACAAGTAAGAAAAAAATTAATAAAATGAACAACTGAGCTGCAATGGAAAATAAATAATTAATAAATAAATGATCGTAAAGATCTCGATAATTTTAGTTGAAATCGATGAAACAGTTTTTGTGAAAATTGTCTATGAGATAAAATTATATAACACGCGTTTTTTACGCCCCTAGATTGAATTCCTAGGAATATAAAATAATGTTTTTTTTATATTTATTAAGTTTTCTTTAACATAAAATGAAGCTTTAATTCATTGTAATTATTCAGGGAGAAAAAATTCCACTAAAATTATTGTATAATTTATGAAAATGGCATTTTTGGTGACAAAAACCGTATTTCTAGTTAAATATAAAATACAGTATTTAAATCATTTTTTTAGCAATTTTTTCGTTTATATAGTAAAGGTTTCCTGGAAATTTTGATTTTAAAAATTATGGTTATTATTACCATTCATTTAGACAAATACAAAATAGAAAAGTAACTTTAAGCGAATGAGTGGTGTTTATGCCATGCTCTAAAAAATCACAATAAAGCTATGAAACTTTACCCCAGTTACCAAACTTTATAATATTTATCAAATTATATCATATATTATAAAACCATATTAGATTTTTTATTTTAACAAAATCATTACTAAATTGGGTTTGGCAACAACTACCGTGCTTTTTGGTGCTCCCATAGATCCAGAGGCATGTTAAATTTTACTTTATTCCAAAAGTTTGGACCAAATTGTTTGTAATATTGTTTTTATTTCTATATTTAAATGTGAAAAAATGCTTCAAAGTAAAAAATTAAAACAATTAAAAATAATTAAAATTTTCTGCATAGTTTTAAAAAAATAAGTCGCACCTCGAATATGAAAAATAACGTGTAGCTGTGTACTGCATAGTTTTAGTCAAAGCGAGTGATAAGCGAAACTATATTCTAGTAGATACATTTTTGTTATTTTATTTCAAATAGCGAAGTCTTTTTGAATATGTTGCTCTTTTAATAATTCTTTTTTGCAACAAATAATAGTAAATTTACTTGAAGCACTAAAGTTTTAAATTAAAACTATTACATTATATTTCAGCTAGTTAAGAGAAAAATTTACTTTAAAACAGAAGTTACTTTATTAAGGATTTGATGGAATGAATTAAAATAAATGTTTTAAAGCTTTCCTTAAAAACTAGTAAACTAACTAAGATTTAATTAACAGAAGAATACATTAATCATTAAACTAAGCTAATTTATTCAATGAATTAAATAAAGGAAATATATAAATGAGTAAAACGTTCTGAATGAAGTTCGCAAATTATATTTCTGTATTTAAATAAACATTTTAGATGAGATTAAGAAGCTTTAACAAAAATAGGATTTTCTACATATAACATAAAGACAAACGCAGTACTGTTTGATTGAGATCTGTGGATTTATTTGAAGTTTCGGCAAAAAATCCATGGAAAATTAATTACTAATTATTTAATGAAATTAACTTCCTAGAATATTTGCATTGTTTTTTAAGTTCCAAGCAACAATGAATACGAAATTTTGTTTAAAAAGAATCTAAGCAGTTAGAACAATAATTTCTTATGCATATATATATTATGTATAGCATAATAAATAAATACAATAAGGACAAAAGAAAAAAAGCGAAGAAAATTAAGAAAAACAATAAGTTTTGTTTACTATGCATAAAATGCAAATAATAGAATAAGTTCAACTCATAAAATAAGTTCAAAATGTAGAAAAAACCTGGAAAAATGACAGAACAATGAAAAAAAAGAAAATAAAAACAAAAATAAAAGTAAGGAAAAAAATCCGAAAAAGGTAAAACAATTTATAAAAATCCGGAAAATAATAGATATAATCTTTTCATCTGCTCACACGATTATATCCACAAAAACGAGTGCTTTCTAATATTGTATCAATGTAGCCGAAGCAAAATATATATATATATAATAATGTGAGGAGCACTTAAAAAATTTACAAAAATTTACAACAAAGTAAATAGAGCATATTAATTAAAAATATCACGCAAAAACAGAAAATTAAATCTAAAGAAAAAACAGAATAAAACATAAAACGAAATCTATAAAGCGAGTAGCGAATTCAAATGAACTTGCATGAACGGAAAATTCTTCAAGAATGATTTAAAATATTTCCGTAACAAGATCTCAGATTACAAAATATGAAAACAGAAGCGCAAATTGATGTAAAGGCGTAAATAGAGAGGGTTTGTTTTATAGTGCGTTCTTACTGCAGTACTGAAGTGCGTTTGATTTGCTAGTTACAAAGGATGGGCCAGAAAATGGATGTGCGTATGGTAATATTATACTGGATAATTTAAAGAAGTTGACAATTAATAATTTTAGAAAATTTTCTTTTATTTAAGAAAAAAATAAAAGGGAAAAGAGAGAGAGAAAGAAACATGAATTGACTGCTTTGCACATAATTTTAGCCATGGATTTGATCGAAATGGATTTGCACATGGTAAATTTATAAATTAACAAAGAAGTTTTTTAGTAAATTTATTTACAATAACATTTAATTAATTCAATTATTTTAAGTAGAATAAAATTTCTTCAGTTGGGTATTCATTGCTTTTTTTCAATTTTGAAAGAGTTTGTCTACTTGTTTTTTGAATAAATAAACATTTTTGCATATTCCTTTAATTCTATTCATTTGATTAAAAGCGGTACTTAAATAGTTGTCCCTAAAAACGGTAGAATTCCAAGTAATTAGCTTATTTATATTAAAATTAAAATTATTTTCTTCATCTTATAAATAAACAAAGCAGATATATTTTTCTTTTATAATACACAAACACAAAAAATTGAAATTAATATTATCATCATGATTATGAAGCAAGATTAATTAATTGGGGTAAATATTATTTAATAAAATAGCATAATCTCGAAAATTAAAGATAATTAAATCATCAATAAATCTAAAAACAAATTTAATTTTACGAGTATAATTGTTTTCATAATAATGCAAAAATAAGTTAGCTAAGTGAGATGAAAAATTATATCCTTGTGGTATTCTATCAATTTGAAGAAAAAAAATTTTCCTTTGTAAAGATAATTATTAAAAAGACAAAAATTATTTTTAATTTCCAATAATCAAAATCGCAATTAAGGTTATTTTTAAAATCATAGTAGTAATTAAAAAATACATCTTTTAGTTCAGAAAGGAGAATGCTATTGAAAAGATCCTGGAAATCAAAAGGCGCGATAGAATTAATTTTATTATATTTAATAATTTCTAAAATCTGTTGATTATTAGTGATAATCCAAGAAATACCTTCTTTAATAATCTTGTTAATAATTTTGTTTAAGTTGTTAGAGAAAATGGTACCAGGTTTCGTTGGTTAAGTATTAGACTCACATGTGATTGTTCGAAATTTATTGGAATTTTATGAAATTTAGGACTGATAATTAAGAGAGGAAATTGTATATTGCTAACTTTAATTTTTAAACTCTTATATAAAGCTAAAAAATTTTTTAATGATAATATTATTATTTAAGTAACTAAGTTTAAAATTTTTACTATATTTTAACTCCGTATTTAAAAGTTCAACATAGAATTTTTTACAGAAGATTGCATAATTGTTGTTAGCTTTGTCTATGGGGGTAATAATTTCTTTTTTGTAGTTGCTTAATTGATTGAACACTTTGAGAAAAATTTGCTGAATTGTTACTGTTACTTTAATTATCCATATTATTGAAAACAAAGTTTTTGAAGTAATAATAAACAGCCCACTTCAATTCCGTTAGCATACCTAAAGGTAAAAGAAATCTATTTGATATCTTTAAAAAAAAACTATCCGTAAGTTCTGCTTTTTTTTATTTCATCTCAAACTTATTTTCAATTGCATTTCTATTTTTTAGGGGAATAGACACATTATAAAGTGTAATTTTTATAATTTTAAAGGGTAAAGTTTATCGTTATTTCTAAATATTACTACGTAAAGAAATATAACCTGAAGAGAATCTTTACTTTTTCCCATATTTTTTTGTATATATATATATATATATATATATATATATATATATATATATATATATATATATATATATATATATATATATATATATATATATATATATATATATATATATATATATAGATAGATAGATATCACAAATTACAAAAGAAATCAAAGTTCGTATGTTTGTATTCGTAAGCTTTATACCATCTTGCAAAAAAGAAAAAAAGATCCAATGAAATAGAGAAAGACGTGCTCACCAATACTGTGATAAAAAAGAAACACTGAATCTTATTTCCAAAAGTCTTTCATATGACATCCGTCTCAAATCTAAAGGGTGTACTTTTCCTGCCATCTTGATGTCCAGAAATCACTTTCCTTAGGAATACCAATGTGCATCCTGCCAGTTTGCAGCAAGCTCAAGGGAGTCGTAATGAAGCACCTTGAACAACTGATATCTCAAAGAAATCACAAGGGAGGAGACATTCTTGGAAAGTTTGGAAGATGAGTATCTCCGGTACATGTTTATGCTTCATAATTTTTAGGAAAGGAGAAGGAATAGTAAATCAACAATATTTTTATGTGTCTTTATTTTTATGAATAATACGATAGCTACTAAAAATCTGTTTTTTTTTTTTTT
Source organism: Parasteatoda lunata (assembly GCA_949128135.1). Taxonomy (NCBI): domain Eukaryota; kingdom Metazoa; phylum Arthropoda; class Arachnida; order Araneae; family Theridiidae; genus Parasteatoda; species Parasteatoda lunata. The sequence continues at coordinate 110,166,409 of OX421971.1, read as the reverse complement.
TTTTTTTTTTTTTTTTTTTTTTTTTTTTTAAAGACATTTTCTTTTATAAAAGTGACGAGAAATATTTAATTACTAATTAATAAGAATTTGAGACGAAATGTTAATAAAAAATAAAAAAGTGAGTTAAATTGCTCTTTTGGTGGTATTTTACATTCACAAAATAATACTAATCTGAAATTGAATATACCATTTTTAAATTTATAATACTTTACAAATATTAGCATTATATATATTAAATAGTTATATGAATTTTACTTAAAATATTTTTTTTAAAATTTAATCAATATTAATGGAACTGGCAATTTAACTTTTAAGTCTTATATCACACTCCTAGAAAAGCATTCCATTAAACTACACCATCAACATAATCATTTTTACTTTCCTCGAATTACCATGAAGAATATAATATTCTGCTGAATACATTTTGTCCATTTGATTTATCTCAAGACTTATTTAGCTTATTATTTTCTAAATTTGTAATCCTATTTTACCTGGAATGGCACACAAAACACATTTTTCAAGTATAAAGAATTTTTTTCTTTTAATAGCGGGCACTTGGGACGAAGACCCATTGGCCTCAGAAGATGCCAGAACTGCTTACTCTCTTTTTGTTACCCAGTGGGCACCTGTGGTGAAGCCACAGTGGAGGAGCAGCGTCGCCCACGTCACACAACCACAAACCCATTTATAGGGCGGGTCACATTTACACAATCACACACAAAGGAGAAAGGACATAGAACACAAAGAGAGAGAAAGAAACATCCATGCCCTGAGCAAGATTCGAACCCGCAACCAGCGGCTCCGCAGTCAGGCGCGCTAAACACTCGGCCACCTGGTCGGCAAAGAAAAAAAATTATAGTTTAGTTAATTGTGATTCAATCAAGATCACTTACTTAAAAATTTATAAAAAAATTTTAAAAATTAAGAAAACAATCCTAAAATTAAGACCAAGGCACAAGACCAACATGAGTTTTATTTTCTATACCATTTGTACACCATTTTGTCTCGTACACGACGCATGCCAAAATATTAATAGCTCATCAAAAAGTATTTTTTTAATGTGTATCAATTCTTGAATGCCTTTAAGTCAAATGCGAATAATTAAAACCAGAAATGAATAAAGTATTATAAGTTTGTGCTATACATGAATAAAACTCAACAATATGAACAGCTGCAAAAACCGATATATTGTTGTATTAATTCTGTATTATAAAATACTCTGTGTCAAAACACAAACTAAACGAAGGGAACACTGAAATTTAGAAAGAGAAATTAGAAGCAAGTTGCAATGAAGAAATCTATCATTTATATAATCCTTAATATAACTATTATGTAATTTTTTGCCTTAATGAATATTTAAAAAAAAAAACTAAAACAGCGATTTCTAAAGAATCTTTCTAAATATTCCACGTAATGCAATCCTTTTTTTATTATCTCTACTTTTTTTAAAAGAAAAATTTTTAAATACATATTTAATCTAGAAACCTCTAAGAATAAAAATGGAAAATTGCTCTATATTTCTTGGTTTTAATTTTCTTACTGTTTCCTTTGGTAGTATTCTCAAGTATTCGCATTTTATTTGAAATTCATTGACAGAAATGCTATTCAATCCCCTATTTCGACAAGTGAATTAAAGTGTTTTCAGTAGCAATCAAATCACAACGATATATTCTTTTATTATGGCTTGTGTTGTGGATTGACTTAAGTTCATCTCTTAACTATGCCTGTCCTTTCATTTTTAACATTTTGTCTTATTTTGAATATCTTTATTTATTTACATAGGGAAATAGGTTTTAAACAATGTATAATTTACTTCTACACTTATTAGAACTCATTATTTCATTTTATAACAGTCACTGAACCGTCCATCCAATTTTTGGGCTTAAGACTACCAGGATTCAGTTCCGTAGCCTTGTAATTTTGAACCCAACCCAGAAGAAAAAGGTTGGTAGGTAGTTACTTTATTTACGTCGCACTAGAGCGGCATAATGGGCTATTAGCGTCAGATTGGATATCATTACTGAGGATGATTCGAAGACATGCCATCGCAATTTTGATCCGCTGCAGAGGGGATGACTCCCCTTCTTTGATAGTCCGACGACTTGCACGCAAAGTCTAGCACTTTATGGTAGAGCAGTTTAACGAGGACTGATACAGCGCACCCTCGGTCCCTACGCAGAATAATCAAAATGGACACCCACCCACTTACTGACCACAGTCAGTGATGCTTGACTTCGGTGTTCTACTGTGGGATAGAAGAAAAAAAGGAACTCTTGGATCAAGTATTGGAAGAAATTTGCTTTCGCGGAAAACTTTTTGATGTAACTTAGCAGCATTTGCGATAGATGGACAGGGAAATCATGAAAAACCACCACGGTCAGTTTGATGGCCGGGGGACTCTAACCCATATCCGTCTACAACTAAGGATATTTTACACCGGTGGTTTATGTTAGCTGGGTGAGGAAATCGTATCGTTCAGTCATCGTTGGGATCACACCCGAGCCATCGAGAGGAGTCAAGAGCTCTATTCCTTGAGCCACCGTGACGCAGAATTTGGTATTTTATTTTATATTTTATAATGGTCGTTGAACCTACCCGAATTTGGGTTTACGACCACTAATGTTCAACTCTGTAGCCTTGTAGTTTTGAACTAATCCAGAAGTCAAGGGAATTACTTGATAAGTACAACCAGAGGTATGATTTGTTATGGAAACAGGGAGAACTTTGTAACTCAATTGAATCATTATTTACTGCACGGCCGGAAGGGATCGAACCCAGTACCTCATGGACATGAGCCTAGTGCCCTACCAACCAGGCTATCCATATCAATTGTCTATTGTTTATATAATTCTTAATATTTCTATTAGGCATTTCTTACCATAATTTTTTTTTTTTTTAACAAACGCTAAAACGATGATTTCTAAAGAATCATTCAACGTATTCCACTTAATGCACTTAACTATAATTCATAATTCTTACTTGTACAAAACTTAAAATATTTTTTCTAGAAACCTCTAAACATAAAAATATAATTTTTTTCGATTAACTATATGCTTTTGTAATCTAAAAACAAAAATTTGTATGCACATCTTAAGACTATGGCATTGAAACGAGATGACAGATTTCAGACAAGTCATGAATTGTAAATAATAAAAAATAGGAGTTTTTGGAACTTATATGAAATGCACTGACATAAATGCTATTCAATCTACTAATTAGACAAGTGAATTAAGAAGGCTCATTCACTAATAATCAAATCACTGCGATAGATTCTTTTATTGTGGATTACGTAATTTGATTTTAAGACTCTTTTTGAACTGAAGTTAAGTTAGTTTCTTTCAGAGTTATTTGATCAAATGCAAATTTTTAAGATCTTACATAAGAATAAAAATAAGCTAAAACGATTGCTCTAATAGCATAAATTATATTTAGATTTTTTATAAATAATTAGGGAATTTGCTTTAAAATGTAAGACTAAAAATCATTGTACAATACAGAAATTAATAATCAATTTGAAAAATGTGATTAAAATATAATTTAATTGTAATTTAAATTGAACAAGATGATAAAAATATATTTTAAAAAGATACTTTTTTTCATCTTAGATATAATTTGAAATATTTTTTTCGAGAATTAATGTAAAATAGATTAAAACTTGATATTCAAGGTATAACCAAGGTGTGTTAAGTCGTGGGCACTATATTAAAAATGAATCGATGGCATGATTCCAAACTAATCTTAAGCCACACTTTTTCTAGAAATAACATTTTTACATGAAATTGTTTTTACCCATTCGCAAAATGGGCCATGTCTTGGGTTCGATGGCGGGTGTACTTTTTTTGGACGTCATCATATTTTCCAACTGTGTTCAAGAGTAATAGTAAACAGTGTGACTGTGCCGTCATTGCATGCGTTGCTATGGCGACAGCTACTGTTTGATAATTTTTTTAGAATTCTTTTCAAATGGAAACCGTACAAATTATTGCAATTTACACTGAATAATGACTCAATACACAGAAACATGTCATTATAAACATTTGAATATTGGGGTGCTCCTTAAAATTGTTTCCTTTGGATATTTTATAATAAGTGTCAATCATTATGTGTTGCAAAGATCTTCATTTATATTATGCAATAGTTTCTTTTATTTTCATTCATACTTGAAATAGAAAAGTTTTACACATGTCTTATAATATATGATAAAATTTGGTAAATGTGGTAAAATTTGATAACATTTTTCGAGATATCTTTGAGCAAGGTGTAAAAATTACTTTTTTTTACTTTTCAGATTACTACTTATTTTCAATTTCGAAAATAAATTACTTCTCAGTTTTATATTGTTTACTAAATGTGTAGTAATAATAAATAGAAAACCATTACAATCAGGAAAACCATTATTAACAGGAAAACATTTCTATATGAACGAAAAAAGTTCCAATTAAATGGTTAAAATATCGTATATTTATCGTATCGTTCCATTAACCAAAATTAGGTTTTTTTCTTATTAAACTGAAATGTCTTACCAAATGTTTCGGTAATTATACCATGATTTATATTCTCCGTGTTGACCTTACCTGTGTTTATATATGTGCTTTAAAACATTGCAATAAAAAGGTATATTTAAATTTAAACTAAAGACATATACTACTTCAATTAAAATGTATCCAATTTTTTTAATATAAATATCCCGGATACAATTTTGAAAAGACGTTGATGAATAAATACTTACCTTATTGCCACTTAAAATCACTTACTACTCTTTACAAAGTTTAATTTGCACATTAAACAATTTTGAATAGAATTTGAACTCTTTTTAACGACTAATCAGCTTTTAAAGCTTGGAGATAAGAATTATAAGGGAGATTTCATGAATGGGTTTTAAGAAGCGTTTAATTCTGATAAAATGTATCTAATCTCTCTTGCTTGAATGAATTTATTGTCTTTTGCGGTTTGATTTTTTTTTTTTGAAAAACTGTTCAACGCTTATGTTTAGGAACATAATATGCGAAAGGTAAAATAACCGGAAATGCATACTTTCAGAAATATTCATTTGAATTAAATAAGAAAATATTAGTTCTTAAAACTATTTCTAATGTTTAAAATATTTTCAACGCTTTTGCTCTTATAAAAAAAGTGAGATAAGTTTTAGATTCAAAATTTAAAGAAAATGCCTGTGAAGCATTGTCAAAAGAAAAAATTTCTATAAAAAAATTAAAGCTGTTCAATTTTTTTGCCTTTGTATAGATTTAAATCTGCTAAATAGCTGCATTTTAGAAGAATTTGATAATTTGACTTGATACTGGTTTCATTTTTATCAAAAAGCTTATTCATTGAAATGCATAGAAAGGAATATTTTTTGAATAGCGTTAAAGGGTTAATGTCTGACATACGTGTTCTCTAGTTTTGTGCTTCTGTAAACATCACTGAAAAATTCTTTAATATATCTTGGTGACGATATGATTAAACGAATATCTTTTTAAATTAAAAGCGCTGACCAATTTTCAATTTTTTCAAACTCTGCATGGGTTTTAACAGTTACCAACCAAGTTTTTTTAAAAACGTTATTATTTCGAAGTAGGGTGCCAAAATACTAAAAAGTCTGCGCATTAAGTGAATTTCAAAAAACAGAGCTTCATGAAACATACAAATCAGTGATATGAAAATATTTTTGGAATAACTTAAAATAAAAACTGAATTTTGAAAGTATTTTAACAAATAAATTAAAAACACTTTAGAAAATAAATTTGCAACTCGCTTCTTTTTTAATGTACTAGGAACCTGTACCCCCGTTAGCTCCATGTTCATTGACCACAGTGGGGGCCGCTAATATAACTTTGCTACTTTTTCCTTAAAAATCAATATTTAAAAAAAAAGTTCCTTTTTGTTAATAATTTATTATAATATATATAATTTTAAGCAAGCAAGGATATTTCGTTAACTTATTAATCGTAACAAAATGAATGAATATTTGAAAATAAAAAATAATAATCAGAACTTAAAAAGTATTTAAACTTAGGAATATAAAATGTGTGAAGCAATAAGAAGTAATAAATGAGAATTAATTTTACTAGATAACAACCCTGATCTCTATAGGTTTCTGAGTTGTGGATATGGGACAATCAAAACGGTAAAAGTGAAGTCTGAATTCGTTATGGGGTGAATGAAAAGCGATAATTCTAAAATTCTACAAACCCTGTACATCACTCATACATGTTTTTAAAAACGTCACCTTCAGCAATCCAGTTAATATTATATATATATCAATGTTTAAAAATCTTTGACGATAACCTTGCAATGTATAATAGTTCAAGTTGGAAATGGTTTTTATTTCTGAGACTTTTATGTTTGGAAAGAATTCTATATAAATGATATGATTTAAATCTGTCAACATCTAACCTATTTCATGTAATTTGTATTTTATTTATTTAATTAAAAAATGTTTTTATATCAATAAAATGTGAAATTAAATTTGAGTTTGAATTGTAAATTGTAATTTACAATTGTAAATTGTTGTTAAATTGTAATTTGAAATTAAAAAGCTTGAGAAAGATATTTTTTAAAAACATTAAATGAATTTATTTAAAGCAAAATGTAGTATAACAACGTCAGAAAAAACATTTAAAACTACAATAACTTTCAAATAAACTATAATTTAATAAAAAAAAAAGTCGCATTGAGTCCTTAATTAAAAATGGTTCATAATTGAAACAATGAATTTAATATCTGTATTTGCTTCTCAGCGGGCAGTAGATCAACAAAAAATTTTGTAATTTTAAGTTTAGCATTAGAAATTCTTGAACTATGAATCGTATGTTAAATCTTTCTATTCCCTAGATTATCTTTTATATGTTTCTACACAACTTTCAAATTTCCAAGTCTAACAGATTTTACTTACCAAAACAAAATGTAACGTGAAGTGAAATAATTGTGAAAAATTCTACAAAAATACACTTAAAACTGCAATAATTTTCAAACAAATTAGAATTTCAAAAATAGTTCTAAATAGTTTTGTGTTAAGTTTAAACAAATATTGCCTTTTCCGTTAGTCAAATTTCAGCTCTGTAGCTACATTTCTGTGGCCCATAGAGTGGCCAGTACAGTATTTTTAACAGTTAATAATTCTCTAAATTATCATTAAATGTTATTCTTTTATTTCATTGTACTTGCTGTATATTTCCTACTCACATTCATAATCTTAAGTTTCTATGTCTTGTATCGATGTCAAGTTTCAAGTCAAGTATCCTGTACAGTAAAAATAAATTTAACGTTAAATTGAATTACAAAAGAGCAGAAGCCGTGGCAGCACTTACAAGTCGACAATTAAGATACTCATGATTGTTTCAAAGTGTACATTTTTTAAAACATGAAATTTTTACTTTCCTTTTTTTATCAATTTATATTTGGCAAAAACTAATCGCATGAAAACTTGCAAAATACATAGAAAACTTTTTTTGTTCATAAGGTTGCTGCTTACCGGAAATTCTGTTTTCAAAATTAATTTGTTATTAGTGTACTTTTAATATATAATACAAAACCGGAAATCAAGTTTAACCAATTAAATGCTAACATGAATGCTAAACTAATATGCCATGTGCTCTAAGGTATCATGATAAAATAATCAAAATTTACCACAGTTACCAAATTTTTGTTACACATAATAATATCATTCATTATTTTACCAAAATAATTTTAAAGCGCTTCTATAAGCATTATTTATATTTTTGGTGCCCCCCTAGAATCAAAACAACGGTACATTTTACCATATTCTGGTAATTTTAACCATACTTTTTTCTCAATGAAGGATGTGTTTTGAATTCACCACATTAAGTTTAATAAACAACCTTGTAAATTTTGTTTCGCCTTATTTATGACATAATTTATCTTGACAATTACAAAAAATCCTGAAATATGAATGATTAGTCTCTTAAACCTGATAAAGTTTAATTGATGGAACTTTAAGTTGGATCTTTCCAGTAAATGTCATAATTAGAAACTCTCTCACTGCTCAAAGTTTAGAACTAGTACATAATTTTATTTATGGTATTTCGAAGAACAAGATTATTGATTTATTCACAGTTTGATAAAGACTCCCCAATTACTGTCTTTTAGATGGTAAGGTATGATTAATCACTCAAAGCTAATTAGTTTCCTTTTTTACATTAATTTAGCATGATTTCATGCTTCTTGGATGATTCTTATGAGAAAGATTAATTGCTTTTTATGATACAAACTTTTTCAGAGTCAATTCATTCTTTTTAATTATGCTTCTTTTATTTTTAGAAAAGTCAGATGTATAATCCAGTAGGAAAATATTTAATTTATTTTCTATTTTAGAAGGTCTTTATTTCTTTTAGATAAAGGAAAATGTATAGTGATATCAATTAAATGAAAAAAATTTATTATTTTTTCACATGCATCATTACGCAAATTTAGATTAGTTATTAAAGATTTATTCATTGCAATACATGGGATAAGGTTTATGTGATAAAAGAAATTATGTTTATGACTCTAGGCGTTGATAGTTGTAATCAAACATCTGTAATCAAACAAATCTGTGATATTTAATCAATAAACGTTACGCATTGCTTTTGGTATGCATTATTATAAGAATTTATATTATTGATTGCAGAAATTATGTTATTAAAAAAATTACATTATTATATATTCTTGAAATATTGATGATAAATAAATCGTTGATGACAAAATAATGTGTTTGGCACCCTAAACTTTTTTTTGGTCATAATAAAACAAATATTTGGTATATAATTATAAAACATTCTCATTACAATGATCTGGTAAAATTTGTTATCATGACAAATAACATATAAGATTAAAAATTATCATAGAAAGATAAATAATATTAGTTATAATTGTATTTTAACACTTAAGTAATATTTTTAATAAACGAATTAAAATAGTTGATATATAATAACTGAATTATATATGATAAATGAATTAAAAGAATTGAGAATTTTTTTTTATATACTTATTAAATAATTGAGTAGTTGTATTTACAGATGTGGTTATGAGTTGGAAGTGTGTCCTACTTCCGTATCCATTATTATAAATTTAAATTGACTTTTATGCTAAATATTTCTCTTTTTATGCTAAATATATATATGAAGAATTCTGACTGCACGTGTATACGGACGGGTGATACTCTGTAAGCTGTACATCTGCAGGCTCCGGAGTCTTTTCAAGAGTCTTCTATCCTTTTGCTTCGACGGGCAAGAACAGAACGGCCTTTGATGGAGACGTGGAGGCCATTCTTATTGCATTGGTGCAACTCCCGGACTTTCTATAGGAATTTGAAAAGGTTGTTATACACTCGGACTCGCAGGCAGCCATACAGGCCATTGGTTCTGCTGGGACTCCTACATCTGTTCAGGGTCCGAGAGTTAATTCGTCGTATTAGTCAGGAAAAAAAAAACACATCAAGTTACAATGGATCCCTGGACACTTATGGGAATGATCAAGCAGAGCTTCTTGCAAGAAAAGTTACTCTACTACAGCAAGCAAATCACCCTGGGCTGTCTTTTCACTCGACCAAGCTCTTCTGGAAACAAGATTTGAAAAGTCGTAATTCAAAACACAAATACAAGATAGGATTAAATCTAAGACCTGGAGTAGTGAAAATATTGCTAATATACCTGACTGCCCAAGACGCGAGGCAGTGGTATTGTTCCGACTGGTTACGGGACATGATTTCCCGAGTGAACATCTCCATACACTGTTAAAATTTTCCTTCTAAAATTATGGTAAAATAACTGGCAGCCCTCTGTCCATCCGATTAACCGTAAAGCTTACGGTAAAGAAATTTTTTTTTCCTTTATGGTTTTGAAACCATTTACAAAAAGTATGGTTATACGTTGTTTTTAACCAATTAAAACTAGCAGTTTTAAAAAATGTAAAAAATTTTTTTTTTATTTAACTAGACACAAGAGCTCGGCTTTTCGTAAGGTAATAGGCAATGGAGAGTGCCGGATACGTTGTGTTGATGGGATGTGTTGACGAGAGGAGAGGAAATGTTGTGGTGTCACCACTAGGACTCGAACTCCAGTTCTGTCGGTCATGAGAATGACAGATAAGCCCGCTCGGCTATGATAAGCACGCATTTGCAAAGAACTAAGTAGCTTCATTAGGTCGTTCAATTTGGTGCAATAAAATTCTGGTTGTTTAACCGTATTAGGTGAAAACAGTTAATAAGCAGTTTTTTCTCAAACTTAACATTTTGATTACCATTTTATTTATGGTTATTTGACGGTTTTGATTAAATATGGTAAAATAACCATTCAATAAACTCTTATTTAACCATTTTTACCTAAATTGTTAATTACTACAATTGGTATTTTCGATTCCTCTCTTTGTTCATTATGCGATCTGGGAGAATATCTGAATCGAGCTCATCTGCGTCGATGCGGGGCACTTCGTAGTTCTGCCGACTCCGAGACCGCCCTGTATTGGAAAGCTAGAGAACGCCTGAGGCTTCAATGACTTCGGTCAATATTTGTAATTGCTTGCTCATTGTTTTGAATTGGCTTGTTTTTATAAATGTAATATGCCTTGCCATTGGAAATTAAAAAAAATTGCTGAATATTCAGAAATATTTAGCATAAAAAGTGAAATAATGAAATAAGACTAATGTATAGCTGTTTTAATATTATTTTGGGTAAAATTCTGGAAATAAAAGAAAGTATGGCGTTTCTATAAAATGCAATTTCCTTAAATATAATTATTGTACTTAAGTTTTAAGATCCTATGTTTCGCACTGAGAAAAAAGTATGGTCAAAAGTACCAAAATATATAAAAATTTGCCGTGTTTCTCTATAAAAATGATATTGAGTTCGATGAATGTTTTAAATATCGTACATTTGTGTAGAGTGTTTTTTTAACCAGAAATGTCCATGCAGTACGGTAATTTTACCAGACAGAACATAAATTAAATTTATTGTGACCATGTACGTAATCGTTTGTAAATATTGTAACTTAATATAAAAAAATTATCGTCATTTTACTAAAATTAAATCAGATTAATATTAGAATTTTACTGCTATGTGAGTAAAGGTCATCTGATAATAGTATAAAATATATTAGAGTTTTTCAACGAAATTTATTTAAGATGAATGTAAGAAACTTTCTAGAAATTAAAACCTTATTTCATCTACTCTCCTTATTTCCCTACTTGAAAGCTATAAATTTAGTTAATGAAAAAGTATTTCTTTTTCGTGTGAAGAAGGGCTTTAAAATCTAAGAAAATACCTGGTAAGAGGGCGTTTAAATTCTTCATCTGAAGAATCGTCATATTCTTAACTCTTCCCCCTAAAGTTATTTTGAGATTAGATATAATTCTCATCTTTCTAGATTCCTTGAGCATGATTGTAAATTATTAAAAAAACGTATAGCTTTGTACGTAAGGTTTTATTACCAACTTTTTGTAAATGGTTTCAAAACCATAAAGGAAAAAAAATTCGATTCGATTCGAAAAATGCCTGAGAAACGAATTGGTAGTTTATAGTTTCCTCCATCTAAATCAAGAGTTTGAAATTGAAACTTAAAAGGAATGAAAATAGCCTGCAGGCTCTGACTACTTATTTGAAATTTTACCGAGAATAATTATGATGCTTAAAATCGGTTTATTGATATTTGTTTAGAGAAAATGCATCATTTACAATTGCTCTGAGAAAAAAGCATTTTCAAAATTAGCAGATAAAATTTACCGTGTGTTACCGCTCTATGGGAAGATCAAAAAAGACAGTAATTATTACTGAAGTGTTTTGGTAATAATTTTTGTAAAATTTAGAATAAAATAAGATTAATAATGCGAGATAAAATTTTTTAAATGTGCAAATTTGGTAATTTATCTTGATACCTCAGAGCATGTCATAAAAAACATTTATTCGATTTAATTTATTTTACAGTTTTGAATTTTTTACTAAATTTGTGACAACAAGAACTGTAATTTTGAAAACCAGAATTTCCGATAATATGAAATACATGAAAGGAAAAATTACAAAATAAATGGTTTAGTAACCATGTATTTTGGTTTTATTAACAAGAATTATAGTTACTTTTACAACAAATGAGATTACCATACGGTACGGTCATTTTACCAGAATATTTATTCTACGTGAGTATAACTTTGAATTCTGCTTCTCTTAATGTATTTTTATCCAAGGAAAATAATTGACCTAAATTTGACTGAAAACATTTTTGTTCACTTTTCTTATTAAAAAAATTATGTTTTATTATTTTTATACTGTAGAAATTTTTACTACAATGTCGAATTATAGATTGGATGTTGAGTTTTGATAGAATTTTTTAGAATGGGGTTAATTTGGCATTTTTGAGTAAAACAAATTCTCAGCAGAACATTTTGTACTTGTTTGAGTTTGAAAGAATGTGTTAAAGCTGCGTTCAAAGTATTGTTAAAACTCTTTTCACAATACTTACAACTCTGCAATTATTGCATAGTAGTTTTCCTATAGTACATAGTTGCCTACAGTTGTGCAATTTAATTTGTTTGTTTAAATTGATTTTAAAGACAAAAAATTACAATTGGAACGAAATAATTTATGCGCTTTGCCTAAAAAATGACGCCAATTAGTGGTGCATCAAATAGACACCAATTAGAAATACATCGGATACTGGGAATTTATATTTGAGCGTCATATATATGACCCTTTCATAAAATGTTTTTCTATTTGAAATTTTGGGATAATTGATATATTTCTAGTATGATAGAAATAAAATTTTGCCTTTTTTTTATCAAATGTTTAATGTGAGTACTAAAGTACTACTTAAGCAATTTTATTTCTACTTTTAACATTATAGATACGTATGACGTAATAACGATCTCAACTTAAATATTTAAGCTCTATATTTAGTACGGTGCTCTTAAAAATAATAGCACAAAGGAAAAGTTATGTTTGCAAAAACTGAAACATGAATTCGTACTGAAGGTAATAAAATCAAATGATAGCATAAACTAATTCTGAAGTTAAAGAAAAAAGTGGCATAAAAAGTCTACTTATAATATGGAGTTGTTGGGACTGACAGAGAAATACTAGCTCCCAACCTGTAGGTTAATAATTTTTTTATAGGTTTACCATTTTTTTATTTGCCAATGTTCCAAAGGATTAAAAAACTGAGACATTTTGATTTCCTTTCGTTGCTTATTAATTTTTATTTTCTTCTATTACCCACGTAATCTGTCGGAATTTTTTTTTTATTTTATGAAAAGCTGGACATGTTTTTAGTCATAATTTTAAACATCCAAATCCAAAGTTATCTAAATGAAGGATGCAAATATGCAAACAGAAAGATTAAAAATCCCAATTCTATATCAATTATCTGCTCATTTTTATATTGCTTGTTTTCCTTTAAAATCATTCAACATTTTATTCTACCAATTCTTTTTCTTAAATTCGAAAAAGTTTAAACATCTATGTTAGATCATTTTTTACATATCTTGTGAAAAAAACAATAAGAAATTGAATTAAAAAAAGAAATTTCATCAAATGATTTTTTTAGCAGTAGCATTTGAATATACAGATCATTGATTAGATAACTTTATGATAAAAAATTTGAAGTATAAAATTTGTACCGTATAAAATTTCGGATTAAATAACTGAAGAACTATATATTTTAATTTTTTTTTTTTTTTTTTTTACAGATAATATTTTTTCCGTAAAATCCATTTTCTCCGGAACATGTTTTGGAACAAAATAATATCATATACCGTATTTTTCACTGTAATTAACACTAAATTACTGCAATTAAATGAATATTGCTGAAAAAATAAAGCTATAATATTTTACTGTAAAATTGATTATAAGGTCGATCTCCCGAAGTGCCCAAACTTTAAACCGTAATTTGACCCAGAATATTTCATACTGTACAGTACTTTTAAACAGTACAACACTAATACTTAAAATAATAATAAAAACGTGATTTTTCATATTTTTGGATATAATTATTATTTAAATTGTCAAAATAAATAGAAAAACATTCTTATGTACTTTTGTAATTATTGAATAAAACAATAATTGTGTAGAGGAACAGTAATCCAAAAATAAGTTTAACGAAAAAACATCTAAGGCATGTTTTTTTTCAATATTTAATAGTAATATATACATTGTAAATGATTTTGCAAAATGACACCCGTGCATTATATCCTAAAAAAAAATACCACATTTTTGTTAGGCATAAAATATTTTCCCCAAAAGGCTTTAGCTTACGCATAAAAAATATAAAAATCCAAAAAGAAAATTTCATAGCTTTGTTAAAAAAAAAATAGTTATATATTTCAGAATACGATGACGTTCGTTCATGAAGACAATAACAATCAGTAATGTTTTGTACCAGTAAAATAATGAATAAGCATTATTCTACTTCCCCTAGAGAAAATATTTTTAAGGCTTCTCGTGTCACAGCCAATTAAAGATACCGAGAAAATTATCTCGTAGGCATCCTTGACATTTTGTAAAATGTTTCATAATCTGGCACATAAAACAGTTTATCTTGAAGTTTAAATCCCTTGTCTTTTCTATTAAGTATTCACGCGATGCGATACTAACGCAATTATTTCCATTTAATTAATTTTATATGCATTTCACAGAATGCTTATACATTTTCTAATAAAGCATCTCATTTAAATTGATAGTCTTAATTATCAGCAGCTTTAAACGCGCAGTCTAATGTCAATTACACTAAAAATTAATGAGTTTGACGCAAAACACTCTAAATATTAATAATTATATGATTGGCGAACTGTTCGTTATAACATTAGATGTTGCACAAAGCAATGTTATAAGAAATTGAAAAAAATTTTATATCAGCGTAATTGCAATGCAGTAAAAAGAAAATTATTATAAATATTAATAATTCAGTATACCTTCATTTTTAATTTCAAGTTTATTTTTCAGAATAGTGGGAATCTGTAAATTTCTAAATTATGCATATTTTTGTAGTAAGCAGTGATTAAACAAGGACTGACACCTCGAAAATCAAATAGTGTTGGTAGGTGCGTGCACAGTACGCCGAAAAACGGAAAAACTTTTGATCTAAGGATCGGATCTTCACGTTCCAGGAATCAATCTTAATCGCTCGAAGGAGTATCCTCAAATATGCTAATTAATCGGTGCAGGCGATATTTTAAGTTATAAGATCATAAAAAAATGTACTTTTCCTGAATAAACATATATTTTTTTCGACGGAATCGGATTTCTGACTTTAAAAATATAGGGGGAATAGGGGGTATCCGCAATCTGGGAAATATGGTCCCAATAGTTTGATCAAGAGAACTCAAAGTTCAAACTCGAAGGAGTATCCTCAAATATGCTAATTAATCAGTGCAGGCGATATTTTAAGTTATAAGATCATAAAAAAATGTGCTTTTCCTGAATAAACATATATTTTTTTCGACGGAATCGGATTTCTGACTTTCAAAATAAAGGGGGCATAGGGGGTATCCGCAATCTGGGAAATATGGTCCCAATAGTTTGATCAAGAGAACTCAAAGTTTGGATCACTTAACGTTAATTTTAATTTCTGCCTATTTCGCAGTATCTCGAGAAGCGATTAAAAAATTTTGCAAATAGTTATGAAATTAATTTATCTAATGATAATTCCATGCAAAAATAAATATTAGTGAATAATTATTTATTATTTTTTATAAATTATTAAAAAATGGTAGAAAAATTTTGAATTGCTAGATACACATTTTTTGCATCATTTTAAAGAATACAATTTTCCATTTCAAAACTCAAAATTTGAAAAAATTTGGTTGAATTGTTTCTGAGAAATTGACTTTTAAAACAACTGAATACATAATACGTTTTAGAAGTTCAATTTCTCAGGAACTCTTCAACCAAATTCGCTCAAACTTTATATTTTGCCATGTAAAATATTATTCTTTAAAATGAAGCATAAAATTGTATACCTTACAATTCAAATTTTTTCAACCATTATGAAATGAAATAATAAAAAACAATAAATATTTACTAAACTTCTTTACATAGAATTATCTTTGGATAAACGAATTTTATAACTGAATGCAAAAAAAGTTTCAATTCACTTAAGAAATTCTCGATATATAGAGAAATACGCAAAAATTATAATTAACATTAAGGGGTCCAAACAAAGCGCCCTCCCTCCAAACTATTAAAAACATATTTCCCACATTGCGTCTATTACAAATTGGAGGCCAGAAATCCTAATTCGTCTGGGAAAAAAAGGTATGCTTATTCAGAGAAAGGATGTTCTTGCAATGGATGTTACATGCAATTTATAACAGTAAAGATTTATATCGATCATAATTGCGATCACTACCAGAAATGTTTTGCATTGAGGTGAGCAATTTATCGATAAGCTAGTCTGATTTATTATGCAACACTTATGTTAACACATGCTGCTCCTAGACGATACTAGATTACACTGTTAAAATTTTAATTCTAAAATTATGGTAAAATAATTGGCAGCTGACTGTCCATCAGATTCACCGTAAAGTTTACGGTAAAGAACATTTTTTTTTCCTTTATGGTTTTGAAACCATTTACAAAAAGTTGGTAATAAAACCTTACGTACAAAGCTATACGTTTTTTTAATCATTTACAACTAGAGTTTTCAAAGACGTAAAAAAAAATGATTTAACAAGACATAGAAGCTCGGCTTTTCGTAAGGTAATGGATATCGCAGAGTGCCGGACACTGGAAATTCCGAAGGGAATGGACTGAAGGGAATGGAGGATCTATTGTGGTGTCAACACTAGGACTTGAACTCCAGTTCTGCCGGTCATGAAATCGACAAATAAGCCCACTCGGCTATGATATGTACGCAGTTGTAGAGGACTAAGAAGCTTCATTAGGTGGTTCTAGTCGAGGCGATAAAATTCCGGTTGTTTAACAGTATTAGGTGAAAGTAGTAAATCAGCAGTTTTTCTCACACTTAACAGTTTACCATTTTATTTATGGTTATTTGACGGTTTTGATTTAATATGCTAAAATAACCATTCAATAAATTGTTATTTAACCATTTATAACAGTGTAGAAGGGTAATTAGAAATTATAATTATACACCGATTTTCTTGAGAATGTTCATAAAATTGTTTTTATGTATTCATATTTAGTAAAAAAAACTATTTAAGTCGTAGATATATGTTTACAAAGTATTTTTTCGTTTTCAATACTGTTCTGCATCGCGTGCAAGACAAAACCGTGAAATATTTCCTGGAACAATTATTTTGAGGATAACGTACTTTCTTCTATAATTTTATCAGGGTCAAATTTCTTTAAATCAGATGTGTAGGACATCCAGTTAGAAAAATATACACTTAATCAATCCTGTGAAATAATCATTCTTTTATTATCACATGAAGAAAAGAGTTCCGATAAAATAACCGTACTGTATGGTAATTACTTTTTGGCACACAAATCACATTTCTGGTTAACAAAACCAAAATATATGGTATTTAAACCATTCATTTGGCAATTTTTTTCGTTCATATTGTGACGGATTATCGAAAATTCCGGTTTTGAAAATTATACTTCCTACAACCACACATTTAGAAGAAATATAACACTGAAAAGTAAATTTTACTGGATGAATGATTTTATGCCATGCTTTAAGGTATCATGACATGATTACATCTTTACTTCACTTTATAAAATTTATAAAACGCTGTTTTATTACTAAAATTACCAAAATTAATACCAAATTAATTCATTAAAAATTATCGAGTTTTTTGGTGTATCCGTACAATCAGGAAAATGGCCAATTTTAGCATTTTCTGATAGTTTTGACTGTATTTTTTTGTTTAGTGTAGTCATGTAGCTCAAAACAACCACAAGGAAAAAAAAACACATACCGTATTATTGCTGTTTACTGTTTTTTTAGAGGAAATATTCCTTGCTAGAATTGGGACTTGGAACCAACCTTAAAATATATTTTGGTCTTAAGAAATATGCATTCATACATTTCAGTGTTACCATTCAGAAATTGTGGTTACATGTCGCCAATTTTTTTTTTCGTTTGATAGAAAACTCTATTTATGAACGTAAAAGCTTTTAGTCCAAAGTAGTTGTAAGAATATAAATTTCTTTCTTCAAGAAAAAGAATAAATAATAAAAATGTTTAAAACGTTTCTTTAAATCAAAAAGCTTTCTTGAAAGCTTATAAAATATTCAAAATATACTTGCAGTTTCGTGATAGTTACAATTTTATTTGCATTTGCTTCACAAAAATAAAAGCGTTTCCGTAACTATTCATATGACAATACTGATACTCAGTAACGAAAGTAGCGTTGTTTGGACAGATTTCAAAATGCATTTTATTCTCGTGGGCTTCAAGTCCATTAGAACTTAAAGTAGTTAAAACGGATGCATATGAATAAGATTCATATGAATACAATACCGTAAAGCATAAAATTTTGAATGACTAAATTATTTTCAGAACAAATGCTAGATGAAATGTAATTAATGTATATCTACATCTTAATATTTCTGTTTCTAGAATACTTATTTCAATATTTTTTCTTTGAATTTGCTATTTATTTTTACACATTTTTATCAATTAATTTGCAACAAATGCAATTTATCTAGCAATAAATTAACTTCCACTTCTCGACCGGTAGGTGAGTCTGGCAATAGTTTCCTTTAAAAATAATGAGAACATTATTTATTATTTTAAATTATTCTTTGCATTTAAATAAAATATGGCGTCCGTAACTCAAAATATTGCTTTCGATTATTAATGAGTTATGAATTGATAAATATTTGAAAATAACTATTATGCATCAAATTATTAAAGAGTTATGAACAGATGAGTATATGAATATAATTATTATATATCAAATTATTAATGATTTATGTATTGATGAGTATGTGAATACAATTATTGCGTATCAAAAAATTTAAGAAGTAAGAATCGATAAGTAAATGAATATAAATATTATGTATAAAATTATTTATGAATTTGATGCTTCAACTATTGATTTCAAATGAAATTTTCCTCGAAAATAACAATAGTTTTTGTTTCTAGTATAGTTTCTGTTGAGTCATTAACTTAATTTAATAATACTTTTTTTTTACAAATGTGTGACGAATATTTGTTTTCCAAAGGAATACGGTCTAAATAGTAATTAAATATGTTAAGGATTGTTGTTATATTAGCATTTTAATTCTTAAATAAGTAAAACAAAAAAACAATTATAATGATAGTATATGATAAATAAACTCTTGGCCAATTGTTTTTAACTAAAAGGAAAATCGGATATTGTGAAACTAACATCATTAAACAAAGGTATCAGCATTAGGAATGAAACAGGATTCCATGCCATCAAGATGAGCGGATGCGACTGGGGTAAAAATAATTTTGGCATCATGAAAATTGAATTTATGCCCTATATTGGTGATGTATGCAGTAATTGATGATTTATAGTGATAAGGGATATTTTTATTGTGTTCCTAAGTTTAAATTTTAAAGTGTGCCTGATTTTCAGATACATCGGATACATTCATATGGTATATTTTAGTAAGTAATATCTTAACGTTACAAGTTTTTAAGATCATTTATTAAAACGTTCCAAAAACGTTCTTTGTTTCTAAATTTAGCATATTTCATATTTGCATTCCAAAAGAATTAGGCATTAATAGTTCGAAATTTTAAGAACGTCAACTTCATAAATAATGTGTCCCTTGAATTAGACATTAAAGTCTAGATAAAATTATAGTAAAAGATGTAGGCACTCAGGGTAGCGGTATTTATAACTGTAAAATTCATTTTTTCTGGAGTATGTAACGGGGACAAAATATTTAACGTATAGTAATTTTTACAGTAATTAAAGTAAAATCACTGAATCACTCTAATTATATAAATATTTGTGTAAAAATTACGGTATAAACTTTTACGGTAAAATGCGCTGGTACTTTATCCCTAAAACCTGATACGGATTTTCTTATTGTGTTATAATTAGAAAAAATAATGAGTAATAATAAAGTGAATCTTAAATATAAAATATTGCTAGTTTTGAAACACGCAAAAATTTTAATCAAACCAACTTAAGTGTTTGTTAAGAAACAATAGGCTGGAAAATCTTATCATGTATATTGAAAAAATAGTTAATAACATTTATTTTCAAAATAATTAGTAAAGTTTTCTGTTTTTACTAACTTACCTTCTTTCTATACTCGAGTAAAATAAATTAGGTACCAATTCATCTCTTTGTAGAACGATAAATACCAAATAAAGATAAATACACAGTTAAGACAATATTATATTTCAAATTTTTATCACTCAGTAATTAAAGATATGAAAGGAATGCAATAACGGAAGCAGTAATCAATAAAACACGCGATGTTCCTCACGTTAATGATTCTTTTGCCAATATTTGCAGTTCTTTTTTTCCCAGCAAAGCATTGGTTCTATGATTATTGTTTGCAGAAAGCAAAATCGTGTGGCAATAAAGCGGAGATATAGATATCTTTTTCCTTTCATATTTTTTATACAGAATCAGACAAATTTATCATCTGAGCAAAATTTATTATGTCTCGTTTATCTTTTACACATATGTATTTCAATATTAATCTTGGCTTTGAAATTATTAAGTTTCTGTTATATGTCAGATCTTGAAATTTTAATATTAAAAAAAAACTAGATGCGTTTTAAGTTATTTGAGGATTTCTTAATATTTTTTACCTAAATTTGATTTCATAAGACATTTCTTTTCATGAAAAATTAGCCAATATTTAAATTGTTCAATATTTTATTAAAAATCGTTCAATAATTAAAATTTATTATTGTTTGTTTTTAATATTTACACAGAATTATCTCCAATTTCTAGATCCTCATAATTTTTATTTCATTTTATAAAAAATGCAATTTAGTTTTAGCTTAACTTTTTGCTTTATTTGACTTTAAATTTTAGATCAGTTAGAGTTGATTGTTTTTGAAATAGATTATTTTTTTTCGCATAAATACAAAAATAGCATATTAAAATTGTATTTTTCTTTATATCCAGTTACATTGAAGCTACAATATCTCATATGATGCAATACATCATATGCCAGTTTCATTGATGCCAGTTACATCATATGTTACACTTATATTTTCAAATAACGAGAGAACGATACTTCATATTATTAAAAGGTTTGAGCTTTAACTTTCCCGACTTTAAGAAAAATTTTCGATTATTAAGTTAGTTGACAGGGTTGATATTAAACTGTTTACACAAATTACTATTTTAGGTAAAATTTAGAAATAATTTATTAAAATTACATAAATTGAGGTCTATTTTGAATTTATAAATTCGAGAGTATTATATTTAATATAAATAAGAAAAAAGTTAATATTAAAATACAGGAGAAACGAAGACACCTTTTAACGAGTTTTTGTAAAATTGATATGTACATTGCGTCATTGCATCATTAAGCTATGTGAAAGTACTTATAATTTTCTTTTTTTTAATCAAAAGCTGAACAAATAAAAATATTTTAAGCTTTCAAAATCTTAGCAATTCTAGTTCAGAGATACCTCGGAGTAGCTAAATAAATAGTAATTTAAATAAATAGATAAATATTATTAAATGACAGCATATGTTAAAAACTACTAAATTGTATGTACACAGCATTGTAAAAGCAAACAATAGACATTTAAATTTATAAAAATGAGGCATGTTTGAAGTTTTTGTTTTGCCGAAAATAACCAAAAAATTACCCTATAAGCTAAATTCAAATTAATGAAATGTTTACTAGTTTTATTTCATTTAAGTAATTTTTTGCAAGCTCTTCGACATCAATAACAATAATTTTCTATTCAAAATCGAGTATAAACTTATTGACATCATTTAAACAAATACATGAAAAATTCTTATTATTTCATCAATTTTTATTCATTTTGTTGTCAAAGAAATAAAGCAATAATGGGATATAAATTTTAGCATACAACTTTATTTTCATAATTTCAGTTTCGAAAATATTTATTTTGCCCAGATTGGAAGACTGAAGGAAGCTATTGAGCTTAATTTCCTTAATTAAATAATTGTATGCTCTCATCAATATTTTTAAATAACATTTCTAATTTTAATGATAAATTTTTTTATGATAAATCCTATTCCTTTTTATTATGCACAACATGTAAAAAATAAATGGCATGCGGAGTATTCTGTCGAGTCACAAAGTCATCCCTGTTCCTATAATAAATCAATACCCCTGGGGGTACTGATCCAGGAGTTTTCTTGTCTTCTGGATTGGTTCAAAATTACAAGGCTACGGAGTTGAAACTTAGTAGTTGTAAACCCAAAATTGGGTCGGCTGATCAACGACAGATATAATAATTAAAAAATATATATAATTTTTAAATTTATACTGATAAATTAGTAAGCTGGCAAAAATAAAATTATATTCCAACTGCATTAACTTAAGGTAAAAAATCAGCAAAGAAAAAATTCATAATGTCAAAAATTATTTCTAAATTGTAAAAGACAAAGATGTTTGGGTTTATTTCAGGTGCTGATTAAACTGAAATTGTAGCAATATAAATTCCGAAATTGATATCAGAATAAATTCAAAATCATGCATTCAGGAGATGGTGACAATAAATAATGCATGATATTGTTCATTTAAACAAAATAAACTTTAGAACTTACAGAAAATTACTGAGAAACTTTGTATTTTTATAGACTAAGAGAATATTGAGAATTTTACGCAAATGCCCAAAATTACAAAAGGGTTCAGTTTTGATTGCCTTAAATCTTATAACATGAAAGATGGTGTTGAATAAGGAAAAATAGAAATTGTTTATAAAATAAATTTTTAAAATTTCAAAATTAAAAAATTAGGTCTTGAATTTTTCAAGTAATCATTGTTTAAACTATTTGATACTAAATTTTTTTCCACGCGTTGAAGAGAATATTCTCATTTTTATATTAATAATTGTTAGACTTAAACTTAAATTTCTATTTTGCAATAATAGATGCAATTTTGATGCACATGGAGTCAGTTGTTCATTCTAAGAGTTTTATTAGTTTTATATTTATTTATATTTAATCAGATCTGTTATTATTAATTGAAGAAATGCTATAATTTATTATTCTTAACGAATATTTTTATAGAATAATTTTCAACAAACTAAATTGTGCATTATATCACGAAAATATATATATCTTCATATCTATAACATATAATAACATCTGTATAGAAAATATATATCTATACAGGGTCTTCCCAAATATAAATAAAAACTATAAAATAAGGACATAAAAATATTGTACTATTGCGTCTGAAAGTTAGATTTGATCAAAAGGATTACTCTCATTTTAAGTTTATAGATGTTAAGGGAAGTTATTATAAACCAAAATAAACTAAAATCTTTTCTTTTATCATATTTATAAAATTTACATAAATTAATTGTTACAAAAAAAATATTTTTAAAATATCTTGAGTAAATAACCATTAATAATGGATAAAATATCTAATAATCCTTTATTTTCATTTTAATTATAAGCTTGCAAACAAGCACAGAAGCAAATGAAATATAACATTTTAAGTGAACATTTCTAATATTTTCAGCCTGTTTTGGGTATCTTTTATGCTACATTTTATGTCTTACAGAGATGCGATTGACTATTGTAAAAGGAATATCAGATGAGAAATCAGAGTAAAAGGAATCAAAGATAAATAAAAGAACGTAATCAAAGTTATGAGAGTAGAACCAAAACTTCTTGAAAAAGTAAAAGTAACTTCATGTGAATTTTTTCATCCAATGCAGTACGGGTTTTTACAAAGTTAAAATCTCAAATACTGAGTAGTGGAAGTGAATATAAAAAGAGGCAAAAACCAAGAAGCAGACGTGAAAAATGTTTGGATTACGAATTGCTCAATCTGATCGCGTTTTCAATCGTCAAGTTTTCTGGAAGGAATTCTTAAATAAGTTTACTTTCTGCAATATTTTGACTCTTCGTACTGAAAATAGAACTTTTAGTTATGTCTTTTTTTTTTTATCTTAAACAGAGATTAACTTAAAGAAAGATCAAAAAGTTTAACGTTAAATAATTGGATACTTTGAAAATCCATTAAATTTCTTTATATTCAAACTATTAATAAAATTTTTTTTAAGCATTATCGGCACACATTATCTTAGCTCAAAATTGTTTATTATGGGGAGTCGGTTGCGCATTTATCAGCAAATGTTAAAACCTATATTTTTCGATATGCTTTTTTTCAGCATCTAAACAATTCAGCTTTTAGTTATTGCTTCAGATTTTTTTCAAGGAATATTTGCATATAAATGCATACACTGTGATAACTGTGAATACATATCTTTGACAGAGTTTTTTAAAAAAAATATGTGAACTGAAAACTTTGAATTTTTTAAAATGTTTCATAATTTTTGAACAAAAATCTTTCATAACTTAAAAAAAGTATTCATGTTAACGCTAAAATATTTTTTCAACATACAGTTGACATAATCTCAAATATCCCCAAAAAATGTCAAAGTGATATTACAGATTCTCTGAAAAGGTACATTGAAAACGGTCACTTTTAGCATTATTAATATACGTCCCACCGACTCCCCCTAAAAAATTAGTGATTTTTAACACTATAAAAAGTACATTTATTAATCTCAAAATAAATACCTACTGGTATCTTTACATTTGCTTAAGTGATCTAAAATATAGCTAATCTGACATTTTTTTTAATTATTGGGGGCTCCGAAATAAAAAAAATTAAAAATTAAATTAAATTTAAATTCAAATTTAGAATTAAAAATTAAAAAGTTTTCAGTATTTAAATTTAAAAATTTGCATTTATAATTTCAAAATTGAAACTTAAAACTTACCAGTATTTAAATTTAAAAATTAATATTTAAAATCAGTATTAAAATTTGAAGTTTTAAAATTAAATACAAAAATTTAAATTGATAATTAAGATAAAACTATTAAAATTTGAAATTTTAAAATTTAACACAAAAATTTTAATTAAAAATTTAAAAAAAAACTATTAAAATTAAAAAAATTTAAAAAAACTATTAAAATTTAAAATTAAAATAAAAAGTAAGTTAAAAATTAAATTAAAATTAAAAGTAAGTTGAAAGATAAAAAATAACAATTAAGTTGATAGAAAATTTAAGTAAAATTAAAAATTCTCTAAACACGGATTTATTTCCACAAGCTTTTTTCCCCTTTCTATTGGTAAAAATTTAAACCTAATATTTTTCTTGATAAACAATGAATAATTTCTTAAATTTTTGTTAATTCATTTTAAATTTTCAGTACAACAAGAAACTTATTTAGAACATTTTTGCCAAAGATACCAGTTAGCGATATTTCACAACGTTGATTCCTAACTTGTTTTGCAATTTTAATTGCATCAGTTTCATATGTTGTCTGGATACATTTTAACATATAGCTTATAATCTCAAATCCTAAAAATTTTTCCGAAAATGCAGTTAGTCTATTTATGTTTGAAAATTTAATTTTTCATCAGATATTGTTACAAGTTTAGCTACAGATTGTATCTTTTTCTATTATTAAAATGTAGTATCAATGCTGTTTTGTAGCTCACAACTTTATGTAGTCAACAAAGAAGTCTATTACACGCAATTAGTTTTTCATTCCTTAAGCCAGGTCATACATTAACCTGGTTGTCATAAAAGGGTTTTGGCCTTCTAGTAGATGTCGGTTAAGTTCTCGAATTAGTATGTAAGTAAAATCAACTGAAACCACTAGTTTGCCTTGATCTTATAAATTTAGTATCAATAAGGTGATGTTTAAAAATATGTTTTTTTTTTTTTTATCATGCTCTATGATTTTAAAATTAACATCCTGAATGATACCGTAGGTGTACAATGAATTCAGACACTTGACGAATAAAATATTTTTTTCTCGTAAAATTATCGTATTATATAATAATGACATTTCTGACGCAAAGAAAACCATAATCCTGGTTACTAAAGTCAAAATATACAGTATTAAAACCATTAATTTGGAAACTTTTCAGTTTACATTGTAATGGTTTATCCTCCGAAGTTTTGGCTTTCCGAATAATAATTCTTATCACCAATAATTCTGTAAAAACTGAATGATAATTCTGTAAGACTGAAAAATAAATTTACCAAATAAATGTTTTTTTTTTTTTTTGTATGTTCTAAGGTATCACGATGATGTTACCAAATTCCTTAACTTATTGTAAAACTATATTTTATTGTTAATTTTATCATAATCATTACCAAATTGTTTCTGTGAAAATTAATATGAATTGTGGTTCTCCCATAGAGCAGTAAAATCGGGAAATTTTACCTTATTTTGTTAGTTTTAACCAAACATTTTACTCGCTGTAAATTTGTTGAATTAATTTATATTTATAAAATTTTAACACGATTTACGAGATAAATTTGTGTTTAATAGAAAAAGGAATAATTACATTCCTTTTGAATTAAAGTCAAAATGGTAAAACATGTATTTATGTAGCTCGCCGTGAGAAATCAAGGTTGAAAAATGAAAAATAACACGGCCAGTTTAGTAAATTTAGATTAGTTAAACATAAATTTGTGTGGCTATTGTTAATTTCTAATACCGGGGACAGTTCTTGTTGTTTTCCTCACCATGTAAACAAATTGCCAGTTAGTTTCAACAAAAAGTCTTGAAAGATGGCAAATTTTTCCTAATATCCAGAAGATCGCTTGTTTTCTGGGTTGGGCTCAAAATTACAAGGCTGCGAGGTTGAACATTAGTAGTCGTTAACTCATAAAAATAGCGTCGGCTGCTCAACGACGGTTATAAATGGAAATAAAATGTTATATAGGTATTCAATATGAATAATCATGAATTTACTTTGGAAATTGGAATGGAAAACATTACCTTGAGTAGCATATCTGATAAGCTTTATCGTAAGAATGATCTTAATTAAATTAATGATACTCCTCCGTAACTTCTGAAAATCAAAATCGATTGTTGCATTCGTTTCAGTATCAAACGAATTAAGAAATTTCATGGGAATTTCAATTAATGAGTAAATTTATGAATGCAAGTTTAGATAGTTTGTGATTTCTTTAAGAAAGATTTTATCTCATGATGCTATTACTTTTTTGGTAAAATTCCTGTGAAAAACAAAAGTTTTCCGAAAACATAATTACGAATAATCTCTTTCTCTTAATTAATATAAAGAAATTGCATATGCTTTTGACTAAACATAGTTTTATTTAGTCCTGTAAGATACCAACTGATTTTAGTTTTATTACGGAGTGACTGCTTCATTTTGTTTTATCTTACTACTAAAAATCCATTTTCCTTATATAATTTACCCAATAACAACTGTAATTTATTAACTACTGTCTTTTTTCTAAAAATGCACGGGAAAAAAAATCTGGAAAAAATTACTTACTGCGTTGTTAACATTTCTGGTAATAAAAAGAGAAAAAAAAAATTCTAGTATCTAAATCGAAATATACGGCATTTAAACAATTCATTTAGTAATTTTTACATTTGTATGGTAACGGTTTACCGAAAATTCTGGTTTTCAGAATGGTAGGTTTTATTATCCCACATTTAGTATCCCACATTTGAAATGAAAGTTTAACTGAATAAATGCTTTTTATGCGATGTTCGAAAATATCATATTAAAATTATCGATTTTAACAACAATTACCAAATTTTAACAGATAATATAAAGCAAAGTTTCATTGTCATTTTATCAAAATCTCTGTCAAAGCGCATGGTAAAAAAACCAAGGTTTTTGGTGTTCTCATTGAACCAGGTATACTATAAATATTCTGTTATTTTTGACCGTACCTTTTGTTTTAGTGTGGTATAAACATTTTTTTTTTTGATTTCTGAGAAATGTAACACAATATTGTATGAATAATATTTAGAAAAGAAAATTTTCTATTCATTATTAGAGATTTTGAGGTAGATTTTCTTTATTGTCCACACACGTATAAGTTATTCATGCATTTATATATACACAGCTAAAAATTACACTCAAGGGCCAAAACATTATGACCACCTCTAAAAACGTTAGGCCTGCAATACAGCTGCAACCCGCCTTGCCATGGATGCCATAAGTCCTTGGTAGATGGCCGGAGACAGATTGTACCAGATGTTTAAGCAACGGTCACGCAAATCCTAGATATTGCGACTTAGTGGTCTTTGAACTTTGAGCTGCCGTTCCATGACATCCCAAATGTGTTCTATCGGATAGAGATCCGGTGAGTTAGGCGGCCAGGACATTAACTGGAATTCAGCATTATGTTCCTGGAACCACTCCAACAAAATTTGAGCCTTGTGACATGGGGCGTTGTCCTGTTGGAAAATTCCATTTCCAGCTGGAAAAACAGAGGCCATGTAAGGGGGCAACTGCTCCGCAATGATGTTTAGATACCCTGTAGCATTCATGGTCTGCTCTACTTCAACCACGGGTTCTAGAGACGCCCAAGAGAACGTCCCCCAAAGCATAATACCGCCACCACCGGCCTGTGTATGACCTAATGTACACTGAGGGAGCAACTGTTCGCCTAGAAGACGGCGTATCCTGACACGTTCATCGGTGTGATGAATGCCAAACCGTGATTCATCTGACCAGGCAACTCTCTTCTAATAATCCATGGACCAGTCGCGATGTTCCCGGGGATGCCAGAGGATGATCCGAGGACATGCCATCACAATTTTGATGCTCTGCGAGGAGATGGTTCCACCACTTTGATTGCCCGACAACCTGATCGATGTCAAGCACTTTACGGTAGTATAACGAGAATCGATACCGCTCACCCTTCTGTCCCTAAGTAGGCTGATTAAAGTGGTCACCCACCCGCTTATTGACCTCAGCCTGTGATGCTTGACTTCGGTGTTCTACTGGGAATCGTGTCCTTACGATCATTACACTGGGGGGTTGGTGAGCACCAGCGAGCAGGGGGCGAAGCCTCCTAGTATTAGTATATTAACGATAGATTATGATAGTAAGTTATATTTGCAAGTGTCAACTTATTATAAGTGTTAACTCAGTTTTTCTTTCAAAAACATTAAATCAAAAGTTGATCATGTTATCTGTTTTATCTTTTATTGAATTTTGTCCATATTTTAATATTATTTTTTTCTTTCTATAATACACTTATAATGTTATAATTTTATTTTGTACTAAATTATTGGATTTTCACTATTCAACTTTTACCTAAACATATATTTTTAAATTGCTTATTACTTATCACTTAGATCCTTTAACAAAACATTAAATCTTTATTCCATTCATTTATAGTACGATGATAGTTTGTCAAATATTTTTACTACTGTATTTGTATGCTTATATATATTTTTTAACAATGAATCAGTCAGGATAATTAAGTTATTCATTGAACTTAGAAAATTAGTTATATCATTTTTGTGCAAAGTAGATAATGAATTAAATAAAAATTCCAACTATACACAATTACAATATGGACATACATATAACATAACAATACATAACAGCAATGTTATTAAAAAATCCTCTTTGTAATTCAATCTTTGCAATGTCATAAAAAAATCTAAATTTGTATACATTACTAAAAATATATTGTATTATTTTTTATAACAGTACTGTCATCTTTTGTTATGAACGAAGTAAAAAGCAATATTTAGCTTAATTTGTAGAATTACAATGAAATGATATATTTTTAACTTATTTATTTTATTATGAAAAACAGTATCTTAGTCTCTAATGATTTGAAACTCATTTTAAACTGAATCTATTGATTCAAAAAATAATAAGTATTCATTAGTATTTAGCGCAGATGGGAAGTGAAAAAATTCGTTAGTATTGTCTGATTGTTTTAAAAAATATTCTGTCTGATGATATCAAAAACTAAATTACTTCATTTATTTTTTTTTATAATTTTTGATAGAGAGAATAAATTTTGTATGTAAAGATATTGAAACAAATGTTACTGTTACGGTATTTTAAGTCATCTATATATAAGTGAATATTCTTAAGGAAGCGAAATTAAGCAATTTTTGACTCTATATGCAAAAAAATGCTAATGATATTTAAAAATAGATATTTTTGAATGAACACTATTAGATTTTTGATAGCAAGAAATCCTTAAAATCCCCAGTACGTAAAAATATTTTTTGTTAAAATGCTTACTATCATGTCATAATTATACACGAATATGCATTTGAAAAATAATAATTTCTTTTCAAAGCAATTAATAATAAATATTCATATATATTTATGATATTTTAAGTTTTACCTCTTTTCATTAAAAAAAAATAAAGAAATAATATTAACGTTAACTGAAAACGTTTTTTTATAAAAAAAGATTTTTCAAGTAATTTTTTTTTAATCTGTACGTTCCTTGCATTTGTTTGCATATTCTGTCGAAGATATCTCTCTAATTAAAAATATTAATTGGAAAATTATTCAAATAATTTTTTTCATTGCTGTAAGTCATTTCTGTATATATTTTTCGTTTTTGCATTTAACAGAAAAAATATTCTTTATCTTCTTATTTCTTTTGACAAGCATAATAAAAAAAAGAAAACTTTATTACATAAAAAAACTGATAACTGGAAAGAATGTCTGAATTAAATATGCTGATTATTTTGCATACTTCAGTTCCTAATTAGCAGTTTAATATTTGTCTAGAGATAAAAAAATCAGTTTAGTTTGTTAAAAAAAAATTATATTAATCATTTCGTATGATATTAACATGCTAGAAATTTTAATGGAAAAAATGAAGTGAAGATATAAACGTCAAAAATATTTTTTTTAAAAATTCTCTGAATACCTTTTTATATACAAGAATTTAAAAACTAGTGCAATTATAAAAATATATGAATAAAAGGTCGAAATAATGGTCATATGATTTTATTTCTAAGGTTTTGTTTTTCATTTAAATATATTAAAATTTATTGAATAGTTCATATTTAAGCATCGTTATCCATTTATTAATTTGTTTAATTCATTTTCATTCAACTGGATTTTAATAACAATTTTAATGATGTTAATTTTAATATTGTATCAAGTAATGAAACTGAAATTTTTTTTCATATTTTTAATTTTTTTGTAATTTTTACTATTTTCTGCATGACGTAGTAGATGCAAAAATGAATTGAAATGTCCGTAACTGATTGCAAACTTAATCAATACCTGAGTTTTATTATAACTATCAATCAAAATCTACTTTATCAATCAGGAAAGAATGAAATCAGTCTTTAAAAAAATGAATTAAAAATAACTTATTTAAAAAATTCATTTGCTTAAAAATATACGAACTGGAAATAACAGACGCATGCTTCAAGTGCTCTAAAACATTTACATATATTCAGTACATGACAGACGGGTCATGAGCATGGAAATATTAAATTAATTTTACTCAATCATATTCAAAAATTAACAATTAGGATTTTAAAATTTTGAAATACGCTCCGCTTGCTTTATATAACAAAAAAAAAATAACATAATAAATAATTTTCCAACAAATAAATAATTTTCTAACAAATTTTTCTTCATACATTTGCTTTAAATTTGCGCACATTTGATCAAGACTTTCGAAGTATTTATGTATTTTCTTTAAAAAAAACTTTCCTTTCCCTTTTTGTTTAATTTACTAAATAGAGACTTCATATCATCTGAAAATTATGAAGCAAAACAATAAAGATAAACTTTAAATTAAGAGTGTATCCTGTGTTATAATCTCTTAAATAAATAGAAATCGCCAACCTGAATAATAGTTGATCTAAGAATTGACTTTTCATATTCTAATATAAAATATTAATGTTTTAAAATACACACTTTAAAATGTTAAAAGGGCACACCTTAAAATACACATTAAAATACACATTAAAATAATTAACAATATTTTATGGACAAAAAATAATAAGACACAAAAAAGTATTTTCTTTAATTTCGAATTTTTCAGTCTAGGGATGTTACATTTGCCTTACTGTTGCTCGTACCATTAAAGATAAGTGTAACTTGAATATCGTCCCTCAGTGGACAGATCGTAAAGACACGGTTCCCAGTAGAACATCGAAGTCAAGCAACACTGGTTGAGGTCAGTAAGGACCACTTTGATCTTTTGGTGAGGGACCGAGGGTGCACTGTATCGGTCCCCATTAAACTGTTATATCGTAAAGTGCTCGACTTCACAGCTAGCTCAGGTCATCGGGCTACCAAAGCAGAAGAACCATGCATCCTGCAGAGGATCGAAATTGCGATGGCATGATTTCAGATCATCTTCAGGGATGTTTCCCAGACCTCCACCAATAGCCCATTGTGCAGCTCTGCAAGTCTTACAAGAAAAATTTGATTTTTTATTTATTTTTAGTTTTGTCGAATCTATTCATTTGTATCTGTATTATTTTGTGATTCGTCCATAAAAGTTTAATTCAAACCAATAAATTCGAAACCTAAAGCAGGAATAAATATAACAAAATAAAGGACAAAAATTAAAATTCATTTCATTCCTTATGCAGAAACACGTCTAAAACTTGCTTATCCGTTTTGCATGTAATTCTTACTTAAAAACATCTTTTTAAAAATGCATAATAATAATTGTTCTATCATAAACTAAAAAACAAAATATTTTAAATGTATACACACTATACCATCTGATTAATCTCATGTCTACTTATATGGCTAAGATTGCTAATTTTTTTATATTTTACTTTGCATCAAAAATAATTATTCTAATTCCGAAATTGTATTATTGAACCATATAAAAGCTGTTTCAACTAGAATCAGATTTACATAAAAGTAATTTTCCGTTGTCATGTATATATATATATATATATATATATATATATATATATATATATATATATATGTTTATGTATATATATATATATATATATATATATATATATATATATATATATATATATATATATATATGTTTATGTATATATATATATATATATATATATATATATATATATATATATATATATATATATATATATATATATATATATATATATATATATATATATATAATATATCGTCTGTAAATATAACTCGATTCCTGTTAGCCGATGTCCAGTTTCGGTGTCTTTTTGCAAAAGCTAATCGAGCTGCTATATTCTTCTTTGACATCAACGGTTTTTTTCCTATATACGCGACCCATAAGCCGAAACTCATTTAAACGCTGTTTGATTGTATTATTGCTTACCTGCTTGCCTGTTAATTCAGCGAATTCTTTTTTGATGTCCGGGGCGGTTTTGTGACGATCAGCTTCAGAAATTCGATGAATAATTCGATCTTCTCGTTCGGTAGTTTTGCGAGGACGTGGTTTTCAGGATGCTTTTTCAATACTTTTGGTCACTTGAATAGATTTCAATGCTTGGAAAACTGCTGTTTTTGATAATTTTAACCGCCTACAAATTTCTCTAATGCTTAAACATTCTTTTCTCAGAGTATCTATTCGACATCTCTGTTCATTGCTAACATTTTCACCTTTACTCATAATAATGTTGAAATTTGTACTAAAAAAAAAGAAGAAAAAAAATTATATAATGTTTTAAAGCATCAAACAAAGATAATGTAGTAAATTACACTTACATTGATCGATAAATTGATTGTAATCATTCAATAACTCATGATTAGACAAACTGTCCTTAAGTATAAGAAACTTAACAAAATATATTTTTTAAATAAACTTTTATGAAACACTTGTGAACACGAATGAATTATTTGAGGATTGAAGTTCAACTAAGGTAGAATTCGTCATTATAGATATCTTGATCAAAACATGCATAATATTCATCCAATATAATGACGCATTTATTTTGAAAACACAGTCTTTAAGTACGTGAGCGCCACTGTATATTTTTCACCTTTCAACCTTAAAAATACTTAAAAAATATACTATTTTATTGTGCGAGAGATATCATTTTAAGATTAAAAGTAATTATCTTTTTGGAAATGTGTATTTTAATGCTTTCTAAAAATATGAAAAAGATGCAAAACATAAAAAAAATGTCTAAGTCTACTATTATTATGACTTGACTTCTGAGGCTATATTTTCCAGATAGTGACCAGTTTAAGGTTCAAAAGTCCAAATCAATGGAAAACAATGTATATCCGGCCTCACATTATTTAATTTAATTTCAAGAAAATTCTGCAATCAATTAGTAAATAAGTAAATTTAAATAAAATAATATATAATAATATAATAGAAATATAATAAAATATTATAATAGAAAAATCTCTCTACTCTTATTTGAGTACTATGATCACCAAACTAAATCGTAAAGAATAAAAAAAATAACATTAAAGATTTAAATATTTCGATTAAAACATTTTCTCCACAATGCACACTCAGAATTAATGCATTTTTTTGTACATAGCAGTGAAATGAATAATTTTCCGAACTCATTACTATTTTGCATATTTTTAACTTTGGATATTTCTTGGGAAAAAATGTGTTTATTTTTTAAATAAAAATGTCAATTACTTAAAATTGAAAACATGTAGTAAACTTTTTTAAAAAATCTCAGGTTTATTATTAAAACACTTTAGCTTGAATAAAACTTTTTTAAAGATATGAATGCAACTAAGCTCCTTAATCCATTTATTCTGAATAAGTGTCTCCTACATAAGCTCCTAAAATCTTCTTTTGACAGTTTGGACTTCATCTCTTCTCGTTTCCTTTTATCCGAAATATGAAGAAAAAAAGCACCTCAATATTTCTTATTAAAAACGCATACTTATATTTAAATTTTTGATAAATTTTGGTTTGTTCTTTTAAATATTAAAAAGATTTTAATAAGCATTAATTTAAGAACAAATTGTTGGTAGAATTTATTTTAGTTAAATATTAACTTAAGTGTTTCGATTAGTTTCGAAAACTTATTTTTTGAATACTAATATAGAATTTAAAAAAAACTAGTTTATTTTTTTATTATATGTAAAAACTTGTAAAACTAGCAAAAAATATTATTTTCTTTTCTTTTAATATGATTATTTTTCGGAATAAACAAGGCATTTTTTCCTTGTACTTTAAACACTGTAAAAAAGTTTCTATCGTCTAAAACAAAATATCCTCTGAGGATATTATTTGTAAGGCTGTCAACTACGTTTCGAATTATTATCCTAAAAGCAAGTGGTTTTACTACTGGATTAGGGATAAATGTAGTTAAAAAGCAAATTTTAAAAAATTTCTGCGCTTGTCCTTTCAAAAAAGCATGCATAAAAATCCTTTTCCTTTTTTTCCTTTCCTTTCTGCTTTTTTCCTTTTTTTTTCTCTTAGTTTGTAGTTCAAGACGTGTTGGCTATAATCATAAACACTCATGAAATATTGTAGACAGTTATTTTAAAAACAGCATGAGATATTGTGTTTAAGGTGGTGTAAAATTTGAAAAAAAAAATCTAATTTTGAGATAAACTCATTTAGAGACTAAAAATCATTAGTTTATCCACAGTTATCACCTTGCACAAAAACTGCTATAATTTTGTAAATAACTGGATTACAAACAAAAGTAAATCATTTTTTAAAAACTATGAGTACAGGAATTATAAACTCAAAATGAACTCAAATTAAAAGTTTTTTCCCAAAATCCTGTTTTTGGACTAGATACCTTAAATATTAATAAACTGTTATTATAGTTTAAATACAGGTTTTTTACAAATAAATAAATATAATGAAAGTAATATTAAAGGAGTAAGTAATATTAAGTAAAGGAATCCAAAATTGAAAGCTATTTTTATTTCATATATAAGATTCGCAGTTGGGGAAGAAATTGATAATAACAA
Organism: Parasteatoda lunata; assembly: GCA_949128135.1. Classification (NCBI taxonomy): domain Eukaryota; kingdom Metazoa; phylum Arthropoda; class Arachnida; order Araneae; family Theridiidae; genus Parasteatoda; species Parasteatoda lunata. Next base: position 110,130,692 of record OX421971.1, on the reverse strand, counting down.
AAAAAAAGGGAGAACCAATTCTCTATTTCATGGCCTTCTCATATGCATTATTATGTCTTTAAGAGGGAGTTAAGAATATGATTTCATTTGATATCGGAATGACAAATTTTAATTTGAATATAATTTTTCTAATGGATTTGGGTGAAATATTGAAATAAAAATTAGTATTTAAAGTTCAAGAAATTAAAATAGAAAGAAAGTTGAAAAGTATCACTATACACACTGAATATAGTTTGATATTAATTTGGATGATACTTTTTTGAATTTACCATAAAAAAAAGAATTGTCTATAAAGATTAAAGTTTAGACGTAAGAAACACAATATATATAAACGTTTTCAAGAATAAGAGCCAATCATTATTTGATGCACATTATTGCATTCTTGGGCGAAATTCAATTTCGACAATGCCAAAATTATTTTCACTCAAGTCACATCTTCTCATCTTAATGCCTTGGAATCTTTGTTTTATAATGTTGGATTATTGATGCTGATTCGCTTGTTAACGACGTAATGGCTATATCACACGAGAGGAAATAAGTGCAACTGCAAGTGTAACCGCAAATGTAACTGCAACTCTAAAGGCAATTTCTCCAAAAATTGCTCGAAAAATCCTCGTGTGATATAGAAATCACGGTTGAACGAAATATCTGCAACCGTTCAGGCAATTTCTTTCATGAACCAATCAGATCGTCTGAAGCTTATGACGTTTCAATTTTATGTGATGACATATACAAATGTAAATAAAAATGGCGGCGATGTTGGTGAAGAGGACGATCGGATGAAATTTTTTTATAGATGAAGCGGAACAGTTTTTTAGTTTAATAATAACATTTCCTTTAAAAATAAGGCATTAAAAATACTTTCACACGATGAGATGACCATTTAAATGCAGTTGATGTACTACCATCACAGGAACCTGCACATCATTTTAGTATCGGTGAGTTTAGTACACTATTTTTTAGATAAATTTTCTTTTAAAATATTTATTTATTTTAAACTAATAAAATTAAAACTTTTTATAATTTGTTCCGATCAAAGTTTTAATTACTTTGGATAGAAATAATTTCAATTTTTATTTATGTAAAGATTTATATTGGCGAAAAGCTTTACTTTCAAATATTCGCCAAGCAACTCGCCAAACTTTCTTTCATTATTATAACATAAAATATAATAATGATTATATTTCTATATTTTTTAAATTTTAATCTTTATTTCTGTAGATTGTAAAAGCATGTGTCTGATTATATGAAAAAAGTTTTTTTATTATTTGTGAAATAATTATTTTATTCTTCCCTAAGAATTCTTTTAATTTTTGAAAAGCTTATTTTAAAACAAATTAAATAATGTGTGTGGCAAATATTTATCTTGCCTCTTACAAAGTTATCCCATTTTTCAGTAATTATTGAAAAGTATTAAAAAAAAAGGAAGTAATATTATATATAAGAAGTAATTATTAAAAATGTAAATTCCCAATCTCCTAGTCTGTTTCTACAGTCATCCCCACCATTTTTTTTTTTTTGGAGTATGATGATTTACATAATATTTTGTTTATAATTATTCAAAGTTAACTATTGTACTTTTTATTTATACTTTACATTCATGTTTTGATACTTTACTTTTCTACAATGATAGTAAGTATGTAAGTGTACCTTACTAATTTTTCAATATACTTATATTTTTAATAGTCTTCGTTTATAAATACAATTTATTTTTCTTAAAACAAATTTCAATCCACACATAAAAACCAAAGATATCTGCCATCTTTCATTAGTGTATAGAATAATCTTAGAAGTATAATCAAAATATCTGTCAAACTTAAAATAAGTTAAAAAGGGACACCTAAAGACTTAAATGATTTCAAATTAATGGTATTTAATCTCCCTTATTCTAATAATATGTTGGTAAAATTTTATCATGATAGTGATTTCTTTCTTTTATTTCAGATATTATGAATAATCCTGTAGAGTTTGTCTGGTGAAGAAGGAAAGAGATGTAATATTGTTTTTATGAATGAAATTAAAAAACAAGAAATGTAAATGAATAATGTTCTAAATGTTTCACTTGATATTAAATGTTTTGTTTTTTTTAAAATTGATTCTTGTGTTATTTAAAATGCAAAACAAAACACGCAAAAAGCCATATCAAAATAATATGATACATAAAAAGTATGTTCTTAATAAAATATTGTTTTTTTCTTAGTTATTAATAAATTTGAATTTATATATTTTATATATTACAATAAGTTTGTTCTAAAATAAATCCTATAATTTTTAATTAAATAATCATATACCAATAATGAATGCTTTAAATTTTAAAATGGTAAATTGTAAGTATGACATTGAAAATCCTCTTATATTTAAAAAGCAATTTTACTAAGAAATTGGAAAAAATAATTTTCATAAAAGTGATCTTCCTGAAGTGCAATGTGTAGATGATTAAAATTGATGATCCCTTAATGTAAATTAATTTTATGACAATAAAATTCTGACACATTGTAGTATAGACAAGTCTGACATTATTTATTATGTATTTTTTAGACTAAAATAAAAAATAAAAAAAAATAATTGATTTGATAGATCTAATAGTTTTGATGTTATAAATATTTTGTGAGTAAAAGATAAGTCAAAAATTGTATATTTCATACATTAAACCCTAATTTCTTCTTAAGAATTATTTCAAAGGACTATTTCTTTTTTAATTAAGCTTGAAAAATTGAATTTGAAGAAATGCCTTTCTTGTTTAGATAGCAATGTCAGTTGCATGAAGTGGTATAAGTCATTAAAATGCACTTTCCCAACATGAAACTTTTATAAATTTTCAAATTGCTAAACTATTAAATTAGACAGCTTGGTTTTATTCTCATTCGATTTAGCGTATACATAGATAATGATACCGCACTTGCCTAGCTAGCATGTTAGATACTAAATATGTATAAATAAACTATGCTTTAACAGGGTGCTTAGTCAAATCTTTCAACAAAAAATAAGCACCTTTTAAGAACTTTTTAGGCACTCAAAAAATATTTTTAAGCACTATTTAAATTGACAAAATGCAAAATAATTTTCAAAATGCAAAGACTTTACAGGATCATGATAAAATAACTAGAATTTGACAAATACCTCTTTTCTTGATTATATTAGCCATTAAAAAATGATCAAGAGATTTTTCGATTCGATTTCAGAGGTTGGAAAATGAAGCCTGAAATTGAGAATATCTTGCAAAATGCAGCAGAGTTGCACATGAGAAAGCAAGAACCTCACCGAACCCAGCTCATAGACGCACATGCGGACTCTCAAGTATTGATCGTGGTTGAATGAATTCTGAAAACGCTGAATATAAAAATATAAAAATCACGTTTTTACATAATACGTGGTGAAAATAGACATTCCCTTTCATAAAGCTCATTTTCGAAAAGGGAAAATTAAGCACTTTTAAAAACACTCATTAAGAAAAGCGTCTTTAAGGGCTTTTAAAAATCGAAAATAAGCACCTTTAAGCACTTTTTAGAAACACTACGCACCATGCGTTATACATTACTCACTCGATTCAACGTAAAAAAATCGTAAAAATTCTAGATAGTATTTAAGTCCAACCCCCTTTTACCCTCTTACTCTTTTAGGGACGCAACGTGAAATTCATTGATATCATCTTATATTATGAGATAGAAATCATAATCCTTCTTATACTCTGCTACTTCAGTAATGGGGAAATGAAGTGTTCAAAATTTTTATTTGCAGCTGAAAAAAAAAAACATTAAAATGACCAAAACTAAATCTAAATCAATGAATATTCTACAGCGTCTGTGATTTCTTTTTCCTACCTTTACGAACATTGTTGGGAAACTTTGATATATACGATAAAATAAAATATGAGCCAAAAGTAAAGATAAATAATAAAATATGGTAACCCAATTACATGCAACCGTTCAGGCAATTAAGCAACCCTTTCGGCAACTCCGAACGGAGGAATTGCGCTTAGAGTTGCAGATAGAGTTGAAGTTACACTTACGGTTGCACTTATTTTTCTCTCGAGTGATATAGCCATTAGTTTCCCACCACCTCTTCATCGCGCGTGGAAATGCGTTTTAACCAGATTTTTATCTTTCGGGCACTGTGGTTATCTCACTCTGATTTTCCACAGTGCTGACGTGAAATATCCTCAGTGGGAGACGGATCATGAATTAGAGTCCCATTGCCGTTAGGCTGACCGTGAGAGGTTCTCGTGGTCTTCCTCTCCATATAACGCAAATGCGGGTTAGTTCCATCAAAAACATCTCCACGAAGGTAAATTTTTTTCCCAGTACTTGATCCAGAAGTTCCCTTGTCTTCGAATTGGGCTCAAAATTACAATGTTAAGGAGTTGAACATTAGTAGTCGTAAACCCATAAAATTGAGTTGGCTGTTCAACGGCGGTTATAAAATAAAATAAAAACACATTTATTTGAGCCGCAATGGCTCAGGAGATAGAGCGTTTGAATTCCAATGAGGGGAACCGGGTTCGAATCCCAGTCGATACGAATTCCGCATCCGGCTTGCACCGACCACAGTGCTGACGTGCAATATGCTCAGTGGTAGACGGATCTTGGGTTGGAGTTTCCTTGCCGTTAGGCTAACCGTGGGAAGTTTTCGTGGTATTCCTCTCCACGTAAGGAAAATGCGGAAAAATTATAAAATTGGGTCGACTGTTCAATGCTGGTTATAAAAAAAAACAAAAAACATTTCTTTCAATTGGGTCGGCTGTTCATCGACGTTTATGAAAAAAAAGTTTCTGTAATGAACTGAGTTTAGCAAACTCTTACTTCTAAACAGTTGTTGTCTGTAAAATTTAAATATTTTATTTATCTTTAAACAAATGCCTTAATGAAATTCAAAATATACTACTGACTTTAAAAAATTAATTATTTTGAACATCATTTTTAAAAAAAAACTGGTAAGTGGATTAAATAATGTTACGTTACTTCAGTTGAAGTTCACTTCGAAGTTAATTATTTTGAAACACATTTCCTTAATACACCTTCCTGAAAAATCACACACTAAATTAGTCTGTAGTCATTTTTCTCCTCCTCAAAACACCCTGTCAGACTTTCATATCCATAAACAAAAGGGCGCCAGCTTATTCAACATTTTATTTGTGAGGGTATCAGGATCTGGGATGGCTGTCAAATTTTCTTTAAAAGATCTGGACTAGATCGATCAGCGATGCTCTCAGAAGTGTCAGATGCCTTGAAGATTTTTCAAAGAGTGAAAACTCAGGCGTCGTGAGGAAAGCGCCTCTCTGAGAAGTTAAGCTGACAGCATATTTCAAAAGACACTCTGTTGTGACACAGAGAAGCCCGAGAAGAGACTTGATGGATGAAATGTGGTCTAAATTTAGATCCTCGTCCAGTTACTTCGATTCATCATTTGAAGTTAAAAGTTTTCTTCGTCCACGTGAAACTTTCTTACTGATTAGAGTTGCAGCAGAAATTTTTAGTAGTTTTTAGTAGTAATATTTTGGTATCATACCATATTACCCTTATATTTTATTTTATAGCCGTCGTTGAACAGCCGACCGAATTTTGGGTTTACAACTACTAATGTTCAACTCCGTAGCCTTGTAATTGTGAACCCAAACTAGAAGACAAGAGAACTCTTGGATGAAGTATTGGGAAAATTTTTGCCTTCGTGGAGTACTTTCTGATGGAACTTATCGGCATTTGCGTAACATGGAGAGGAAAACCGCGAAAACCTCCGATGATCAACCTGACGGCAAGGGGACCCTAACCCATGATCCGTCTACCACTGAGGATATTTCACGTCAGCACTGTGGTCGAAGCAAGTCGGATTCGGAATTCGTACCGATCAGCCATCACTGGGATTCGAACGTGATTCACCTCATTGGAAGGCAAATGCTCTATCCCCTTCGAAGAAACAAGGTGTTTTTGAGGTTGTTTTAAAGTTGACTGGTGTAAAAAAGTAAGCCTGAAGCAGAAATAATAAAAGCAGAAGCTTATGTTTGACACCAAAAATAATCTTATATCATATATCTTAACTTTAATCTCATCTAATCACCCTATATTGGCCAGCAATACTTTAAGTTGAAATCAGGTGAAATTATCTTCACACCAAATCTATTTATTTTTTTAAAAGGTTGAAAAAATAACCTGTATAGTGTGTGAAAAAATATATGGACCAACCTGTATAACTTTTGATTTACTTATCGGATCTTTAGGTTCTAGGACTCAATCTTATGGTTAGAAGGGGTGACCTCAAATATGCTATTTAATTATAAAATACGAAATCAGACACAAAGACGCACTTTCTCTGAATAAACATACCAGTTTTACGACGGATTCCGATTTCTGACCCCCAAAATATAGGTTGCTTGACACATCATAAAAGGCATTTTGCAAAGATTGAAAAAGCAAAATTGAGAATTTACAGAACGGGTACTTTTTTATTGTTCTAAAGTACGCTTTAACTTAGAATCCTAGACAAAACGATTAAACAATTAGAATGTCGTTCTATTCTTTTATTCCATAATGTCTCTTTTACACTATCCATTTTTTAAGTAATTTTTTTGAATTTGCTTTAAAAGAACTTTTGTTTCTAGAAACTATTCATGCGCTTTTAACAAGAAAAGATTTTTATCTTTGTACAACGATGAAACAAAAATGATTATTTCAACTGGAAAAGTCTGAAATGCTTACAAGTTACGTGGTATTTTTAAACAATACGAATTCTTCAGAAAATTCTTTTTCTCTTTATCAGGAATTCTTCAACTATACCATTCTTCAGTTTTTTACTCTACTTATCTTTTCTTATCAGTATAATAAATCTTAGCTTAATTTTAAGCAATTGTAAAGAAAAATATAAGGAATTAGTAAAAAATGATTTTTAGTATGAAAAAGAAGAATGATAATTGTAATATTTTTAATGCTTAAGACAGTTTTAACTTGAATTGAAACGTATTTCATTTACCTTCTGAATTGATGATATAATTCCTAATTTTGAATAATTCCTAATTAACAATTAAAATAGTATTGTGGCATTTTAAGATAGAGCACCCCTATAAAATGTAAAATAAATCGAATTTTTCCTATATTAGGTTGATAAATCCAGGATGTGAAATTTTTATGTTTTCTAAAGCAATCCTCGTTTTTAAATCTTTAATTTATAGATCTTTATTCAGAATAATTTACGTACAATAGAAAATTAACTTTAGTGGGTTTTTCACAAATTTAGCTTTCCTCAAAATGTGGTACGTAAATTTTTCTGTTACAATTATCTCAAAATTCGGTTGGCTAATTTGTGTTTGTATAAAGCAGGTTCATGAAAATAAGAAAAACTAATTTTTTTTAAGTAGTCAATATAAGTACAATGTGAAGTGGTATAATTTTGATTTTATAACTGTAGTTGAACAGCCGACCCAATTTATTGGGCTTACGACAACTAATGTTGAACTCCTTAGACTTGTAATTTTTAACCCAAGTCAGAAGACAAAGAAACTCCTGGTTCAGGTATTGAGAGAAATCTGCCTTCGTGGAGGACTTGTTAAAGTAACTCACCCGTGTATGCGTACATGGGGAGGAAAACCGCGAAAACCTCCGATGATCAACCTGACGGCAAGGGGACCCTAACCCATGATCCGTCTACCACTGAGGATATTTCACGTCAGCACTGTGGTCGAAGCAAGTCGGATTCGGAATTCGTACCGATCAGCCATCACTGGGATTCGAACGTGATTCACCTCATTGGAAGGCAAATGCTCTATCCCCTTCGAAGAAACAAGGTGTTTTTGAGGTTGTTTTAAAGTTGACTGGTGTAAAAAAGTAAGCCTGAAGCAGAAATAATAAAAGCAGAAGCTTATGTTTGACACCAAAAATAATCTTATATCATATATCTTAACTTTAATCTCATCTAATCACCCTATATTGGCCAGCAATACTTTAAGTTGAAATCAGGTGAAATTATCTTCACACCAAATCTATTTATTTTTTTAAAAGGTTGAAAAAATAACCTGTATAGTGTGTGAAAAAATATATGGACCAACCTGTATAACTTTTGATTTACTTATCGGATCTTTAGGTTCTAGGACTCAATCTTATGGTTAGAAGGGGTGACCTCAAATATGCTATTTAATTATAAAATACGAAATCAGACACAAAGACGCACTTTCTCTGAATAAACATACCAGTTTTACGACGGATTCCGATTTCTGACCCCCAAAATATAGGTTGCTTGACACATCATAAAAGGCATTTTGCAAAGATTGAAAAAGCAAAATTGAGAATTTACAGAACGGGTACTTTTTTATTGTTCTAAAGTACGCTTTAACTTAGAATCCTAGACAAAACGATTAAACAATTAGAATGTCGTTCTATTCTTTTATTCCATAATGTCTCTTTTACACTATCCATTTTTTAAGTAATTTTTTTGAATTTGCTTTAAAAGAACTTTTGTTTCTAGAAACTATTCATGCGCTTTTAACAAGAAAAGATTTTTATCTTTGTACAACGATGAAACAAAAATGATTATTTCAACTGGAAAAGTCTGAAATGCTTACAAGTTACGTGGTATTTTTAAACAATACGAATTCTTCAGAAAATTCTTTTTCTCTTTATCAGGAATTCTTCAACTATACCATTCTTCAGTTTTTTACTCTACTTATCTTTTCTTATCAGTATAATAAATCTTAGCTTAATTTTAAGCAATTGTAAAGAAAAATATAAGGAATTAGTAAAAAATGATTTTTAGTATGAAAAAGAAGAATGATAATTGTAATATTTTTAATGCTTAAGACAGTTTTAACTTGAATTGAAACGTATTTCATTTACCTTCTGAATTGATGATATAATTCCTAATTTTGAATAATTCCTAATTAACAATTAAAATAGTATTGTGGCATTTTAAGATAGAGCACCCCTATAAAATGTAAAATAAATCGAATTTTTCCTATATTAGGTTGATAAATCCAGGATGTGAAATTTTTATGTTTTCTAAAGCAATCCTCGTTTTTAAATCTTTAATTTATAGATCTTTATTCAGAATAATTTACGTACAATAGAAAATTAACTTTAGTGGGTTTTTCACAAATTTAGCTTTCCTCAAAATGTGGTACGTAAATTTTTCTGTTACAATTATCTCAAAATTCGGTTGGCTAATTTGTGTTTGTATAAAGCAGGTTCATGAAAATAAGAAAAACTAATTTTTTTTAAGTAGTCAATATAAGTACAATGTGAAGTGGTATAATTTTGATTTTATAACTGTAGTTGAACAGCCGACCCAATTTATTGGGCTTACGACAACTAATGTTGAACTCCTTAGACTTGTAATTTTTAACCCAAGTCAGAAGACAAAGAAACTCCTGGTTCAGGTATTGAGAGAAATCTGCCTTCGTGGAGGACTTGTTAAAGTAACTCACCCGTGTATGCGTACATGGGGAGGAAAACCACGAAAACCTCCCATGGTCAACCAGACAGCAAGGGGCCTCAAACACATTATCCGTATGCTACTGAGGATATTTTACGTCAGTACTGTGGCCAGTGCGTGCCGGGTGCGCAATTCGAAACGATCAGCCATCGCTGGGATTCGAATCCGGTTTACCTCATTGGAAGGCGAACGCTCTATCACTAGAGCCACCACAGCTCAAGTAGTATAATTTTTTGCAGGAGTGTGTTAGCAGGAGAGGATCTTTAAGTGTGTCCTCTTTTTATTTGGGCACACTTTACACACTTATACAATGACCACCACTGATAAAAACACTGGATTATATAGTCAGTCGCTTTTTAAAAACAAAACTTCAAAAAAAAAAAAAATTCTTTAAAATCACATCTCAAATCATCATCATTGGATCATGCTCACCATTTTGTAAAATTGAATTTTTGTTTGCCTTCTGTTTAAAAAAATTTAAAACTTTAATTTTTTCATTTTTTTAAGATTTGAAATAATATAAAAGAATTTCACTATATCTCCTACAAACAATTTAATGTCAATGATCATATATATCGTTTAATAAGGTAAATCTTTCCTCAATAGGTATCAGAAAAAGTTAACATATTTTAAAATTATTTTTGCATCGAAGAAACAGATATAGATACAATTTTTCAATTTATTATGAATCTTTCATTTCAAATTTTTCAAATGCAATAAATATGCTTATAATTAAAAACCCATCTTTGAATTAAAAAAAAATATAGCTATTTTTTTAATTTAAATTGCATATGTTCATTCAGAAAAAATAAAATAGTTAATTTATTTTTAGTGTATTTTCAAAGTGTAATTTATAATTTTTTTTTACTAAGTATAGACCTTCCGGTTTATAAAATCCGTCACTTTATAAAACTAATAATATCACTTTAGTAGACGGAAGACATTGTATTATTTAATCTGAAAAGTTATCGAATAAAAATCAGAGTATAATGCTATTCTTTCTTATTCTGCCTTAAAACAGTTTTTTTAAACATTTAAATTTATCAATAATAAACACAATTTAAAAATACATTATACAATTAACATTATTTAACATGTTATCTCCATTTATAGAGATTTTACAACCTATTTCCTTCCTCATCATTCAATGATAGGAGTTAAGTGAAATCATCTTCCTCAAATGGATATAATGCTTTCTTTTTGTGTGAAAAAAAGTAAATTTTGCTACATTCTTAATGACGAATCTATATGTCCGTAAAATGTTTATTGTCTGTTACTTCTGACCTGAAAAAAATTGGAAAGGATTTAAAATGATATGTACAGGAATCCAAATCAGAGATAAGTTATTTTTATCATTAAAAGAATCGTTAAAATCAATCAGTTTTGTCTCGTTATAAAATTGTCTCGTTTCTTTTGAAATCATTAGTTTCTAAATTCATCGGATATTGAAAAAAAAAAATCACGTAAGAGGTTTAATAACACTCATGATCGAAAAGAGGAAAACATAAAAAAATTGCTATTCAATTTAATGATTTCATTTTGGAAACCTGATTCAGTTCAATAAAAAATAATTATGTTAAAAGTCAAAGAAAAGATCACTCTTTGTAAGGAAAAATAAAACCCTTAAAATAAAAGAACGTAAAATGTACATTAAATATCGTTTTAGTTTTGTTGATAGTTGATACTTTTAAAAAAAGGAACTTAGTAATTGGTTATTAATACATATGAATGGAGATGATATCGACTAGTACTGTTTTAGAAAGATCTATGCTATTGTACCGAACATAGAGACTCGTTTCGATGGGAAATGAAACTAATCTTAAGACTCCAAAAATTTATTAACAGAATTTTTCAATAAATACAGCTATTTCTAGTACTCAATTACAGCTCAAATAACAGTATAGTATGCAAAAAGGCAAAAGTTCCACAATCTCAGACGAGTCTGTCATCTAATTCAGGTTAGAACACAACTGCGGTCACAAGCAGGCTAATACAGACTATAGGCACTTTCTATTTATATAGGCTTGGCGACGAAACCCCGGAACCTACGCATGCCTTTAGACAATTCTCGTATAACTGCGTAAATATTAGTACTATCACTTTGAAACTCGAGTTTTTTATATCTATCACTTTAAAACTACCATTTAATTTCCAATATGGTCGCCAAGTCACCAGAATTATCGCTAAATCTGCAAAATAGGCAAACCGAGACTTCCTCAAGAAACGCACTAGGCGTTTATTGCTTCGTAAGTTACGTTAGAATTATGTTACTTTTCCCCAAATTTTCTAACTGAACTGAGTCCGCCGGAGATATTTAGTCTTATAGCAAAAAATATTTATAAAATTATACGCATATTTGCAAATCCTTTACACTATTTTCTTAAAATTGTTTCATTTTTGTTTAATAGTGAAAACATTTACAGACGGTTATTGTGTGGTTATATTATATAGTATTTATTAAATTTACACTATTTATTTAATTTGCACTATTTATACACAATAGTTGTGCAATCATAAGTTATACGATCTTCCTTATTTTTATAAGGCTTTGAGCGCCAAAGAAGGTAAAAAAGTTTAATTAAACGATTTATTAATCAAACCATTTATTTATTTATTTTTTTTAATCATTTTCTAAAGTTTAGATTTTTAATTAATATCTTTGGGGTAAAATATGATATTGCAATAGTTAGGAATATAAATTTAGTACAAAACATGTTTCGAACTATTCTGCTTCATTTGACAGATCAATTCAATATGATTATAATCTAAAAAGACTTACAAGCGACCTAATTTTATTCTATTTGCCGGTCGCAATGAAAAATTATAAATTTTGCATGAATTATTTGAGTCTACTGAGAATCGTACGCCCAATATTAAGAACTTCTTGAGTCCTTGATTTCCAAAGTATGTTCGTGGCATATTAGGGTGTCACGTTGCGAGACGATTCGTGCCTTAACTTTTCCATCTCTTTCTATTCTAATATTAATCACTTGAAAAAATCTATTGCTTTTCAAAAGAAAAAAAGCTTAAAGATAGAATTTATGTAATCGCCTAATCATAATTAAATAACTGAGAGATTTCCCATTTTTTTTTTCTAATTTAAGCCTGTGCAATGAAAAGTTCACTGCAGATGTTGTTTCAAATAACAAAAATGAGATAAAAATATACCATGAAAAATAAATAATATAACGATTCCACATTTTTTTATCACAGAATTTCCTTTATATCGAGATCATCCGTCACATTAAGAAGACTATCATGGGAGAAACTTTTCATCGCTTTTTCTCTTTGACCTCCACAAACTAGTGACTCCATAAATAATTTGAAATTTATAATATCTTAAAGGTGAGTGCAGACAAGCTTTGAAAATTCAAATAATGAAAAGAAATTTTTAAAATATTAAAATGAAGATACATTATTAGAAGATAACTTAGAATTACATAATGGTAAAATTCTTTTCAAATATATATATATATATATATATATTTATATATATATATATATATATATACACACACACACACACACACACATACGCACACACACGCACACACGCACACAGACATATATATATATAAATATATACTAGAGGGCTCCGCCCCTGCTCGCTACCGCTTGCCAACCCCCGATGATCTTCGCGAACAAAATTAAAGTCGTTTTCCTGAAGATTAGCTAGCAATTTTTCTGCACCAACATCACATAGAGAGAATATTATAGGATTGTAAAATGTCAGAGGTCCTTATTATCAGCATCATAAACTTATATAAAGCAATTTTAATACAAACAATATAATAAACTTATATAAAGCGAGTAAGCAATATTATTTAACATATTACTATAGGGCATTAGCCGGAGATTAATCTCCGTATCCGATCCGAAGCACGCGTGGCAGAGCCTAACTCGCGTAGACAATATTGAAGGTTTCCCTTATTCTCGCCAAGTTGTGATCGCGGTTGATCACCAAGCTGGGCGATGTTGAAACCCATTCGTGATTCTGATTGGTTTAGATTTTAGCGTTCTTTGTAGATGTTCAACGGTATATGTAATTTCACAAGTCCGTTAGTTCTACGTTGGATACCGGCTGGTAAGTTTACTTTCGCTTCTGCTCAATAAGATCGAAGGTATGTGGGCAGTTATAAAAAGGGACTTTAACAGGAAATGTTATCGCCAGTCCGGTACCACAGACGCCATTTTCGATTCGTATTTCGCCGAATTTATGTGGCGATGGAGGTACACAGGTTCTATTCATGATAAATTTAGACAGTATCTAACTGCTATTAGATAATTCGTTGCACCTAAATCAGAGGATATTCAAGCTTAACGAAGAAGTGAGTAGTTTTTTTCCTTTTCTTTCTGTGCTTACTACATTAATTTTTGTTTCGATTCAAAATGGGTCTATTCTATTGGGTTTATTAATTTTGCTCATACCGGGTCTATTGCAATTTTATAAAGTTTTGGCCGATGTTTTGTTGAAATTTTCCAATGTTTTTTTGAAATATCATTATATTTTGGCAGTCATTCCTGTTACCACGATGTTCCGCGCAAACAGGAACGGCCGCCAATTTCACCAAGGGGCACCCTCAAGTATATTTTTACTCCTAACTCAAATCATTGTTGATCTTATAGAATGCCGGACGCTCCCTATATGGTGCTTCACCCCCCCCCCCAGTAATTTAAATTTTAAACTGAAAACAATTAAAACCTAATGAAAAAAAACTTTAAAATATGGCAAACAAATTAAAACATGTAACATAGATAAGTGATGCTGAGTAATATTTCAAAAGCAAAACCCATTGCAAGTAATTGCCCAATTAACTTCAATACTGTCTACCGACAAAATATTTTAGTTTCAGTCAGACGAAAAGCAAATTATATAATAAAAACATATGCAATTGAAATTCGACAAATGAAATTAAGCAATTTAATTTTTTTGTCATATTGAATACTTAAAAATAAACAAATGTAAAATGAAATAATTATGTTATCAATGATCAATAAACATTTTTGTCTGAATTGTTATAAAAAATAAGGTGAAAACAATAAAATTAAAAATTATTTGCAATAGATCTCTGAATATTCACAAAACCTAGCTATGTACATTTTTCATTGATTTTTCTTTTCACATCATTTTGTGTACCAGTGATTTGCACTTTTATGCATTGTTTAAGAAATATCTCAAAAAATATGAACTGTTAATTAATTTTTCTGGATGAACGATTTTTTAAAAGTAAGTTAAAAACAATTAAAAGTAAGGAAAAACAATGATAAAATTAAAAATTATTTACAAAACCTCCTTATATACAATATTTTTTATCAATTTCTTTTCCATATTATTCGTTTTCATTTAAACGTCTTGACTCTTCAACGTTTCTTCACCGCGCATTTCGCTGTCGCTTATTGATAGCACTAAGATTATTTTTCCGGTAATTTTTTGCTTCTAAATTATGTTCAGCCCTATCTCGCTGTTAATATCGCGTAACATATTCACGGCGATCCATTTTTTTTAAAAGATATAAGTATTTTAAAGTAAACTCTGTTTAATATATTTTACACATTCAATACAAAATAAAAATCGCAACAAGATTTAGGTGATAAGTTTAGTTGTAACATTTCTGCAGACAGCATTATTAAAAATTATTACCTTTTCACACACATGCGTTCTCAATTTTGATTTGCTGTTTTGTGCGTTACTATCCGGAAGTCTTCTGTGATTGGCTATGTGTTATCATTCCTCTATCTTCTTATATTATATTATATTATATTATATTATTATTATATATATATATATATATATATATATATATATATATATATATATATATATATATATATATTATATATATATATATAATATTATATTATATATATATATAATTATATATATATATATAATTATATATATATATATATATAATTATATATATATATATATATATATATATTATATATATATATATATATATATATATATAATTTTTTGAAAGCAATTTTATAGCTTACTCTAGATTTGACTGAACTTTTTTTTCTATACTATAAATTTTAAACTAGTTATGAATTTGTGATGAAAAGTTTCTCCTGCGGTAAAGCGTCTTCTTGCTTTTTATTTTTTATAACACTCGTTGAACTGGTCACCCAATTTTGAGTTTACAACTACTAATGTTTAACTCCGCAGGCTTGTAATTTTAAACCTAGTCCAGAAGACTAGGGAACGTCTGGATAAAGTATTGGGAGACATTTGCCTTCGTGGAGGATTATTTGATGAAACTAACAGCATTTGAGTTACATGTAAAAGAAAACCATGAAAACCTCCCACGGTTATCCTGTTGGCAAATGGATTCTTCCCCATGATCCATCTACCACTGATCATATCTAACGTCAGCACTGTGGTCGGTGGGAGCCCTGTGAGGAATTCGTTTCGAACAGCCATCGCTCTGATTCGAACGCGGTTCACTTCATTGAGTGGCGAGTGCTCTATTCTCTGAGCCACCACGGCTCCAAAGCGTCATCTTAAACAAAATCTCAAAATTCGAGGGCAATATTTCTTCATTTTCTCTTTTATATTATTAACGAGCCGAATGAGACAATTAACTGGCTAGCCCACATAAACTTACCGCTTTGACGTTTTACGCCTTCACATAGTTACAGCTCCATGGCGCCATGTTAATTCTGCTGTATTCGACAGTATTGCTCCAAATCTATGACGTTGGTATTTTAGAAAAAAAATTAAGGCGACGGGTTGAAATTCGTGCATGAATTCGACGCTTTAAGAATGTTTTTTTATAGAACGTCGCTTTAAGAATGTCTCTTTGTCTCCACTATTTCACTGCTCCATATTAATCATGCTGCCTTCGGAAACATTTATATTCGCATGTGAGTTGAAACATTTATATGAAGAGAAAAGAACACCAGTCTTATTTTTAAAGTAATTTAATTTCTACACAAGTGTTATTTGTTTACATATTTACATCAGTCAAACACACCAGTGTAGGAATGTAATGAAACGTTTCTTCTAAAGCACATTTTCCTCCAAAATGCAACGCATTGGCTACTTACGTTGTTGAGATCTGCTTCAGTTGGGACCATTTCACTTGCTGGAGGTGGCGGTAAATAAGGTGTACTGTCGGGCTGAAATGTTTAGACCAAAATAAAAATAAAAAAGTCTCCTTTCAACATGAATAGTTGAAAATTAGCAATCGAAACTTTCACTATACTCTATACCATCAGTTAGTATTAGAATCCTATGCTAAAAATAAAATTTGGTATTCTTTTGGAATATCGGCTGATGAAAAAGGACAAAAAAATAAATTTGTTATTAGTTTATTGAGTTATTAGTTAAATTAATTATCTTGAAATACATCACAATATATAATTAAATATCGATATATTCTGAAGATATATCGCTATATGAATAATTCTGATATTACCTAGCACTAGTGACTTCTTTCTTCTTTGATCCTATGAGCATAAATCATCCGTGAGATGAAATAATCTTGCTTCAACGGTAAAAATTTAAGTACCAAAGGATTCAGAAATTTTTATATTTTTTTATGTAAGTTTAAAAATCAATTAAAAGTCATCTAATTATTTGCTTTTGGGTCTGATATGAAAGGGTAAAGTTCATTACTTATGTTTATCTAAAGTCAAAGTTAATGTCTGCTATGGATTCGCAGATATGTCAAAATTTAAATCTTTTGGGGGGAATACGATGACGAAAACGTGAGTTTGTCAAAGTTCTTTTTAAAAATCGAAAAAAATTTTCGATACAAAAATAAGATGTTTCATTTTAATGAACTGAACTACAAAAAAGTAAATAAAAAAATAAAACAAATATAAAAAAAACCTTCAAGATGAAAAAAAAACTAAAATTCTTGGACATTTTGTTTAAATTCAATAGATTTAAAATTGCAGAGATATTTTAAAAAAATACAAAAAAGACCATTCAGAATTGCACCTAAAAAATTCATAATTAAAAAACAAATTAAAGAAAAATCGAAAATCATACTTCGTAATTTATGATTCCTCTCAATTTGCTTCATGCGAAATGTCGTATTTTTTGTGCATACGGTAATACCGGTATGCAAGCACATACACACGATTTTCTATTATATGTTATAACTTGAAACCTGCATATTATTATACGTTAGATACTTATAACTTACTTATTCATTAAGTTTAAAGTTCTTGAGAGGATTTGAAGTATTAGTTAAGTTGTAATTAGTAGATATCGATTTCCACTATTTTAAATCATAGTTTCTTTTTCATAAGTTTACAAATATGAAATATATAATCTTGCGTATAATAAATCTTATACCATAGTCAAATAATAAAAATATTGTCGTAGTAACGCAAGACAATTTTTTAACTCGTTAGGGTGCTGTGACTTGTAAGGAATAGGGAATCCTTGCTCTCTTTGTAATTAATAGTGAGGGAAATTTACTTAAATATTCTACATATAATAAAGATTTTTCCCTTACAGATCTCTTAATATTTTTGAATAAACAATGTTTGCAATACAGAATGTTAGTATTTTATATGTCTGTGGAATGTATTACGTGTATAGACATTTTATGAGCATATTTAAGATGTAACTTAAAGAACAAAAACTCTCTTAGTCTTTGAATTGTGTTAAAATTCTATATATAATGCAATGCATTACGAATAATCAGACATTATTCAGCACAAACCTAAATCAGAAAAATAAATTTAATAGAATGCATATGAAACTCATTATATTTAAATATTTAATGCATTATTGTATTTTAATTGCTGAAAGTAGTTAAAGTGTATTTAATAACATTTGATGTCTTAGAACATATAAAAAAAATGCAAATAACAATTTTTATCCAAAATGTAAAAATTTTTTTATAAATCAATCAGATGTCTGCAATATAATTAAAAGATGTGATTCTAAAATTTTAACATTATGAAAACTTTCTACTTGAGATTTAAGTTTTAGTTTCATTTTTCAAATTTTAATGGCAAAACTATTTATGTACCTGAATGAAGAATGTTAAAGTAAAAGTAGAATCATGAAATAAAACATTTAGAAAAATCATACAAACCTTTTTATTTTTAATGTCGGGTGCTTAGGGCATGTTCCCCATTGGCCGCAGACTACTACTCTCTTCTCTTTACCCAGTAGGAACCTATGGCTAAGCCACAGCGGTGGAGCAGCGTCACCCACGTCACACAACCACGGGTTACATTCAAACACAATCACACAGAAGAAAGGACATAGATTAGAAATAAACATTCTTGCCCTGAGCGGGATTCGAACCCGCAACCTTCGGCTACGCAGTCAGGCACGCTAACAACTCGGCCACCTGGTCGGCTAAACCCTTCCTTTGGTTATTTTTTCTGTTCATATGTTAACGGTTTACAATGAATCATGGTTTATAAAGTTATAGTTTTTATTACCAGACATTTAGTAAAAATACAAGATAGAAAGAGTAAAGTTAACTGAATAAATAGTTTTTATGCCCTACTCTAAGGAATTATCATGAAATATCCAAATTTTGTGATCTTTACCAAACTTCGTCATTTATTAAAAAAACTATATCTTATTGTTAATTTTACCAAAATCATATCCAAAGTGTTTCTGTAAAAATTAACAGTCATTTTGATGTTCCCTCCCATAAATCCAGAAACACGATAAATTTTAGAATATTCTAGTGGTTTTTACCAAACTTCTTTTCTTAGTGAATAATATGCTTGGATAAAGTAAAATTTAGAATGGTTAAAATTCAGGTTAACCAGAAATTCCTTACATTTTTTTTATAAAATGAAAGAAAAAAAATTCCACAGCGATGAAAAAAGCAAGGAAAATTAGAGCAATATATTTAGAAACAAACAAGTAGGGAAAATATTGCTGCTCGCTATTTCGAGATAATCATCCCTCTTTATTTTATAATTGCTTATAAAGTTATAGACTAAATAAATGAATAATTATTTATTTACGCACTTTGTTTTTATTTATTCTTGTTTAAAAAAAATTACAAAAAGTTGGAAGGAATTTATTTTTTAATGTTTAGTAAATAATAAAATTTAGAAAAAAATATCAAAAAAATAAAAATTATCAAAAATCTTTTTCTTACGTTACAATATTCTCTACATTTTCTTTGAAAGAAAATTGGAAAACTGATTTCCTTTTTTTATTTTTTTTTACTCTTTTTGATATTTGATAGAGAATATTTGATATCGTGTTTTTCTCATTGGAATAAAATCCCTTCTAATAATATTCCCAAATATTTCAGCCTTTTAGACCATGTAGTTTAAAAAAGAAAGTTCAAAATAAATTTTCATTTTCTTAGTTTTTCACTATGTCTGATGGTCATGGGATTTCTATTAAGATAAAATAAATTGAAATAATCATTTGTCAAAGCTTTGGTCAACTAATGTTTATCTCAAAAATCTTGAAGCAATGTCATTCAATTCGACATCATTTTTTCTTCTTTTCTTGCTTTGAAACTTGAGAAGTAGAAATATGATTAATAACAGCAATTCTTTAAAGGTTTAACTGGAGCATTAATAAATTTTTTTTAAATTCCATATCGTTTGGGTTGTAAACATGTTTTTCTTATTAAAGATAAAGTGAACGACAATATTGCAGCGCCAACATTATACCAATAAATATTTATATTTTCAAAGCCAAATCAACGATTTATTTTGTAGTCAGCAATGAGTTTTTGTAGTATTTTTTGAGTTTTGAAACTGTACGGAAATCTCTATTCGGAAACATTACGGAAACATTTATTATGTAATGCTAACGATGTAAAAATTATTTTCTATCCATAAATATAATTTTTTCAAAAGCGCAATGATTTAACCAGGCAGGACGCGAGGAGGTTTTTCATGAACTTAGTTTGATTTTTAGAAAAGTAGACATCATTTCATCTCTTTCTTATAAATTGAAGTGTTTTTCATTCCTATCCGACTTTTGTGAATAAATAAAAGGTATTTGTTTCTAAGAATTTAATATTTAAGTTACTGGAGTATTTATGGTGGTCATTTGCATTTGCGCCACAGAGCATTTTATTTCTTATAACTGGTGAGTTCAATGCTTTATTTTTAGATCTGAGTTCAAGTTGTTTCTGCTTGTTAACAATGTTCATGGAAGATTTGCCATAATAAATGGGAGAACTCTTTTGCTATCTAACAAATAGCCATCAGCTTGCATAAAAACCGTGGTTCATCACTAATAAGTGAGAAACAAGATTTTTGATACGGTGTGAAAATCGTAAAAAAGAAACTTAACTGGACATGGGAGCTGGACTTTTCGTTAAGTAATAGGTATTGGAGAGGGCAACACATTAGAAACTCCTTGTGTGTTGAAGACAATAGAGGAAATATTGTGGTGTCAACTCTGGGACCCAAACTCCCATTTTGTCGGTCATGCAACAAATCAGTCCTCTCAGCTATAATATAAACTCAGTTGCGAGTAATTAAGTTGCTTCATTAGGTAGGCTTAGTTGGTACTGTAAAATTCTGGTTGCTTAACCATATTAGGTGAAAGTAGATAATTAGCGGTTTTTCTTACAGTTAACAGCATTAATACCATTTATTAAAACGCAAGTAACGATACAAATACTGATGTATATTTTTATAATAAAAGTACTCGAAGTGTCAAGCTCTCCTGAATGGATGACAAATGTGCCAACTCAAAAAAAAAAATCAATCAGAAAAGGTTTGATATTCATAAGAAAAGAAACAGTTTGAAATAATTTCATAAGTTTAATTTATTTCCTTTATATTATTATTATTTTTATTATATTATTCCATATGCTGTGATGAAAGTATGGTTATGAAGAAGGCAAATATAATTATTGGTGGTGAATCTGATGAGAAGCTCATATGCTCTTCTTCATATTTCTTACCGTAACAATTCATGCAAAAAAAACTGCGCGCATTTTCCTAAAACAAATACCGATGTATATTCTTATAATAAAAAGTATACAAACTGTCAAGTTCTCCTGCATGGAGGACAAATATTTATGTGCCAACTAAAGAAAACAGAAAAAAAAAAAACAACAAACAAAAAAAAAGAGAGTAATGTTCATAAAAAGAGAAATTTTTTTTTAATGATTTTATAAGTTTCAACGAGCACACAATATTTAAAATTATTTAAATTTGATATAACTTTGTTTTAAATCGAATAAAGTTTTAAAATATTGTTTAAAATTGATCAATTAATTGTAAAAAGTTAAAAAAAACAACTATAAACTTCCTTAAAAATATATTTTTCTAAAGGAGAAAAATTTTCCGATAATGGTCAAAATACTCATCAAATTGTAACGATTCTCTAACAAGATCAAGTTCATTAATTCGAACGATACTCATAATGAGAGCAGTTACTCTTCATTTATCGATTTCGAACAAAACTTTCTTTCGCTCGTTTTCTCTTCACTGGAACGAGGACGGTTCTACCACTTAAGGAAACTAAAAGCATGTCATTAAAAATGCAACGAAAGGGATTTTCAGATGAAAAGAATTTCTTTACTAAAATCGCAATCTTGTGATTCTTGATTTCTTGTAAAATCATGAGCAACCGATATAAGATCAATCAAAAATTCAGTATTACATAAGTTTATTTTCATTTTAAATTTCTAATTAGAATTTCAGTTATGCAGGTATCATAGTTATTTTTTTTAATAAATCATATGACTTTGATTATTAATATGTAAATTTTACTACTTAATACAACAATGCTTTAGCTTTTACTTCAGTTTGAATATTCCTCAAAATTCAGATTTTCATCAATTTTAAATGAATGCTTGTGTTTAATTTACAATTGACGAATTTTTTAATGAATGTAGATGAAAAGGCTATGTTTTTTTAAATGAAGATTAATTATCTATAATAATAGTTCTAAAGCAAAGATTTTGTCTGTCGTTGTAATGTGTGTGTGTGTATCTTTCAACTCCAATACTGGATGTGCTATAGTCTTGAAATTTAAACAGTGAGTAAAACAAGCAATTTAGCCCCTGATTCTGAAAATCTTTCAATATTTTCAATTAGAAACGTTTGTTTCATACGTTATAATTAAAAAATGGTGATTTTTATAGGTTTAAAAGTAGCCATTAAAAATTGTTCGTTTCGTTCTATTTCGTTTTTTTATTTATTTTATTTTATATTTTTTTTTTATTTATTTATTTATTAATTTTTTTTTTTAATATAAATATTGTAAGGATAACACCAGTCTTGTTTTCTAGATTATAGCTCTAATTGCAATAGGAAATTTTTTGCCAAAATCCTTAATATTATATTATGTTTTATTCATCATGTCAGATAAACTCGAATAGCGTAAACGTAGCAGATAGACGGACTACATCAGCATATTAATAGTTCCAAAACTATCTGTAACAACGTGTTTATTTTCCTTATACTAATGCTTTAAAAAGATTCTTCTGAAACACCTAAAAAAAAGTTTAAAAAATAACTTGGGTAATGAAAAACAAAATTAATTGAGAAATTGTACTAATTAGTGTAAGAGAAATTTGATAATACTCCATGCTATTAATGGCGCCAAAGTTGTTTAAGCAATTTTGGCGCCATTAATAAGCAATTTTAGTAATCTGTACTAAATGAAACAAAATAAAATATAAAGCTAAGCATGAAAAAGTAAAATTAATGAAGAAATAACACTAACTAGCTTAGGAGAAATGTAAAAAACTGTAATGTTATTATTGACGCGAATGTCGTTTAATTAATTTTGGAAATAGGCAATACGATGGTAATTGTTGAGTTTCTAATAGGTAGAAAACATACTAATATAGGAACAATTGGTAAATCAGGTACCTATTAAAACTGTATCTAAACTGTGCAGTTTTAATATAGATACTGTGTGAAGAGGTTTTTTAGACCATATAAAGGGAAAAGAACTGGAAAAAATAGTTTGATTGCTGTAAGTTTTGACTGCTATGAGTTCGCCTCGTGAAATAGCATCATGCCAAATGCTTAGTTTTATCTATAATAACGTAAAGTCATCGGCAAAAAATAATGAAATTAATAAAAGAAATTAATAAAATTTTTTAAAAATTTAATTAAGAACTAATTAAAAATTTAATTAAGAATTAATTAAAATTTAATTTAGAATTAATTAAAATTTAATTAAGAATTAATTAAAATTTTATTAAGATTTAATTAAAATTTCATTAATAATTAATTGATTTAAAATTTAATTAAGAATTAATAAAAATTCAAAAAATAATAAAAAAAATGTTATTTTTGCTTAATAAATCGTGGCCAATTTTGGAAAAATTAAGGCCCTTTGACCCCTTACTGAGCCAAGATTCATGAATATTGGCCCAATGAGGGCCCAAGTATTTTGCTGCGAGGGGTGTTATAATTTTTTAATTGAAAATAACATACATTTGCACGTAACTCATTATTTGTTTAGAAAAATCATCACAAACTTAGTCTTTAACTTACAACAATTTTACCTTAGTCCCAATTGAGCTCAAAATTGGTTCAATATGAGTCCTATATGAACATGCACCGAGGGACCAGTATTGGAATATCTAGTTTTTTAATATTGGTCCTATATATGGCCAATATAGGAGTAATAGTGGCTGAATAATGGAAAAAAAAGTATCAAGCGAATCGGACAATTCTATATAGATCCAATATCGGAAATAAAAGGCCCTATGAACCATTATTGAACCATGATTCATGAATATTTGTCCGCTGAGGGCCCAAGCTATTTTGCTGTTAGGGTATCTAAATTACAGTTGTTTGCCCATTTTTATTCCTATATGATCTAAGTAAGCAAAGCATTTCTGCCTCTTTATATTTTTTTGAGCTGATATTTTGAATTCAGTCATTTTTAATATTTAATTCGGCTAAATTTACTTTCCACTTTTGCATTTTTTAGTAAATGTGTAGCAAAATAATGCGCGGTAACTATAATTTCGTAAACTAAAGTTTCCAATGTACCATTACCCTGATGATTATGAACAGAAAATTACTAAGTTAATGGTTTACAATTCTTATATAGTAATTTTATTAACCAGAATAAGAATATACGTTACAATGAAAGTGGTCGTTATTAAACAATTTGATCATGCAAATAAAAATAATGACTAAAATTTATTAAATTTTTATATTTATCTTTTTATTTTCATATGTCGGCTAAACTCATTTATACTCTGAATTTTTTTTTTATTTTTATTATTTTTGATAAATGCCTTATGCATATTTATAATTAAGTATCAGTACGCATATTTATCAGTAAGAAAATCGTTGACATGTTTGCAGTTTTCATTAATGATGTAAATTATGTAACTACAGAACACATTAATTATTGAAATAAAATTTATGAAAAATCTTTTAATTTAAATTATTTGTTCTTAGCATTGTTTTTATTCGTTTTTGATTGAATTTTGAGCTGAATTTTATTATAATTTGCAATAATTTATGAGAAGGGAATTAATACGAAATAAGAAAAACTTTTAAAGCTCCATGATTTACATCACAATTTTTTTTAAAATTATAATTTACAATCAATAATTTCGTTGAAAATGAACTAAATAGAGACATTTTTTAAATTTAATATATTCTGTGATACTTTTTTAACGTATGTTATATTGATATTTCTTTGCGATGGAAAGTCCAATGCATATTATTGATGTCAAAATTCAAAAATATTGAATTTCAATTTATATCAAATTTTATCAATATATTCTTAAAATTAATTTTTCCTAAACTAAATAAGATTAGATTTCTGCTACAAATCTTCCGAAGGATGTTTGCATATTTTTGAATTTTGGATTTTAACAGGCCGTACCGTCTTCGGTAGTAAATAGCGGCAACCATTAAAAATTCATTTCAGGCTAGCTTCCCTTATGAGTATTCACTGTCGCTTTCGTTATCCTGTGCTCCACGCTAATGAATAAATGATTAGTTTTCAAGTTACTGATTCGTTCAATTTATTTTGAGTCAAAGTTGAAGCAATTTGTTTGCTGAATACCAAATTTATTCGGCTAATTTACAACGGATAAGATATAAATATAAATTATTTTTCTGAGAATATTTTATTAAAAGATTACAAAAGCTTTATACGGTCTGCAATAAAGTTTATTTAAAAAGACAATTAATCTGATATATAAAACATAAGAAATGTAAATTTATGTTAATAGTTATTGAGGTTATTTTTTTATTCATTATTTTTTTTTATGAAAATGAAAAGAATTAAAACTTACGAGTGTTAAATAGTAAAGGACTAGATAGTAAATCCACAATTACGTATCTTAGCCAAGATTAGATATTAGAACCAAAATTACATATTCAATATACTTTGGTATTATCTTAGTACTACCGCAAATTAGGACACTTATTCTTGATTTTACCATATTTGTAAACATTTCTAGTTCTTGGAATAGTACTAAGGTGCTATAGAGTTGTGTAAGGTGCTATATAGTTTCCCATATTCTTATGATTTAGACCGATCACAGGCATATTAGATATAAGAAATGAGCATCTTAAAAACTGCTATGTTCTGATTATAAATTTAAAAAAGACTGTATCATTATAAGAACCTTTCTTTTACATGGATACATTTGCCCAAGGCGTAGAAAAGGTTGAAAGAATTCAAAAATAAGTTATTTATTTCAAAATCAAAACACTGTAAAAAAAGGGCTTCAAAAGCTGAGAAGAAATGTGTCAAAATAGCTTTAAAATAATTATAGTCGAATTTAAAAAATACCTGTATTCAAAATTTAAATACCATATGCTCATGTTTGAGCAAATAAAAAAGACTTGCTGACTTGCATTTTGAATAATTGCTGTTTATCAGCAGTTTTTATTTTAATTACTAAACAAAAATGTGAATTTTAGTTACCGATCAAATTTAGTTATTGATTTAGTTACTGATATTTTATTTTACACACAGAAAATGCTTTCGTTACAAAAATCTATTATACAAAACTAATAAATCCAAAATTCATTTAATCTTTATGTTTAGTTCCGAAATTTCTTTTCAAATTGTTTTTTATTCATTTATTTATTTATTTATTGAGAATTTCTATTATACAAAGTATGATCTTTCTAAGTAGTAGAATAATTTCTTAAATTGTTTCTCAAAATAGTCCCTAAAGAAGTATTACGCATTTAAAATTGACTAAAAAAATTGAATAACTAGATCTTAGTCCTAACTAGAACATAGCAACTATTTTTGTTATTAAGTAAAAAAATAATGATGATTAAAGTCATAGTAAAAATATGTTAGCTGAAATAAAAATTGAAATAGAATTGGAAGCGGTGAATGTTAAAAGAGGGCAAGTTATAAATCTGCACTTTCGATAAAACCAAAAGAAACTGTGTCAATTGTGGAAAGATTGTTTTAATTGCTTCCTAATTGTTGGCTTTCCTTCTTTAGGCAGTCTAGAAAATCGGTATATGATAATCGGTGATTGATATTCCAAAACCAACAAAAAACTTATTTTCGAATAAATGTAACATGCCCCCTTTTAACATTGACAACTTAAATTGCTATTCATATTTTCAAAAATAGAGGTTATTAATTTAAAGGAAGAAATTATTTTTAATCATCTTTTTTAAAATAATTGCAACATTATTTTTCAAATATTTTTATCTTTTTACCTCGAAGATAGTGGTATTTAAATTTCGCCTCGTTTAACAATTGCTTCTAAACGCACTTTGAACTAATTGTGTTTATCTTATTACGAAAAATTTGTTTACTCATTGTTCAAATAAAAACATCCATTGTGACCTATTAAATGACGCATGTACATTTAAAAGTCACATTATTTAACACACTTTCAATTTTTGTAAACAGTTACGCTTATTGAACGAAAAGACTGTGAGAAGCTTAAACATATCTGCTTAATAGGTACTATGGATTAAATCATCAAATATAATTAGTTTACAATACATTTAAAAATTGTTGTAGGTTAAGCATTTAGAATGCTTACAGCCTTTAAGAATATAAGGTTCTTTCAACAAACAAAGACCAACTAATAGATAATTGCATCCATTAGAAGCAGAAAGAAAAGAAACTTGCAAAACGCTTAATAGGTTTTCAATGTTTTTCTCTTGTTTTAATTGGATTTCAAGAAGAAATACGCCCATTTCGGCAGTACTGACAAAAAAAGGATATAAATTCTTTTAGCCGAGTTGGTTTAAAACAAACAAGTCTTACGATAACAAATTGGACTTTAACTTTTTAAAGTCTGTTTGAAAATTTAAATCTTAAATATCACTTCAACTATAAAACCATTGTTTGAAAATACGTAGATCACTAAAAATAATAACTATTTCTTACTTTGATTTAATACATTAACGATTAATTCAATGCATTAACGACTAACTCATTAGAATACAATTTTTCTCTTGCAAGCTTAAAATATTCTTCGTCTTGAATAATTACAATGTGGTGTTTAAATAGGAATAAAATTAAACAAAATTGAAAGCTGACTTTTTTGTCAAATAAATTGAAAAAAACATACAACAGTAAAAAGAGTAAATTTATATCAAAAGATTAAAAAAACCTGTATGAAAATAATACTTCTCCACAAAAAGAAAATTCTGGCAAAACAACCATTTTCTTTAGTACTAACATTTGGGGTAAACAAAACAGCATAATTCTGGTTATATAAAAATCGAATATCCAGTATATTTAAATCATTCATTTGATATTTTCCGTTCATTAGGTAACAGCTTACCACAATCTCTGGTTTTCAAAATTATAGTTCTTATTACTTCACTATTAGTAAAAAATACAAAAGTGAAAAACAAATTCAACGGAATAAGGTTTTTTTTACCAGGCTCTAACATATTATGATAAAATTGCCAAATATTATCATATTTACAAAATTTTATCTTATATTATGAAACTAATTTTACAAAAATCATTACCAAAGCGCTTCTGTAAAAATGGCAGATAATTTTGTTTTTCCCATAGAGCCAGGAGCACGGTAAATTTTGTGGTATTCCGGTAGTTTGGACCATGATTTTTTACAGTGTAGGAATGGTTAATAATAAAAATATAAAGCCCTTAGCAAAATTTATTTCTGTTGTATTCTTTGCACAATGCAAAACAAATCATTAAATGCATCTTTACACCAAAAAGTTTAGCAACTACTACACAAAGTTGTGTAATGAAACACTTTAGTTAACATTTGAATTTTAGTTTTATATTACACCATGAACCAAGGGTAATTCCTAGTATGCTAAAACATCAATGATGTTTTGATTATTTGGCGAAATGATTATTTGGCGAAACACAGTGACACACTAATTTTATTTGTATTTAGTAACACAGTTTCGTATTCAGCATCTGGCTCACACCCACCACTGACCTGAAATAAAATATCCTCAGTGGTAGACAAATTATTGATTAGAGTCCTCTGGCCACCAGGACTAACCGTTAGAGGTTTTCGTGATTTTTCTCTCCATGTCTCACAAAAGCGTGATAGTTCCATCAAGTAGTCCTTCATGTAGGCAAATTTCTCCCAATACTTGAGCCAGGAGTTCTCTCGTCTTCTAGATTGGGTTCAAAATTGCAAGGCTACGTAGTTGAACATTAGTGGTCGTAAACCCAAAATTGGGTCGAATGCTCAACGACGGTTATATATATATATATAAAAAAATATTTTGTTTTCTTTTAATTTTTACACTGAATTATCTGAATTATCGACTGTAAGCGAATAATGTAAAAACTTCTGAAAGAAACTTGCATCGATATTACCAAAGCCTATGATTTCTAATAAATCTACTACTGCTGTTGTTGATGAAATGATTAGCGGTAATAGAAGAGTTACGATTTATGATATCTGTATAACACTTTGTATGGCAGGAGTAAAAGAATGATACAACCACCATATTCTGATGAAAATTATAATACTTATCCCGTGGTGGCTCAGGGGATAGAATGATAGCCTTCTAATGAGGTGAATCGGGGTCGAATCCCAGCGATGGCTGATCGATTCGAATTCCGCACCCGGCTCACACCGACCATAGTGCTGACGTAAAATATCCTCAATGGTAGATGGATCATGGATTCGAGTCCCCTTTCCATCGGGTTGACCGTGGGAGGTTTCCGTGGTCCTCCTCATCATGTAACTTACAAGCGGGTTAGTTCCTTCAACATGTCCTCCACAAAGGCAAATTTCTCCCATATACTTGATCTAGGAGTTCTCTTGTCTTCTGGATTGGGTAAAAAATTACAAAGTTACGGAGTTGAACATTGGTAGTCGTCAACCCAAAATTAAATCGGTTGTTTAACGACTGTTCTAAAATGAAAAGGCAGTAAAAAATTATACTCACAAGTGTCATTAGTTACGTTACTTTTATGATAAAATATAATGAACCATTAATAATTCAGAATGCATATATATAGTGATTGTTAAAGTAAAATTAATTTTTTAATCAAACAAACGCACAACAGGCTGAGAATATTAAGAAGATTATAAACTAGGCTTAACAGAGCCTAAGCGGATAGAAATTCAATATTATAAAAATATTAAACACAACTAAATACTTAAAAACTAAAGATTTAATTATCCGTATTGCAGAACTAAAAACATATTTACATTTGTTTCTACAGGTGTATTACAGTGTAAAAGACAACAGCAAATTCAGGTCACCTCGCAATCGAGTGTAAGCACACTACTGTAGATCCCTTGCATCTTTGTGTCAAAAAAAAAAATAGCGACTAAAATTAAGTAATAAAATTTTCACTTTTCCCATTTTTCTTCTTTTTTAAATGTTTAATGTTAAAAGTAGATCAATGCAGAAAGACCTTTGAAAACGGAATTTTTATTAAAATGTTCAATGTTCTATTCAAAAGTTTGATCCCTTAGAGTCCATCAATTTGTGATAGAAAGATTCATGTGGAAGAAGAATTCCTTAACAATTATAAATAATATAATTTAAAGAGACAATAAACATTCCTTAAATAGATTTATTTCTATGCTATTTTTTATTAGATACGAAAGAATGTAGTTTGCTTTTATTTATATTTATCTTATGTATTCCTTATAGTACGCTATGTATGCATGACCATTTATCGCAGTCAATAGCCGTAAGATCAAGTGGCAGCACTTTAAGAAGACAAAGAAACAGGAAAAAAAAGAAGGAAATAAATCGATTGGTGCATATTTGGTACGTATAGACGTTTGTCAAATGCTACTTGAAGATTAAGGAGAAGTTTCATCAAAACTGTTTAGATTTATCATAGGAATAAAATATTCGCTGTAATGTTTGTTTTGAAATAAACTAATCAGTTGAGTTTCGTACAAGATTTTAAATTGATAATAAAGTCACTGAACATGAATATGTAGAATAAAAATTAATCTTATTAAAATTTTTTGTTTACACACAATAATTTTTAAGGGATGCTTTGCTTGCTAATATTTACAGATAACTGTTTCTTTTTATACATTCCAAATATTACAGTGAAAGGATAAAAATGAATGTAAAGCTGTTTTTTGAACATTGGACAAGTCTTCAGGCGCCATGGTGACCAAAATCTCAGGATTCTTTACACCTACATTTACTGCATTCAGTTTCTATGCAAATCAATTTAGATTCAAAAACAAGATTTTGGGCAAATTTTTTTTAAAATTGAGTTTGTTATAAATTTAGAATTCTTGTAGTAGTAGCTTTATAAGAATAATTTACTTTTGTTTAGACTCCAATTATTTACAAAGTTATAGCTGTTTTTGTGCAAGTTGATAGCAATAGATTGGCTAGTCATTTTTAGAGTTTAGATGCTTTTATCTCAAAATCAGGTTTTTTTTCACATTTTACACCATCTTAAACGTGATATCTCATATTGTTTTTAAAATAATTGTCTAGAATTTTTCATGCGTGATTATGATCTTAGCGCACATGGTTTGAATTACAGACTAAGACAAGAAGGAGAATTTTATTTTTTGTGCATGTTTTTTGCACAGACACGTTCAAAAAGTTTAAAAAATTAACTTTTTTAATTAAATTGATCCTTACCTAAGTATATGCACTTTCTTTGAAGAGAACAGAGCTCATAAAAATGATTGATATATTTCTAAATGAAATCTTCAAAGGATTAATTTGCTTTGGGTGATAGAATTTTTTATAGCGTTTTGCATATATGCAAAAAATGCCCATTTTTTACCTATAAATGGCCACAATAATTAATTATATTTCTCTCTGGCTAATTTTACAAGTTTTTACACGTAATGAAACCTATAAATCAGTTTTAAAGTCTTTTATACACAATAAAACGAATAAAATAGTTTTTCAATTTTTTTATTAAAAATTTAAAAAATTATTATCGAAACTAGTCGTATAGCTTAAGTATAATAAATAAATATCAGTAGTTCTGTGATCGACAACCCCTTTCTTTGATGACGTTATAACCGGAAAATGTACCAGGTGGTGGATGTCCAACCAAGTCCAAAACACTTTCTACACTTACTAAACATCTTAGATTAAAATTCTCTATCCTCAAATTTTCCTACAGAAGTCTTGGACCGATTATTTCAAAATTTACTAACAAAAATGAAAGATTTATAACTTCCATTGTTCTACAACATTAACAATTAAGAATACTCGTTCAAGTAAAAGTAATCGCTTGAAAAATATTTTATTGTACTTTATATTACATTATATTATACTTTAAAAGAAAAACAATCTTAGTTTAATTGGCAAATAGGCAGCTTTAAAAG
This sequence comes from Parasteatoda lunata, assembly GCA_949128135.1. Taxonomy (NCBI): domain Eukaryota; kingdom Metazoa; phylum Arthropoda; class Arachnida; order Araneae; family Theridiidae; genus Parasteatoda; species Parasteatoda lunata. The sequence continues at coordinate 110,098,617 of OX421971.1, read as the reverse complement.
TAATATGGTCATTAGTTAGATTCAATAAGTCTTAGTAGAGTAGAACTTCTTTTTCGAACTTGAGCTCATTTTTTTATGTAATGTATTACAATACATCTAAAATTACTTCTTTTCTATAGTACTTTCAAAAAAGATGCTTTTTAATTTTTAAAAAATTCCTTTACTTTGGATGAAATGGAATTACTTTGGATTCCTTTACTTTTATAAAATGAATATCCACATTAATCTAAAAATATTAAATTCATGTATACTCACATTAGTCTAAAAATATTACAAGCCAAATGTTTACCCATATATGTCCTAAAATATAACAATACATATATACTCATGTAAGTCTAAAATGTAATTCCTCTATATCCACATAAGTCTAAAAATATTATAAATCGAGTAAACCATAGTTTAAAAATACTTTTTAAACCTGAATTTGCAATAAAGACACAGAATCTGCGTGATACAGTGCGCAAAATTAAAAACAGATTACTTTGATTAACTATTGATGCAATGATCGGATCTTCATCTTTTAGTACTCAATCTTAAAGCTTCAAAGGTGTGATATGCTCATTTATTAATACAGACTATATTTTAATTTACGAATTCAGTCACAAAAACGCCGCGATTTCTCTAAATAAATATGCATTTTTTCCGACAAATTCGGATTTCTGATGCTTAAAATATAGTGGGTAGACGCAATCTGGTAATTATGGTCCCAATAATTAGATCAAGAGAGTGGTCCAAAGTTTGAACCCTTTAATGGTAATGTCACTTTTTATGTATTTCAACATATCTCGCGAATTAAAATTTTTTTGGCACAAATCGTTTACTCAAAGGTAATTCAGAGAGAAAATAACTTTCAATAAGTATTATATATGTTTTATTATTATTTCATTTAACTGGAATAAAAATATTTTTAAATTTCAAGGTATACATTTTTACATCATTTTAAGGAACGTGATTTAACATTTCAAAATACAAAATTGGAGAGTGAAATCGGTCGAATAGATCCTAAGATATTAAATTTTTAAGAAATAATATTCTTAAAATTCAATTTTTCAGGAACTGACCTACCAAACTCGCTCAAATTTTGTATTTCGCCTTGTAAAATTACATTCTTTAAAAATTAATTTCTGTGTAAAATATTTTATACTTTAGAATTCAAATATTTTCCTGATTATTATTTAATAAAATAAAAAAAAAATAACAATTAACTGAAAGTTATATTTTGCATGCGACTGTCTTTGGAATAAACGAATTTTATAATTCTGTGCATTTTTTTTTAATTCGCATAAACAGTTCTTGAGAAACAGAAGAAAAATGCGCAGGTGCAAAATTAATATTAAGGGGTAAAATCTTTGGATTGATCTCCTCATCAAACAATTAGGACCACCCGATTTTCCCGATTGCGACTACTCCTTATATTTTGGAGACTAAAAATTCGAATCCGTCGGAGAAAAAAAATATTTTTATTCAGAGAAAGTACGCTTTTGTGTCTGATTTCGCAATTTAAAATATCGTCCGCACACTGTTAAAAATTCTCGAAAAAAATGGTTAAATAGCAATTTATTGAATGGTTATTTTTCCATATTTACCAAAACAGTCGAATGACCATAAATAAAATGGTAATCAAACTGTTAAGTTTGAGAAAAACTGTTTATTAACTGTTTTCACCTAATACGGTTAAACAACCAGAATTTTATCGCACCAACTAGAAACACTACTTAGTTCTTTGCAACTGCGTTCATATCATAGCCGAACGGGCTTATCCGTCAATCTCGTGACCGGCAGAACTGGAGTTCGACTCCTAATGTTGACACCACAATATTTCCTACATTGCCTTCAACAGATAAGGAATTTGCAGCGTCCGGCACTCTCCAATGCCCATTACCTTGCAAAAAGCCGAGCTCCAATGTCCAGTTCAATAATTAATTTCTTTTTTACGTTTTTGAAAAATGCTAGTTGTAAATGGTTAAAATTATTAAGGAAAAAAATTTTCTCTACCGTAAATTTTACGGTTAATCGGATGTACAGACAGCTGCCAGTTATTTTACCATAATTTTAGAATGAAAATTTTATCAGTGCACTACTTAATTAGCATACTTGAGCTCGGCTCCCCCCAGAATTAATAATATATTTTAGTTACAATTTATATATTTTATATATAATTAATATTAATATTTGATTCCTAGAATATGAAGATAATTAAATAAAAAGCTATTTAGGATGGTCCATTTATTTATTTTTTCTTTGCACACTGTACATAAAGGTGTGAAACTTGAGCGCATTAATAAGTTTTTTGCCTTAAAATGAAATATAATGAAAAAAATGACAATCAGTATAATAATACTAATTATTTCTTGCAGACAAAATACAAAAGCAATTTATATTTTCGTCAAAAAAATTATAAAAAAGAGATGGCGATTTTTGAATTATCCCAAAAGCTACTGACTGCTTTTGAATTTTATTGAAATACTTTTACAATTTATATATTATTTGTTTTTAATATAAAACTATACATTTGTAGATTCGTTTATTCTGTTTTAATTTTCTTCAAAATAATTTTCAATTTAGCTCCTAGAAAGAGTTTCTCTTTCACGTTTAATTTTAATAAAGCAAAGCTTTCACATCTTCATACTTGTTAAAAACAGTTTGCTAAGTATGATGTTGCTATTTTGAGAATTTTAATATGCAAGCTCATTTAAGAAAATAACTTCCATTTTACATTTTAATTACTTTTTTTACTCTCAGCAGTTTATTACAAAGCCTTTTCTATTTTCTTGCTAACTTGTTCATTTAATATTCCCCACGACCACGTGCTTAAAAAAAAGTTGGTGAACACAATAATTTAGAGAAATTCTATTGAAATCTAAATAACTAAAATTCCAATAAATATTTCCAATTTTAAGATCTAAGTTCTTTTGCTACGATTTATATAAACTATTATACTATTTATATATTAGCATTACATTAACACAATTACTGTGATTTAAAAATAAGTTTAACTTTTTAGTGATTAGATGTTTAACCTTTAGTAAAAGGGTTAAAATTCTAATGTTGTCTAAAGAAAATATATTTTGGAAAATATCACAATAATATTTTTATAAAATAATATCTATTTGTCAGTGCTTTAATAAAAATAATATTAAATTTAGACATATGTAATTTATACAATAGTTTTTATGCAATTAAATAAAAATAAATGTAGGAGATAAGGAGTTAACTTCCTTTTTTCTGACCTTTTTACATTCATCAAACATATAAAGTGTATTTATTACATTTAAAATCATTTTATATCTAACTACACAATTTATCTGTTAATTTGAAATTACGAGTGTGATACTTCTAATACTATACAGTTTTTTTAAAAAAATTTATATTGGATAGAATTTATCTCATAAAATTTTTATATTGTGCATCTGTAAAATAATACATATCTGGTATTGATTTTTTAAGAAATTTCAAGCATTTAAAACATAATTACAAATTTCTTATAAAAAGTTCAAATTTTATATTGTTTAAAAAATAAATATTTGATTATTAAATATGCTGCATTTTATTAATTGTTAATAGATAATTATTATTCATCTATAAGGTTCATTTTGTTGTTGGCATTAGAAGATAATATTATTTATATTTAACTAACAGTCAATTTTAGGACTACTTTAAGAGTTGCTCTCACATATTTCAGGTTTTTAAGAAAGTTTAAATTTATCATTCCACTTTCAAACAAATTTTAAACAAGCAATCATTTTAATAATTCAAGAACAAATCTTATTAAAATGTTTGGCTTTCCTTATATTCTTATTTTCATTGAAGAAAACAAACTATCTAGTTCTAAATATAAATACCCAAAGGAAACAAAGGAAATCGGAAATGGGATAAATAAAAGCACAAAAAAATAATCGATTGGTTTGTAGTCAGGACACAAAGAGTGAATTGTCAAACGCCACTTGACGATTAACAAGGTCATCTATCACGGTTTATTCTTTATTTTGTTTCCAAAAACAGCCCTTCTATTTTTTCTTTTAATCTTCGATTTCAATTCAGTGAGTTTAGAGAAAAATGCTGTTTTTAAATCAATACAGAACAGTTTCAGTTTACTATTTGTCCAGGTAATGTACAAAGATAAGGAAAATTGGATAAAAAATAAACATTTTATTTCTTTTTTTAAAAATCTGCATACTAAACCATACAACATAACTGTATATTTAAGGTATTTATATTTATAATGTAATAATTTTATTTTTGAGCCATTCTATTTTGATGCATTTCTCTTTTAACAGATTTTGAATTTAGCTGCACAATTATTAAAAAAAATCTATACTGCATTCATTATAAAGCATATAAAATAGTTTTCATATTTCGTAGAATAATTATATTTCCTTCAATTAGATAATTAGATACAAAGTTAATGTGTGAATGTGACACAAATGTAAACTCAAATTTAATTCATTCTTGCAAAATATATAGTTTTTTCTATATTTGTTATATTGATATGAAATTTAAAATATCAAGAAACAAAAGTAAAAGTAAGAGAAGAATATAATGTTATGTAAAGCAGAAAAAGTATTTAGTTTTCCTAAAATTTAAGTATAGGAAAAGGTTATGATTCATTTTTCTAAATGTAACTATTCAGGTCTGTTACAAGTAATTTTGATTTTAAGTGTATGTATTTTCCTCATTAAATTTTAACTTCATCATTTTAAATCATATTTAGTGAATGAATCTGTGATCATAAAATCATAACATAGATGGAATAGATTAATTGTTCTGTGATATAGATCCCTGATATATGTCTATTGATATATGAGCATTCCGAATATAGCTTATACATACAAAAATCAAAGTACCTTGCGTTCAATCTACGCAGAATGGCTGCTGGTAAATACTGTATGTCATATTGAATTTAAGAGACCCTGACATAATTAAAACATAAACTTAAAAATAAAATATGGAATTTCACAACTCAGTAAAATGTTCCGGATTAAACTACGGTAAAAAGTACCGGCACTCAGGGTGCTGGAACTTTTTTAAGAATCTGTTTTTATCGGAACATGTTACAGAAGAAACATTTCGATATGACGTGATTTTTACAGTGAAATCACTGAATAATTCCACTTAAATAAATATTACCGTAAAAATAGTGTTAAAATATTTCGTGCAAAAGTTAATTTTACGGTTGACAATGCCTAGGCATTCTATAGAAAGCCGGCGTTTCATACTTTGCCTGCAACATATATATTTCAATTGTAGGAGAAACGGGAAATAAGGATTTTCAACGTGAAAATCACTATTAACTTACTATCGTGTTGCATTTGTAAGAGTAAAAGTCATACAAAATCTTCTCTAATGACCTTAATTATTATATTAATTTAAAACCATTTTCAAAACTGAAGTCTCAAAATTTTTCAATCATAAATTTAGAAGTGAAGAATAAACAAAATAAATAAATCTAACAAAACACTATCAAGGAAGACGGGGCTGAGTATGTTTGATTGTTGGTAAAAAAATGTGACCACATCAGATAATCAAACTGATTTCGTCATACATATATTCTTCAATTAGAGTTATTTAAAGAAGTAATAGCTTTTTAACTTCGAGCGTTTTTATATTTCTTTTACTTTAAATATCTTTTGATGTATTCGTTTATTTATTGAAATACATTTGAAAATCTAAATTCAACTCATTAAACTTAACTTATGAAACAGGCTTACACATTTTATTTACTTGTGAATAAACCATTTTCATTTCATTTCTTCTGAAATATTAAACACAATTATTACTGCGAAAAACTGATAACTGCATTATGAATACTTTAAATCATGAGTTTTTTTCTATTTTCCATCCATTGCACTCGAATGTTATTATCAAAACTCCTTATCAGCCACTATTCCCTTTTTTGCATTTTCCAAAGAAAAGGAAACGAAGGAGATGCTTAAAAAATCCTCATCATCTTCTTTGCAACTTAGAAGTCTGCGTATATATAAGCTATTACCTTTTGTTAAAAATGAAAGGAAAGTCTCCAACTCCTGAAAAATGCAAGACAATTTCACTTATTATCTGAATTCTGCCAGATATTAAGGTTTGAAATACATCTTAAGGCATTTTATATAAAAAAATGTTTGATGTTTTCTTTTAATCAAAAAGTAATAATTCATTCTATTTGGGTTTTAATAGAATATGTCTATCCATAATTAACATTTATTGTTAATAACTGTTTTGTTTTCTTTTTCTTTTTAAAGGTACACAAACTGGTGTTCTGTGAAAAATTTCAACTCTCTAAAGATCAATGCATAACATGTTGTAATACAAAGTAAATTGATAAATAAATAACAAAGTAATGAATAATTAGTGAAAGCAATTTGGTTTAAAACAAATTTCATTTAACTTTCAAAGATGAAACCCCAGGAAAATGTGCCATAGGTTTGCCATAAAAAAAAACGTAAGATAATTCTATGGGGATTTGCCAATGGTAAAATTTTACCTCCTACTTTTGGCATAAAAGTCAGGCAAAATTTTGCCATAAGCGTACGACTACTTTTTGCCATGTTGTAAGGAAAATTTTTACCATACGTACATGGAAAAAATGTGTGCCAAAATTTTACCATAGATAAAGCCACATTGGAATATCCAATGGTATTTTCTTATATAGTAAATTTTTGCCATAAATTTATGGTATGCTATTGCATTTGATTAAATTTTTCCATTGGTCATGGTTATCTCTCTTACGGAGAAACGTCTAATATCTATACTGATAAATGTCTATGCAGTACGTTTTTTTTCTCTGTAATGTTATAGTATATGCCGTTTCTCATAGATAAACCTATGAGTAAGATTGGCGAGATTGATTGATAAGTGATAAATTAAAAGGGGACTAAGATAACCAGTCTGATGAGCGTTGGCGAATTTCCGAGTGGTCGTGAGTTTAATTGGCGCACGCTAAATCAGTCTGAGTCACAAAGTCCTCCAAGTCACGTAACAGACCAAAACCTCTGGGGGTACTGAATCGTGCTTTGGTTCAGGTCGAAATGACGATCTGTGGATGTATGATATGTAAATGTGCCGTCCCTGTAAAACGGGATGTGACGTATATATGTTGTCTCTGTATCATCCTTAGGGATGTTTTCCAGGCCATTGCCAACAGCTTATTGTGCAGCTCTAGTGTGACGTAAATGAATGTAGCAGTGCATTGAAATTTTAAAGCGCACTCAGACAGATTGCAATCGTTGAAATCCATTCGTTAAGTCACTTTAAACGAACTAAACATGTTTAAACAATAAACTAAAATATGCTTAAACTTGAAACTTAAATATGTTTAAAGCTCAAATCAACTAAAACTTTAAATTTTTTTTTAAGTGTTATGACAGAATCTTAAGTGTCTTAAGAGTGATTCATCTTAAGTGCGATTTACATTATGAGCATATGAATAACAGCTTATTTATTATAAATATTAAAAAAAAAATCTTATTCAATCAAAAAGTATACAAACACTTAGGAAACAAATAATTTTATTTAAATATCTGAAATAAATATGCACGCACTGTACTTCAAATAAATCAGAAATATCTATTTATCTAATATACAATGCCCATTTATAACAAAAGAACACATATTATTAACAAAACTTGTAGAAACCATATCAAATGGGTAAATAATGGAATACACATTACTATTATAACGAATTAGCGACGAAAATATTTCACTAGAGTAATTATGATGAATCCAGAAAATATTCTGCTAACAAAGGTATCAATTTTTAGTTCGGCAAGATTTTTTTATACATTTGTCCAAGATTTATAAATAAATTTAAAATAAAAAATATTTTATAAGATATGTATGCAACATTTGAATTTTTTCTGTAATTGGGATATTTTATGTATCAATGAATATAATAAATTATTATTGCATTAAAAAGAAAGTCTTAAGAAAAACTGAGATGTAAAATGAAAAATGTGTGCTACATCTATCAGTTTATCGTGAAAATTAATGTTAATTGCCACTGATATAGTTTATGTATCATTGATCTGGAACCATTATATTTAATGATAATGTACTGATTGATAATAAATTTAATTTAGTTACAATTTACTTTTTCCTAAAACCTTTACTTTTAATTTGAACTTAAATTTTAATTTTTTTATATTTTTTTATTAATTTAATAACTTTAAAAAATAGATAATGTTTTAGACAGTATGTTTACTTTAATTTTGAAAAAAAAAATCATTATGCATCAAAGTTTTTTTAATTGTGCAAACATTGAAATATACTCTAAAAAGCATTTAATAATCGAAAACATGAAGTAAACTTAAATTCTTCACAGCTTTTAAAAATATTTACACTTAAATAATTTTTTATTACTTACATCAAAGTGCATTTTAGATTCTTTTTTATTTGAAGCATGGATATTCATCTCATAAATATTAATAGCAATATGTAAATGGAAATGCATAAATAAATTATAATATATTTAGCAATAAATTATTACATTACCAAACAACTAATCACCAAACATCAAAGTGTTTTTAGGCATAAATCATCGAAATTTGGTAATTTTCTGAGCCTTTAAAATATTACATTATTAAAAACTTTATTGTAAATAAAATTTAATTTAAAATTTCATACAAGATGTTTCATTGGATTCAAATGTTAAGTGAAAGTAGAAATAGTGATTGTTAAATGCATTAAAACTCTCATAATATGAAAGTATAACCGCTTTCAGAACACTGGAGTATTATAATTCAAGCAACTCTTCACTAAAGCTAAATATACAAATAATATGTGCTTTTGGACATTTAAAAATAACGTGTATAGAAACTACAGGAGTTCTATAAATTTAAACATTTTATCTACATTTTAACATGTACATTTCCATTTTTTATGTATGTTTTTACATATATGTTCTTGCTTCTCGGGGTTTCAGTATTATTTACAAGTATTGCAAAATTTCACCATTGCAGTTTTATTAATACCTATCCAGAATTTTTCAGTATAAACTTTCGAGCCTTTAGAAAATGTTTAAAAAAGGTAGTAACGTTAATTAAGTTAAAGCAAATAACTAATAAAGTTAATGAATGTATGCATAATACTAAAATTTATATCAAATAGTATAAACTAGCTTAATAATTTTCTCATTTGTAAAACCATGTAATTATTTTGATGTAATTAAAAAATGAGCTAATACAATACGTAAAAGGCAAATTATCATGTACCTATTTTTATTATCGGAACATTACTTTTTATAGCACATCATTAGTATATTCAAATCAAATATAAAATACTTACAAATAAGCATAATATTTAAATTAATCAGATACTATATAAAGACATAAATTCGCGTTCCATAATTTAATTTAAAAAGTATTTTTAATTCAGTGCAGGAAAGCGTTCATTCTCGTTAAATAAACACAAAAATTTTGTAATAGAAAGCGCTTTTATCTAAGATTGTATAATAGTAGTGAACACCAGTGCTTCTTACTAGTATAAACTTTGATTACATTTTTTCTGAACATAATCTGGTTAATCCTGAAGCTCTTCCACTTGTAGACATGTTGATCGCAGCAAGGTTTTTCCCTCTCTTCCAGTAATTATATCACCTTCTGTTACATCAGCTTCGCAAATTTCGGGCTGAAATTAAATGAAGTTTTAGAAATGTTATCTAAGTCAAGTGATTTTAAAAAATAGGTATGTGCAGAAATGATGTAAAAAAGGCGCTTAAAAACAAAACTATGAAGACAGGGTATAGACCCGCAAGCGGAAGGGTTGAGTTAAAAATACATTTTAACACTGGAAAAACATTTGATTGAAACTTCTGTTTTACCGTCATTGGTATTTTAAAATATAAAGTAAGGAAATTTAGGTAGATTTGGAGTAAACTATGAAGTTTTGAAAAATGCTTTTAAAAGATTGAAATGAGGCCGGGATGGCAGGAAAAGTGAGTTCGAATCCAGCCGGCCAATGACTCCCCGTGTAGTAAATGGTGACTGGTGCTCGTTAAATATGCTAGGTCACAAAGACCTCCATGTTCCCATAACAAATTATACCTTTCGGTGATTAAACTAGAGATTGATCGTTCTCTGGTTCAGGTGATAGTTACGATCTGTGGATGAATGAATGGATGTATGAATGAGTCCTCCTAATAGCAGGTACGACGTATGGGTGCGTCAGAAGTTGAATTCTTAGTCATAGATCGCATCACTGGACAACAAAAAAAATCACACACCCCCTTGCCTTAATGACGTGCGAACAACAACAAACAACTGTAAAATGTGGTAATGAATATTTTGTTAAAAGAAAACTCCCATAATTCTGATTAATAAAACCAAAATAAATGGTATTTTAAAAATTCCTTTGGTAATTTTTTTATTTATATGGTAACGATTTACGGGAAATTCTGTTTTTTGAAATTATAGATCTTATTACCACACATAAAGTAAAAAATACAAAACTAAACAAGTAATTTTAACCGAATAAATGGTTATCATGTCATGTTTGAAGGAATCATGATAAAATCACCTAATTCTACCATATTTACCAAATTTTATCACACATTATAAAAACATGTTTCATTGATAATTTTATCAAAATCAAACCAAAGCACTTCAATAAAAATTAGTTGTTTGGTAGAGAAATGGAGTATGGAGTTTGGTAGAGAAATGGGAATAAATAGTATAACACCCTGAAATGTTATACAAAAGTCCTCCAAGAGAAATGACGAAAGTGCATTTATTTAGCCCGGTACTGTATCAGTTTTTCCTTCATAAATAGTATTCAAATGTAAACGTCTTCTGTTAACATGCATGATGGAGTTTGGTAGAGAAATGGGAATAAATAGTATAACACCCTGAAATGTTATACAAAAGTCCTCCAAGAGAAATGACGAAAGTGCATTTATTTAGCCCGGTATTGTATCAGTTTTTCCTTCATAAATAGTATTCAAATGTAAACGTCTTCTGTTAACATGCATGATGGAGTTTGGTAGAGAAATGGGAATAAATAGTATAACACCCTGAAATGTTATACAAAAGTCCTCCAAGAGAAATAACGAAAGTGCATTTATTTAGCCCGGTATTGTATCAGTTTTTCCTTCATAAATAGTATTCAAATGTAAACGTCTTCTGTTAACATGCATGATGGAGTTTGGTAGAGAAATAGGAATAAATAGTATAACACCCTGAAATGTTATACAAAAGTCCTCCAAGAGAAATGACGAAAGTGCATTTATTTAGCCCGGTATTGTATCAGTTTTTCCTTCATAAATAGTATTTCATTCTGTGTCACTCATTCTTATTTCATGTCACTACAGTCCCTGGCTAAATTATAGATGCACTATAAGATTCTATGTGAAATCTTAATTATCAGTTGATACTATACAGCTTTTTTGTATTTACGCGACTGAAACCGGTTTATACTTGTTCACGTTCGTGTATCAATTGGTTAAATTAGACGATATATAATATAAATTCGACGATTGGATAAATTAGACGTTATATTATATAAATATAGAATATTTATTGTATCAGGTAATATATTAAAATAATTAGACCAAATTAATTGACGCGCTGTTGTTTTTTAATAAGTAATTTTAAGTAATAACACAAATTTTAAATGAAAAAACAAATAACGAAATAAAGACTTAGACTTTTCTTTGTTGAAGATTTTTGAAACATATAAAAAGGTATTACTTTTTTTTCTTATTAACCCTTCTTTGCATGATGGTGGAAAGTTCCATCATGAAACATTGTTCCATCATCCCAACATGAAATAATATCATTATTAAAATTTGGAAGTTGTTACAATTTATACTTAAATAACTGTTTTTTAAGTGTTTAACTTCATTTATACAAAAAACTGGTCCTAAACCCGTAAAAAGCTTCTGTTGTCAGAGTAAATTTTCTGTACGATGAAAAATTTTAATTAATTTAAAATAAAGCAAAACAGCCCGAATTGAAACAATAATTTATGACAAAAGCAATTTTTAATTAAAATTACAAAATAGTTCTATGCATTGTTAGTCATTATAGGAAAAATAAATATATTTTATAAAACATTTTGTAAAATTAGGAAAATTTAGATTTTCTACCGATAGAAAATAAATTATATACCATGAACAAAATATATTAATTGAAAAATCTAAAACACTTCCATTTACTCAAATGCGCCCACAAGCATAGTTTATTAGCTAAATTAAATTTAAAGAAAAAAGCTTGAATAAATAAATTGACACAATCAAGCATCCTGAAAAAAGAGAGAAAAAGAAGCCAAGTAATCGAGTTTAGTCGCCAAGTAATTCCATTAAATTTATGAACCTTACAACCGAAGATAAGAGTATTTCTTGTCACACAACTTATATTCTGTTTCTCAATTAATTATACGGTTTAATGAAAAAAAGAGCTTTTAAAATGAGCTTAAGTTCATTAAAGGATGGGGAAATTTATTCTGCAGTAAAATGTATATGTTTAAGTCTTTAGAGAAATATAAAGATAATTCATTTTTTTATGTTATATTTAAAATTTACAGGAATTCTCAGTACGGCAAAAGAGTTTAGAACTACTATACCAAAACTCAAGAACTTCATTAATTATAAATTATTGAGTATTAGGTATAAATTATTAATTAATAATTATAAAATTTAAATCAATAATTATTAATCATAAAATGTAACTTATAAATTATTAATTAATATTTTTTTTATAATATATTAATTTGAAATATTAATTAAATATAATTTTGATGTCTATGGTTTATGAGAGTTTCTTTTCAAACTATTAGTTTAACAATAGTTTAATTTTCAAGAATCGTGTCATTATGCATAATAAAAGTCACTAATATTATTTCTTTGTTAATAATTTCGTGTTTTAGAAAAATCTAAATAAGTTGAATACTTAAGGTTAAAGCGACTATAGACAAAAAAATTTCGAATCTAATATCGGTGTATAATACCGGCATTTTACCGTAAAATCCATTTTACCGTAATTTTAAGAGTAATATTTATTTATTTAGAGTGATTCAGTATTTTTACGGTAATTATTAATATAAAAATTATAGTACATCAGATTATTTGTTAAAGGATTTCACAGATGAAGTTACAGACACCCTGATTGTCATCAAATCTCCTTGTAATAAAATATTTTATTTTATAACTGACGTTGAGCAGCCTTCGTGGAAGCCTTTTTGATAAAACTAACCCCCTATTTGCGTAATATTTAAAGGAAAACTACGAAAACTTCCCAAGGTTAGCCCGGTGGCAAGGTAATTCTAGCCCTTCATCTGTGTGTAGTGGAGAATATTCTACGTCCAGCACCTTGGTTGCTGCTGCTGCAAGCCAAGAATGGAATTCCTAACAAACAGCCAACTGATGTGATTCGAACATGTTTTTTTTTTTTTTTTGTTTTTTTTTTTTTTTTTGGAAGGGGGGAAGTTGTAGTTCACGAACTGGTTATCGGTGGTCATTTTAATGTAGACTGTTAGGTTCGCCATATCTTTGATCGTACTTACTGCAAATTTGCTGAGGATTGTTTCAGAATTTGTTTAAAGCAAACATACACACACATGCATTTAAACATTCTTCCTTATTTACGTAGCATGATCAGTTTAACGTCATAGTACTTTAAACTAACGTGCTTAAGATGTTTATAAAAGCTGTCTTAAGCTTTAAAATATTTTAGTCTAGGTTGCAGAAATAAAAAGTCTTTTAGAATTACATTTTGGGTTTATTTCTTATAAAAATTATGCATCCCAAACAAAGATGAATAACAGCTTCTAACCATTTTCCAATAACGAGGTAAATCTGTTAGCTTCGAACAAGAACCAACTTCATCATACATTTTTAAACTTAAGAGGAAAATCAAACACTCATTCAAAAGCCAGTTTTTGGAGTAGAGGAAAATATAAGTTAAGCTCTACAAATTTGTGTCTCCTAATGGATCAGTTATACACTGAATCTGCATTTAAATTTCTGCATTACTAGGCTGCATTTTACTCATTAGCTTGAATGACATGAAAAGATCGACGTTCGTGGATCGAACCTCGATCCTACACAATGACAGCTTAGCCCTTTAACCATCATGCCATCACGGCTCACAGTTAAAAAATTTAAGATTCTAAAACAACGTTTATCTTACAACTCAAATAAATATCAATGCTCATATATGTATCATTCATATAGATATCCCAATTTAAAATAACTTACGTGCATGTTGGTCATTGTTGAGTTTTGTTTCAAACATTCTTCTCTATTTTTAATTTGAGGCTGAACTTTCAGAGTGATGCTGTATTTTGTTGACTTTCCAACCTAAATAAAAGTTTAAAAAAATGGCAATTGTAATTACAATTTTTATTTTCAAAACTTTCATTATTTTACAAAGGTAAAATATAGCATCTAAAAAGTATTTTATATATATATATATATATATATATATATATATATATATATATATATATATATATATATATATATATATATATATATATATATATATATATATATATATATATATATATATATTTATATATATAATTTTTTTGTTGACATATTTGAAAAGTAAGCTGCGTTAGCAACTTTATGATTGAAAAGTCTAAACGTTTATAAAACTGTTTAAATTATGTGAATTTTAAGTAAAAAATAAGTCAAACTAACATATACATCCATTCAGATTCATTAATCAAAAATGTTTTTCCATGCTTTTGAAAATTGGTACTCTTTATGATTTTAATTTTTTATATTCAATTCAATATTTTTTTATTTTTCATAATTTCTATTAACTAAATGCTTGCGGGAAATACTTACTCATTCATTCGAACAATTTGTATTGTATATAGCCTAAACATATTTAGTTTTTTTTTTAATTATTTATGTACGTACACATTAATTTTTGCTTTCTTCAAATATGAACTGATAAAAATTCCGGATAAAATTATGGTTAATACTACTGGCAAACTGGCTTATTCAACCATAAATTCCATTCTATATAAAAGCTCTATAGGAATTTTTAAAAAAAATATTTATTTAACTACAATGGCTTAATGATTTTGATTTTGAAGAAAATATTACCTAAGAAAGTTACGGTATACCTGATACTGTATTGTATTTTAAGGTAAAAATTTCCGGTACAAAAGTATTTCAAGAAGAAAGTACTGACACTCTGAATTCTAGTACATTTTACTGTAATTTGAACCAGATTTTTTCACAGTATGCATTTCTCAACAAAAATTATATTTAAACTAAATTGATAACGCAACTATTAATAATCTAATTATTGAATATTCAAGCATTCATAATTCTAATAATAATTTGTCAATTAATGATTAGTCAATCATTCATTTTTCGATAATTATTTTTTTAAATTTTTGATTATTCAATTATGACTTAAAAAATTATAATATATTCAGTTATTAATTATCCAATTAATATTTGAGAAAGCAATTAAAGTCTCATCGAAATTACTCAAGAACCATTATAGTGCTTTACGACACTCGAATTAAGCTCAAAAGTCTGCAAAATACAGAAGAAAAAAAATTTAATTTTAATATTCTGTCTTCTCTTGGAGGAATCTCATTCCAGCGAGAGAGAAACTTTTAGTTACGCTCGAAAAGACTGTAATAGAAATGTAAAATAACTGTTTCATAAGAATGTACTGAAAAAATAAATCTCATTTTACGGCGGAAACTTTACCCGGAAAGTTTACCCTTAACGTCACTCACTTTCGTGGATGAAAAAAGGCAGAAAATTTACGAGCCAAGCCTTCTCTGTATATTTTCGCCCCTAAAAATAATGGCCAGACTCTCCAACTAACGTGCGTAAAAGGGCTATTTTATACCAAGAACTATCGTAACACTTTGATGAGGAAAGTGGAATGCTGGATAAAAGAGTTTTGGCCAACCAAAAAGATTACTTGGATATTTTCGAATTAGTGTCATATTAAAGGTGAAGCTTAATGGCAATTTTTTTTTTACTTTAATATGCAAAGTTTTGGTTTAATTTTCATTGAAATTAGGGAGTTTCAATTATAAATTTGATTGATGTCAAGAATTATAAACTTGAGGCATTTTCTGTCTCTAGATGAATAAGAATTCTGCTTCACTTTCATTAAAAAAGTATTTTATTTATTTTCTTACCGTA
Organism: Parasteatoda lunata; assembly: GCA_949128135.1. NCBI lineage: Eukaryota > Metazoa > Arthropoda > Arachnida > Araneae > Theridiidae > Parasteatoda > Parasteatoda lunata. Next base: position 110,082,506 of record OX421971.1, on the reverse strand, counting down.
AAATTTATTTTCATCTTAGCACTGATAAAGGAACAAAGTTTTTTTTTTTAATTAATTACCAATAATAATATTGTACCCTATAGTTGAAAATGCCTCTAAAATGAAATTTACGATTAAAGGTAATAATTTCTTCCTTATATAATACAATAAGTCAATGTAATTTACTCTCCTAAATTCAATATCACCCCCTCCCCCCCAAAAAGAATTGAATACTATGTTATGATTGTTCGATCTCCGGAATCAACAGAAATACTTTTGAATACACCCCGTGAAAAATCAGTATGAAAAGTATTGGCACTCATTGAAACGGTACTTTTTACATTACATTACCGGAACATCTTACAGAACAAAATATTTGGTATAGCGTAATTTTTACGCTAATAATTTCCGTACAATCACTAAATACTCAAATAAATATTACTGTAAAAAATACGGTATAATATTTTACGGCAAAAACGGGTTCAACGGAAAAATAGAGATTACAGATGATGCTCCCAAAGTGCCGATACTTTCGATTGTAATTTGATCCAGAATTATTTGCATGTATGAGATATCCCATACTTCGCTTACAAGTAGAAACTACTATGCACACGTTTGTGCATCTTATTTTTAATTTAATATTGCTTACACTTGTTAAATAAAATCAATATTGTAGTGAAATTAGTATCTATGAAGCCTTTTAGGCTTAATTGTAATTAAATGTTAGATATTTCGCAGGGCGTTTATTATGCTTGTATATTTTTATCTAGTAATATTTGCAGCACTTGTATTAAAGGTTATATTGTAATCAAAGAAGTTAGGTTAAACACTTTTGAAATCAAAGATTTTATGTTTCCCATGGATTGATTTTCGGAGCGCATATTTTCATATCGTAAGATCTTCTGCGCATGCTCTAAAATTAGTAATAGAATCAGAGGTTTCAGTCAAAGTTGCAATTTTAGTTAGTTCGCAATTTCGAATTGGCTTAAGATAATTTATTCATATATATATATACATTTTTAAAAGGTATCAGATTGAATTTAAATAAGTATATCATTCTGAGTTCCAATGTTTTGCATACGTAGATATTCCTCACGCAACACTGTGAAAAAAATTCCAGATAAAATTACTGTATAAAGCAACGGCACTTTGCTTATGTCGTCCGTAACATCCTATTAATTGTAAAGTCCATTTTTACAGTAAAATATTAAATTGTAATTTTTACAGTAAGATTCACTATATTAGAGGGATTCAGCTACTTTACAGAAATTATTACTGTGAAAATTGCGGTCTATCAGATTTTTTGTTCCGTGACATGTTCTGGCAAAAATGAATGTTTTGGTAAAAAGTACCGGCTTCCCTAGTGCCGGTACTTTTTAAAATAATTTGATTCAGAATTTTTTATGGTGTATAGGAAAAACATTATCGTCACACCATATTTATCTTTTCATATCTGATTCATTTGTAATGAATGTAGTATTGCAACTAGAGGTCCAGACATAAATATGACAAATATATATTTCGCTCATTGGAAGATCACATGTTTACTCTTCAAAATCCTTCAAATTATTTTTTACTCTTGCTTACTGAGCTCTACTTCAAATTCTTAAAATTTTTAATCTACTTTCGAGTATTACAATCTACAATATTTTAAATATTTTAAAATACCATTGAACTAACAGTGATATAATCTTATGTAAAAGAAGGTTTTTATTGTTTTATGTTGTGTAATAATTATTGTGGATATAATTGATTTATATGAAAATAAAAAAAAAAGCTATTGAAAAAGCACGAATAATCTTATAAAATGGGATTAAACAAGTAATTCGCACAAGTCCTTAATCTGAAATTTTCTTAAAATTAAAAGAATCTAATGCTGATGCCAACAATCTGGCTCCGTAAATTTTCACTGTGAAATATTTCGGATCGAATTATGGTAAGAAGTACCGGCATCCTGGATGCATTATGCGTAAAACTAATTTAACCATAAGATTCATTTTCAGCATAAAATTTTATTCCATATATTTTACTGTAGTGATTGTTTAGCTACAGTAATTGTACTATAAATTACGGTCTTCGTTCCGTTAAATTTAGTAAAATGTATCAGTCTGTGCATGTAAACGTAATTTGACGCAGAATTTCTTTTACAGCATAACACATTTCTGATACAAACATAACACTCAATAACTTATCATTTCTGATAATCATTTGTTCATCTGAGAGCATTTTCTTTTCCTTCTATATGGTCAGTATGGAGTTTCTCTTAGATAATTTTATTTAAATATAATTTTCCAGAACAAAGGAATTCGAAAACTCTTAAAATGAAATATTGTTAAAATATCTTTTCCTCTAAGATTTTGGATATTTTTGAAATTAAATGCCAATTTCTACACAAATAATTTTTGAAAACGATTTTATTACATAACTATGTCAGTGTTATATACAAACATAAAACTCAATTCTCATGAAATTATTTCTGTGTTCATTTAAGAATTATCTATTCGTTCAACGTCTGTAAGGAATTTTCTTAGAATAACTTTATTTAATTAAAATTTCCGCTACGCTCGAAAGCGTCTGAAATAAATGCTGCTAATGTCAAAATGCCTTTTTTTTTTTCTAAAATTCTTGGTAAATTTAAACAGAAAATGCTAATTTATCTAAAACAGTTAATGAAAATGCTTTTATTATACTACTCATTTTAAAATCGTGAGATTAAAAGAAAAGAAGCTTTACTAATTTAGAACTTCTACTTTAATTCAAACCTTTCTGTATCTCAAACATCCCAAGTGAATACCTTTTCACATTTCATCCTGTTTATTTTATTCAAGATAAAGGTTTTTTTTTTCTTCAGTTAAGTAAGGTAAATGTCTTCGATTTGGATTTTTTTCTTCAAAGTTTTACGTTCGTGATTATTGCGTGGCAGCAGTCAATTAGTTGCCTAATTGTAGCCATTTTTTTATTCTTAAAGAAATGCTCTTTTTCCAGTTATCTCTAGCCACCATGAAGTTTTTTTTAAGGTATTATGCAAAAACTAAAAGAAAGATATGACAAGGACTTTAAAAAAGTAAAATAAAAATAAGGTAACTATCGTTAGTTTTTTTCTCATTTAAAAATGAATAGAATTTGTAAAACTTTTATATTGGAATGCTATGCTAAATGTATTTTATGATTCTATGCATGGTATATTTGATTTTAGTATGCTCATAATAATTTTGCAAATAATTCATTGCAGAGTAATTAGTGATTTGAGAATTTGAATGATGATATTTTTTGTGTTATAAAATGTGAAAAAAATAGAGAAAAAGTTTGCACATTGTAGCTTAGCATAAAATAGTAGACATCCCCGGGATAGTAGACAGTAGAGTAGTCAAGAGGGAAATTAAAAAAAAGGTATGAAAAAAATAATAATGTATGAAATTTATGAAAAAAAAGGAAAATTAATTTCAGATTAAACTGTTTTTCTTTTTTACAATAACACCAGTTTCATTTGCAAATCAGGAGCGCCATAACTTTTTTCACATTTTTAATTGATTTTCGAATAAATTGAACAGCATATTTATTATTATTATTGTAGTTAGCTTTTCCAAAAGATTTTTTTTTAAATATTTATAACGAATTGGCGATATATTTAGAAAAAAATACCCTTAGAATAAACGATTATCATTCAATAAAATACAGTCAACGCTATCAAAACCTTTAACCTTGGAATAGAAACTGCATCATTAACATATACACTGTTAAGTTTTAAACTGAATCGGAAATTAATTTAGTTATCAAGCTACGTTGTTTTGTTAAAAACAATTATTTCAATTTTAAAAATCTTATTGTGTGTAAAATTTACCAAAGCAGTGCCAAGTGGTGGGTTTTACCGAATCATTTTGAAGTAGTCCCGAAAACGAACTCAAAATTCTCCCACCGTAATCCAAGGAAGGCACTTAAATTTTGTTCTTTCCTTTATACACAGAGACTGCACCAAGTCTTGGGAGACTGGCTTACATTTTCTTTACGGTTTACTGGTTTATATTATCCTTATCAGCCTTCTTTCCTTATGTATATTCTTTGCCTGGATCATCCTTAGGTAGGTCACACACTGAGGAGGCAAGCAGTAAGAAAGAGACATAAAGGCGCAGAATCCCTTTTAATTTTGAGTTAAGCATCGCAGATGGGATTCAAAAGTATGGGAATCTGCCTCTGGTATGTCTCTTACTTGCCACTTGTCTCTTCGGTGTGTTGTTTGCCTAAAACATTTATTTATTTAAAACATATTTTTACTTTTGAATTGTTGCACTCGAATTCCGATGTGAAATTGAGTGGATTAATTATGGTGGAATCTAGCCATTTTAATAAAGTTAACTGTTTTCAGTAGCATATTGCGAAATTAATAAATAGACATCTTCATTTATTCATTTCGCAATATTGTATATTTGACGTACATTCGTGTATAATCATGTATAATTATCAATGTATTAAAATATATTGTCAAAACCCCAGAAAGAAGTTCTAAAATCAACAGAAAGGTCTTTTATTTGTTTGCGAAAAATGAATTTTAAATTGTACAAGAAATAAGATATTTTAAATGAGTCCCTAAAACTAACATGAAGGAAACTTTAATTAATAGGCACCGTGAATTATGGTATATTAAAAAAAAATAAAAATATTATTTTTTTAAACTTTTATTTTTGCATTATCATTAAATAGCATGAAATGTAAATTATTTTAATTAACAGCACGTTTCTGTATTAAAATCAATTTTTATCAAAATAGTAATTTTCTAAGCTGTGTAATGGATGAAAATAAGTCAGCTTAAAATTTATATAATATAAATTTATTTTGTAATAAAAACTAAACTTTTATATTACAATTATTTTTAAACCTAATATTTAGGGGTAGCATTATAAATATAAACACAACAAAAAATCTTAAATTCGTTTGAAATATAATTTCTAAATTTATTTTTAGGACACATTTGCCTCAGGAATAATGCTTTGAAAACCGTATTCTTTGGTCATAAATAGTAAATTTTTCCAAATATACAATTGCGGTTATGCTTTAACATTTTCAAAAAAATGCCTTCATTGATTAAGGGTATCAAACATGACATTTTCATACTTTATCTAAAATGATACATTTATGTAAACCATCTTTTTTATCTTTCTAAGAAGTTTAACTTATGAATTATTAACTTTCTTATTAGTTAAGGGGAAAAAAGTAAATACTATAAAAAAAGTATATACAATAACAAAAATAATAAACCCGTAGCTGTCGAAGAAAAGAATGTTTTTCTCTACTGTATTACTGCAAAAGTGGACATGATCTTCGATTTTTTAAGCAGTATCGTTGATTTTCTTCGTTTTATTTTATTTTTTGGAGCTTTGCCATGCACCCTGAAGATGTTTCTTTTGATTCCTTTTACTTCTTGACCCAGTTTATGCAAAATTCCTGAATTACTTTTTCCGATGCCAAGAGTAATAAACTTAGTTTACTTTCTGGCTTTGATAAATTATTTATTCTTTATGCCGACATTTGATAACTACACAGTATACATATCGCATTTTTCAAAATTTATGTGATTGACTTTTATTTGATAACGTTTCTCATTTTTATACCAATAATTCACAACAATTTGGAAATAGTATAATGTACCAATTTGATCCATATTTTATTATCGTTATTCTTTTTAAAATGAAGTTATTTTGAACACGATAATTCCACAATATACTTAAAAAATCTTTCAAAATATATGTGACTGACTATTTATTTGATAACTTTCCTCATTTCTATGCTAATAATTCACAACAATTTGGGAGTAATATAATGTACCCATTAAACCGATATTTTATTATTTTTATTTTTTTAAAACAAAGAACTTTAAGCTTAAAACAATATTTAACAATAATTCTAAGAGAATGTAATGTATCAATTAGACTCGTGTTTCATTATCATTATTCTTTATAAAATAAAGTATGCTGTAATTATTGTAAGAAATTGTAAGGATAATATTTCCCTAATTTTGAATCCAAAATTACACACACACACACACACACACAGATATATATATATATGGGTGATTCTCACGAAATATGACAATTCGGACCAAAAAATTTCTTCAAATTTAAAGTCGTCAAAATAATCTAAAATTTTTTTTGTATACTTCTTTAGTTACACTTGTTAATATCTTGCAGACAGTAGTGTAGTTTATTGACATTTGCTCGGGGGACAAAATAAAATAGAAATTCACCAAATCTTGAATGCCAGGAAAATGATATATTAGCTTAGAAGTTTAAAAAACAGTCATTTTAAGTTAATAGTAAGTATCTCAACTTAAGCCTTTATGTTAGATGGACCATAAATTGCTTAAATTAATTCTTCTTATCCACTGTAGAAATAATCAAAAAAAATTTTGCTGCTGATATGTACAGAATAAAATTGTAGATAATAATCAATCATTAAATAAATAAATAACTTTGATTACATTCAAGCATATTACAATCATACATATACTTGGTATTGGTAAATATTTGCTTTCCTTTCTAACAGTGTTAGAAGTTCAAAAAATTTCTGGTAACACTTCAATGTCCTGGCATTCATAAGTCAGGAAAATGACAGCCAGGATAATGACAAATTATTTTATAGCATATAACTTTACTTTAATTAAATATTTTGGCCTAAGACGTTCATATTCTGTAGAAAACAACAGGATTTCTTAAAATGACTCAAATAAATCTATGTAGTTTATGTTATTAATCGTTTCAAGAAGCCAGGAAAATGACAACACAAAAACCTACTCACCTGGAAAAAAATTTTGAAATAGATTTTGAACCAGAAAATTGGTTCTTTATTCATGCAACAAGACATGTTCATATAGGAGGGTATCTAATCAATCAATTAACATAAGATATTGATTGCTGGCTCTATCAATTTTGGTTATAAACCACTAAATAAAAGTAGCCAGGAAAATGACAGATTTTCTTGGGACAAACAAATTATTGACAGAAAAAAATTAATTTAAACGAAGTTTTTGTAAATAATACCCTCTAAATATATTATAGAAATGCTTACACGGGTTGAGATAAAAAAATTTAGATATTGAAAAATTTATAGGAAGTTTTGAAGCAAGTTATTATTGGAAACATTGTTTGGGACAGGCCAGGAAAATGATATTTTGCAGTTTAAATAAATTATTTAACTGTACAAAACAGTCAATACTAGTGCAAAGTTATTTTAAAATGCTAACAGCAATGCTATTTATTAATTTTTTTTTTTTTAAAAAGTTCTTTTAGTATTATAGTATTAGATCTTGGAGCAAGGGACAATGAATGTCATAAGATATGATCAAAATGAAGATAAAACAAAGGTAAATTACAGACAAATGAAAAAAGGGGGGAAATAATAATAATAACAAACAACTGGGGAAAGAAAAAGAATTAATTAATTAAAAAAAAGAAAAAAAAGAGGATAAAGTTTTTTTTAAAAAACCGGAAAACAAAAGATATAATCTTTTCATCAGCCCACACGATTATATCCGAAAAAGAGTGCTTTCTAATATTGTATCATTATAGCCAAAGCAAAATATATCAATACAATAGTGTGAGGAGCACTCAAAAAATTTTTTACAAAAATTACGACAAATAAAATAAAACACAATAAATAAAAATAACACGTAAAAACAGAAAATAAAATATAAAGGAAGAGGAAATATAAGGAAATATAAAACAAAATCTATAAAATGGACTGGAAATATAATGGACTTACATGAACGGGAAATTTTTCAAGAATGATTTAAAATGTTTACGTAACAAGATTGCCAGATTGCAAAATATGAAAACTATGAAAACAAAAGCGCAAATTGAGTGTAACTAGAGGAGTTTAAAGTGCGTTCTTGCTGCATTACTGAAGTGCGTTTGATTTGTTAGTTACCAAGGATGGGGCAGAAAACGGATGTGCACGAGGTAATATTATACTGGATAATTTAAAAAAGTTGACTATAAATAATTTTAAAAAATAAATATTTATTTAAGAAAAAAATATAAAATAGAAAAGAGAAAGAAGCATGAATTGCCTGTTTTGCACATAATTTTAGCCACGGATTTGCCCGAAATGGATTTGCACATGGAAAAATTCTATAATTTAACAAAGAAATTTATTAGTAAATAATTTTACCCACGGATTTGCCCGAAATGGATTTGCACATGGAAAAATTATATAAATTAACAAAGAAAAAATAAAAAAAAGAAAAACAATTTATTTTAGTAAATAATTTTAGTCACGGATTTGCCCGAAATGGATTTGCACATGGAAAAATTGTATAAATCAATGAAGAAATTTTTTAGTAAATAATTTTAGCCACGGATTTGCCCGAAATGGATTTGCACATGGAAAAATATTATAATTTAACAAAGGAATTCTTTAGTAAAGGAATTTTTTAGTAAATAATTTTGACCAAGGATTTGCCCAAAACGGATTTGCACAAGGAAAAATTATAAAAATTAAGAACGAAATTATTAGTAAAAATTTTTTTGGCTACGGATTTACCCGAAATGGATTTGCACATGGGAAAATTGTATAAATTAACAAAGAAAATTTTTAGTAAATATGTTTACAAAATATGCGATTAACTCAATGATTTTATATAGAATTTTATTACTTTAGTTGGGTATCTATTGTTTTTATCAAATTTTGAAAGAGTTTATCGATTTGTTTTTTGGATAAATAAATATTACTACATATTCTTTTAATTCTATTAATTTCATTAAAAGTAGTATTTAAATAGATGCTCCTAGAAATATTAGAATTCCAAGTAATTAGTAATAAAATCATTTCTTTTACCGTATAAATCCACAAAGCAGATATTTTCTTCTTTTATAATACCCAAATCCAAAAAATTTAAATTAATATTATCATCATGATTACGAAGCAAGATTAATTCCTCGGGGAAAATATCATTTAATAAAATAGTATAGTCTTGAAAATTAAAGATAATTAAGTCATCAATATATCTAAAAACAAATTTAATACTAAGAGTGTAATTTTTTTCATAATAATGCAAAAATAAGTTAGCTAAGAGAGATGAATAATTAGAACCTTGTGGTATTCCATCAATTTGAAGAAAAATATCCCTTCCATTGTAAAGATAATTACTAAAAAGACAAAAATTAATCAGAATTTCCTAATAATCAAAATCGCAACAAAGGATATTTTTGAAATCATAGTTATTGTTACGTAAACATTTTAAATCATTCTTGAAAAATTTCCCGTTCATGTAAGTCCATTATATTTTACTGTTCGCTTTATAGATTTTGTTTTATTCTGCTCTTCCTTTATATTTTATTTTCTGTTTTTACGTGTTATTTTTACTTATTGTGTTTTATTTTATTTGTCGTAATTTTTGTAAAAATTTTTTTGAGTGCTCCTCACACTATTGTATCGATATATTTTGCTTTGGCTATATTGATACAATATTAGAAAGCACTCTTTTTCGGATATTATCGTGTGGGCTGTTGAAAAGATTATATCTTTTATTTTCCGGTTTTTTAAAAAAATTTTATCCTCTTTTTTTTTTTTTAATTAATTAATTCTTTTTCTTTCCCCAGTTGTTTGTTATTATTATTATTCCCCCCTTTTTTCATTTGTCTGTAATTTACCTTTGTTTTATCTTCATTTTGAACTATTTATGTGGTACTGTTACCTATTTATCACAAAACAGGCGTGGTGATTTAATGGTGGTAAGGAATTTAAGTGGTAGAAAGCCATCACTTTGAGTAATTTAATAATGCTCCTTATAATTTGTTATTTGCTAGATCCTTATCAAAAACGATGATGTCACAAGTATGATTGTAAAAAAAAGAAGTATTGAAAACTATTTCATCATAAATTTTGTGCTTTTCAAATGATATTTTCAAATATCATTTGAAAAGCACAAGTTTTGACAATTCTAAACTAGTTAAATTAAAAAAAACTTGATACATCTAGATAAATTGATATATCACCAAATATCATAATATATTGAAGTATCGGGACATATCGTGATTTACCGGTAAATATGGATGTTTCGCGAATGATTGATGCATTGCAATATAGTGCAAATTATTTTTATATCTAGATACATCGTGAAAAATACTGATATATATTGATTTTAAAATTTCAAAACTACCCATTTCTACAAAATTTCTCTGTGAAATACATAACTACAATAAATCATGAAAAAATATTTACTGGATTTTTCAAAATAGCACATTTTTGTGCTTATATAATAATACCAACATATTATGCAATTTAATGACATGTCTTGATGTCTCTAAACCTTATGTCATAAAAAATTGTGTGATGTTTTTTATAAAAATAGTTATTTGTCATTACCTATTGCTTAAAATAGATGTATCGCGATATAATGCGAATTATTAATATTTCATGAAACATCACGGTAAATACTGACTTATCGTGATATTAAAAGTTTAATATTTCACCATCACTATAAAAAAAAAAAATTTCTGAGAAATACAACAATACAATAAATTAAAAAAAATATATTTCTAGGATATTTCAAAATAGCACATTCTTACGCTTATAGAAATGTACCAATATGAAATTTAATGACATGTCTTGATGTCTCTAAACCTTATGTCATAAAAAATTGTGTGATGTTTTTTATAAAAATAGTTATTTGTCATTACCTATTGCTTAAAATAGATGTATCGCGATATAATGCGAATTATTAATATTTCATGAAACATCACGGTAAATACTGACTTATCGTGATATTAAAAGTTTAATATTTCACCATCACTATAAAAAAAAAAAATTTCTGAGAAATACAACAATACAATAAATTAAAAAAAATATATTTCTAGGATATTTCAAAATAGCACATTCTTACGCTTATAGAAATGTACCAATATGAAATTTAATGACATGTCTTGATGTCTCTAAACCTTATGTCATAAAAAATTGTGTGATGTTTTTTATAAAAATAGTTATTTGTCATTACCTATTGCTTAAAATAGATGTATCGCGATATAATGCGAATTATTAATATTTCATGAAACATCACGGTAAATACTGACTTATCGTGATATTAAAAGTTTAATATTTCACCATCACTATAAAAAAAAAAAAATTTCTGAGAAATACAACAATACAATAAATTAAAAAAAATATATTTCTAGGATATTTCAAAATAGCACATTCTTACGCTTATAGATATGTACCAATATGAAATTTAATGACATGTCTTGATGTCTCTAAACCTTATGTCATAAAAAAATTATACGATATTTTCCATAAAAAAAAAACTTTAAGTATCAATATCCCTATTGAATAAAACTCCAACGCACATAAAATTCAGAGAACTTACAATACTGCATTCCAATTTATTTTTGGAATCCGCATCATTTTTTCTAGAAAAAAGCAATATCTTCAGTGTATAAAATATTTTTTTCAAAAGTTTTGCTCAAACAATAAAGATCGATATTTCCGGTGGAACCTTTTTCTTTGTGCCATGAAAATAGAAGACATTCTATCTTTAAAAACTTGAGCATCATCTGCACTGGAAGAAAGAACCGTGGTTGTTGGTATCCATACCATATTATTTTCAACGTTTCGATCATAAAACTCAGTTCTGAATCGTAAAGTCAATATTCGAACTGAATACTTTAAGTACTTTGGAACTCAAATCTGAAGCACGCAGTTAAGTATATCCGGAGAAGCAAACGTGTGCTCACTTACGATCTATAAATGGAATATAATGTGGAGATATCGTCTGCCAGAAGGAACTTTAAAGCTGTTTAGCAGATTATTGAAAATAAATAATTTTATTTTTAATAGGCAGCGTCAGTCTGATTAGTAAAATTTAAATGAATTGGAATTTTCCTTAGATTTCGTTTGAATCATTTCCTCGCCAAATTCGTTTGAATTTATTTTTCTGTGACAGAAATATTCAGATGCAAATTCAGTTTAAATAAAATTTAAAAATTGACTTCAAATTTAAAAATAAAATTAATGTAAAAAACTGACTAGAAAGCATAGAAACAGACAAAATTTAAAAATTGATTCCATTATAAATAATAATAATTGTGATAAAAATAACAAAATACCTTTAAATATTGATAATATGTATTTAGCGTCTACCAGATATTGTCCAAATGACTGAGAAAAGAAAAATAATTGATAGGAAATGAAAGTCTTATTTTAATCAGCATTCATACCAGAAATTAAATTCTTTTATGAAATTCCATACTTAATTTTATAAGATGGCTTTGCTTATCGATCGTTTTATCCGAATTGCCACAAAGGTATAACCTTAATTTGATAGGGATGAAGAGAATTTTAATTTAACAGACAATTCGGTTTTCTTTTCCAGATCTGATTTCACGCAAGAAATGAAAAGGCTTCGAGACGGAGGAACTGAAGTGAAGAAATCTCATAAAACGAATGAGACTGGATGTTTTCCACTGCGCTTACAATTAAGTTGATTCGTGGAGAAAGATATTTCGTTGATGGTTTAAGGAATAAAAATTATGATAGATTTTAAAAGAATAAAAAAAAATAAAGATAAAAATAATAAAAGAAAGAAAAAAGAAATGTTGATAATGAAAATAAAATATATTTGGAAAGTAGAAATAAACTTTCGAAGGGTAGAAATTTATGTTAAATAAGTAAGGAGATTTAAAAAGAAATTCATAAACAATTTAATAGAAGAACATTAGTAAATTTTCTAATTACATTTTCATTTATTGGAAAGTTTAGAAAGTTAAAAACTAGAAAAACTTTTAAATTTTCAAATTTTTAAAATAAGAATTTAATTCAGTATATAATATATATACATAGCGAATTAGTAGTAAAGTTTATGATAAAAATATGCATAAAAGACTAAATGAATTTTATTGGAACAATTAGAATTGACAGAGCAAAAATGGGAAGAATACAAACGAATGTCGTTAGGATGCTGCTCTTTTGCCTAAAAAAGTCTTAAAATAATTATATCCTGTGAATAAAAAATAATCGTTACTATAACAACTATTCCTTTGACCGGACAATACCAAAGAAAAAGCGCTATAAACGAACTTAAGGTGAAACATTCTCTCGAAAATCATAACTGAAAGCTTTGAAAAGAAAAGAAAAAAAGTTCAATTAGTTAAATTAATTTTCAAAATATAATTAAAAATTATATATTTTTACACTAAATATTTCTGAATAAATGAACTGAATTGTACCAGTAACCTTTTAAAGGACACGATGTAACAGAACTATACTCTGTTGCAAGTTAATAAAAATCATGATCCCTGTGGAGAGAGCCTGTTTGCATCTAAATTCACGCCAAATGGGGGCCAAGTTCCAAGAACGAATATCAACAACACCATCTCTTGAAACGACGTAGCACTCCCTTCTTTTTGCTTATAAAAATAGTACTAGTTAATAGTACTAATAATAGTATTTCTGCTCTACAAGTTTAACTTTTAAAGCTTTTATATTGTTTTGAAAGTATAATCATATAATTTGATATCTGAATAAAAGGGAACTATATTCAGTCGTGGATGATTACTAGCTAAATCCTATACCGCAATGGATTTTTCTTAATTTACAACGGAGTATAGGACAACAAAAATAAAAAAGAATATTCATAATAAAAAAGGAAAAACACTTGAATCTTATAAAAATAGAAAAAAAAAGTGACAGATTTTTTTTAAAGATATTTATTAAGGTGATTGCTTATAACGTAAAACATTCTCTCATTCGTCAATTTTTTGATATAAAAATAGTTTACTATGTTGAAGAAACAAACAACAAAGCTTCAAATGTTTGCAATTTATCCAGGATAAAAATTCTACATATCCCTAGTGTTCCGTCAAAAGTCGTTAGAAATAGAATATTCATAAAATGTTTTTAAATCTTAAAAACTAACCAGAACAACAATACAATATAAGAGTTAAGAGCTGTTTTATTTATTTATTCATTTATTTAACTTTTAAAATATTGTTACATAGATACTCTTATAGAATTTAATATATTTACTCCGTTCCTTTAAAACTGTTTTCGAAAAAAAAAACTAAAAAAAAGGAAGCAAAGCTTATACAAATCTGTAGTGGTCAGAATTATTTTAGCAAATCCGAAGTGTCTGATTAGCAAAATTGGTAGCTTTTTTACTTTATTTGAAATGAAGTCCAGATATTTTTGGTATTCATTCAAAACTTGCATCTTTTAATTTCTTTATAATGAATATTTTTTACTTTTCTAAAGCTATTTTTATTTTAATTCTTAATACCTGGTTAATTACATTTACCATTCTCTTTAGATGTTATGATTCGCATATGCCCAATCTACGTAAATTGTCCCTAATATGTTCAGGAAAAATTGCTCGAACGCTGTAAAAAATTCTGAATCAAGTTACGGAATTACCGGTACCCGGTACTCAGGATACCGGAACTTTTTACCGTAAAATCCATTTTTGCCGAAACGTGTTACGAAGCAAGAAATATAAAATATCGTAATTTTTACAGTAATAATTAGTGCAAAATCACTGAGTCACTCTAATTAAATACATATTACAATATAGTATATTGTTTGTATTACTGTATCAATTAATAAATATTACTGATTTATACTTTACGGTAAGAATATTTGATAGTAAAATGTATTTTACTGATGATGCACTCAAGGCGCCTGAACTTTATACCCTAATTTGATGCAGAAGCTTTTACGTTATAGTGTGCCAGTTTGTAAGAAATGTTTATTTTTTAACCTTTATAAGAATTCTACTGCGTCGTATGATATAAAGAAAATGGATAACTTCACAAGTTATTTATAAGCACATTATTTGTATTACACCTGCAATAAACATGCAAAAACATGTAAAATTAAAGCAAACTTTAAATGTAAAATTAAGTAATATTTACTTAATATTATAAAATTATGTAATATTATAATTATTATGTAATATTTTAATGTAAAATTAAAACAAAAATATAATTTCAAAAATCTAACCACAACTGTATCAAAAAATAATTTTCTTTCTACTAAATTTAAATGCCATTTAAAACTTTTTTCCCCACAAAGTCAGAATTCCTTCACCGGAATAAATTCCAGAATTAAAAAAAACGTAAAAAGCATGCATTTTTTTACAGTCAAAGCCAGTGCTAATGAAAATTTTACGGTACTTTGAACATACAAGGCAACTCATTCTTCTTGTTTAAAGCCAGAAACCAAAAAAATAAGTTAAGCAAATCAATCAAAGCCTTGTCCGTGTTCAAACCAGGCTTTTATTTTCCCGGTTGGTTGGTTTCATTCATCCTGAATCGCATGGAAATTTTAATTTAAGAAGAAACATGAAGTATAAAAAAGACACTACATAAAGTTAATAAGCATTTGATATGAAATTCAAACTCAAGCTGAAATGAAATATAAATTTAATACTGTTTCATTATTACATTTCAGTATTCAGTAGTCTTGCAAAATTGATTTCTGAAATTTAATCTATTTAGAGTTACTATTTAAAAATAATGTTTTAATAAATATTCAATTGCAAAATAATAATTTAAATGCAACTAATTAATTGCGAGAAATTTTTTCAATGAATATTAAATCAAAACATAGTTTTTGATTAAAAAGGCTTTATTATTATTTTTTTTTTTTTGCCGCTAGAAAAAGAATTGTTTTTTTTAATGAGACAAATTCAGACTTTTATTTAAATAAGATATTCAATATTAGAAAAAAAACTCAGCTTAAAATGCATTCTGGAAAATTATGGCCAAAAAAGAAGTTGTTTCAAAACTCGAAACATTCTAAGATAATTTCAGAGTCAATATTTATCGATATATAATTTAAAGATTTTGATTCTTTTCCGTTTTCCATTAAAATTTTCCATAAAATAAAAAAAAATCGTTCCTTACATGCTCATCAGAAAATATAATTTACATATTTTGTTTTTGCTACTTTGTACATTTAATTATATAAAGGAAATATAATTACATGCGCACAATTTAAAAACAGTTATTCAAGTTAAGATGCCTTATATTTAGTTTAAAACATTAGTTAAAAAATTGATACCAAATGTAATGGCTTAGAATATTTTTCTTATTTTTAAAGATTTCGATTCAATTTTGATTTATAAATGGTTCTGAAAAAACACTTAAAGCCTTTAACACTGTAAATGTTTTATTTAATTAAGAAAGTAAATATTATATGAAAATTACTCTCGGAAATAAAAAAAAATATTAAATTAAGTATCTTTTTTGGATGATCTACTTTTCCCAAGCTAATCTACGCAGAATTAAATATCCCGAGTTTATTTATTAAGTTAAATAATATTATTCAATAATTTTTATTTTATTATTATATTAGTATAGTATTATTAGTATTAGTATATAGTATACTTTGGCTTTTATTAGCAGAATAATGTTGTTGTTTTTTTTACTAAAAATGTCATTACCATACAGTGTGGCAATTTTACTTAAGTTTTTTGCTCTGTGTGTGTAATACATGAGATTCTTTAAATTAAATATCTTTCGATATTTAAAAAATGTAAGTGACGCCACTGTTTTGGGAATTTGAATTTACAATAAATTTTGTTTTGCTGTTAAAAAACTATAAGACTTAAAAACTTGAAATTATAAACTCGTGTAGAAAGAAGTACAGAGAGTTTGACAAAATAAAGAATAACATTTGACTCCTGTTTAGTATAAAAATTTAATCTGGGATGAAATTGGGGAATTGCAGATTATATTGAGTTTAACTGATTTTCATCACAGTGATTTTTTTTCTTCAAAACTTTAAAATAAACCCAATTTTTGTTCAGCAATTCAGAAAAAAAAGTAAAATTCAATCTTCCAGACACTTCCACAGGACCACAAAATATAAGCCATTCAAAATGGATCATTTGAATCCCCTTAACATACAAATTCAGAATACTTCACGGAGAAAGTGAAGTATTCTGAATTATGTAATATAAATTACATTCAATTTTATTGATTATCATTACAATTATTTCTTTTCAAATTTTAAAAATGAAACCAATGTCTGTTAAGCAATTCGGAAGACAAAATAAAATTCAATCTCCCAGACACTTCCACAAGACCAAAAAATATAAGCCATTTAAAATGGATCATTTGAATCCCCTTAACATACAAATTCAGAATACTTCACGAAGAAAGTGAAGTATTCTGAATTATGTAATATAAATTACATTCAATTTTATTGATTATCATTACAATTATTTCTTTTCAAATTTTAAAAATGAAACCAATGTCTGTTAAGCAATTCGGAAGACAAAATAAAATTCAATCTTCCAGACACTTCCACAAGACCAAAAAATATAAGCCATTTAAAATGGATCATTTGAATCCCCTTAACATACAAATTCAGAATACTTCACGGAGAAAGTGAAGTATTCTGAATTATGTAATATAAATTACATTAAATTTTATTGATTATCATTACAATTATTTCTTTTCAAATTTTAAAAATGAAACCAATGTCTGTTAAGCAATTCGGAAGACAAAATAAAATTCAATCTTCCAGACACTTCCACAAGACCAAAAAATATAAGCCATTTAAAATGGATCATTTGAATCCCCTTAACATACAAATTCAGAATACTTCACGGAGAAAGTGAAGTATTCTGAATTATGTAATATAAATTACATTCAATTTTATTGATTATCATTACAATTATTTCTTTTCAAATTTTAAAAATGAAACCAATGTCTGTTAAGCAATTCGGAAGACAAAATAAAATTCAATCTTCCAGACACTTCCACAAGACCAAAAAATATAAGCCATTTAAAATGGATCATTTGAATCCCCTTAACATACAAATTCAGAATACTTCACGGAGAAAGTGAAGTATTCTGAATTATGTAATATAAATTACATTCAATTTTATTGATTATCATTACAATTATTTCTTTTCAAATTTTAAAAATGAAACCAATGTCTGTTAAGCAATTCGGAAGACAAAATAAAATTCAATCTTCCAGACACTTCCACAAGACCAAAAAATATAAGCCATTTAAAATGGATCATTTGAATCCCCTTAACATACAAATTCAGAATACTTCACGGAGAAAGTGAAGTATTCTGAATTATGTAATATAAATTACATTCAATTTTATTGATTATCATTACAATTATTTCTTTTCAAATTTTAAAAATGAAACCAATGTCTGTTAAGCAATTCGGAAGACAAAATAAAATTCAATCTTCCAGACACTTCCACAAGACCAAAAAATATAAGCCATTTAAAATGGATCATTTGAATCCCCTTAACATACAAATTCAGAATACTTCACGGAGAAAGTGAAGTATTCTGAATTATGTAATATAAATTACATTCAATTTTATTGATTATCATTACAATTATTTCTTTTCAAATTTTAAAAATGAAACCAATGTCTGCTAAGCAATTCGGAAGACAAAATAAAATTCAATCTTCCAGACACTTCCACAAGACCAAAAAATATAAGCCATTTAAAATGGATCATTTGAATCCCCTTAACATACAAATTCAGAATACTTCACGGTGAAAATGAATTATAAATTAAATTCAATTTTATTGATTATCATCAAAATTATTTTTTTTCAAATATAAAAAAAAAAATTCTCAAATTTAATTCAGAAAAGAAAAAAAAAACATTATATCTTACAAGAACTTTTTACAAGAATATTTAACAGTGAAAGTCAATTTTTATCTGTATTAAAATTAATTAAATATCATCGCAATTAGTTTTCTTTTCAACTTTCAAAAATTAAACCAATTTTTGTAAATCAATTCAAAAAAGAAAATAATAATACAGCGTGTTTCAAACTCATCCCCATCACTTCCAAAATTAATCATTTCTGCAGTCATTCAAAATTAATCATTTGAATCCGCTTACCATACGAATTCAAAATATTTCACGTTGAAAATGAATTTTAATTTATATTAAAATTAATTGATTAACATCACATTGATTGATGTTTTCAAATTTTAAAAATAAAACTAATTTCTGCAGATCAATTCAGATAAGAAGAGAAAAAAAGAATCTTTCCAAACACTAGTTCACAAAATGTAAGCCATTCAAAATTGATCATTTAAATCCCCTTTAACATACAAATTCAGAAAATTTCCCAGTACAAGATTCGAAATGCTACATTATAGCGCAATAAAGAGAACATATAATGATCCCGGGTCCACGGCATAAATCATGCTGTATTGAAGAAATTTCTTCTTTTGTCTAGTAGTGATACGCTAGATCCCCAATAAAGTTGAAGATTGGTGATAAAGGGTATTAAAGGTAGTATCATCAGACTCACTAGCATCACATTATCACCACTTCCCTAACCGGAAAGACGAAATAGCATTGATTGTCATTTCCGTGTTTCCTATCTTATGAGGTACGATCCGGTGGATGGGTCGATTTTGCCGCAACGATATTAAACTAAGAGTTATTGTTCTAGATCGCTTATCGCCTTCAACTATTGGAGATAGTTTTTTTTTTTCCAATAAAAATGGCTATTAGTTGGCTGTTTTGTACACTTGGTGATTTTTTTCGTCTGAGAGATGTCTATATAATTGATATTAATAGTCAGTGTTATTAGGTTTCTGATCATAAAATAGATAAAACCATTGTGTTTTAAATTTTTCTGTTAATAAATTTTATTTTTACTAACATGAAATTTTTTTTACTTGCATTGCTTCAATGTAAAGTTTTCATTTAAAAAAATTATTTATAACCGTTTTATTAAATAAAAAATATTACATTCAAAATTAAAAATAGAAAAGGAATTTTGAAGCCAGTCCAAAACCTGAAAAAAATGAATGCTACTCTTACTATTAGGATAGTTATAAATATTTTTTATTTTGTTTTTGAACCCCTCTTTCTTTTTGTTATAAATTGTCACATTTTACTATACCTCGATTTCTTCTCTGAGTCATGGTGGTTCAGGAGATAGAGCGTTCACCTTCCACTAAGATGAACCGGGTTCGAATCCTAGCGATGGCATGTCATTACGAATTCCGCACCAGACTCACATCGATCACTGTGCTTTCGTAAAATATCCTCAGTGGTAGACAGATCATGGGATAGAGTACCCTTTCCGTCGGGCTAACTGAGGGAGATTTTTGTGGCTATCATCTACATGCAATGCTAATGCGGGTTAATTCCATCAAAAAGGGTTCATTCCATCACTTGTCTTCTCAATTGAGTTCAAATTTATAAGGCTATGAAGTTGAACGCAAGCAGTCATAATTACAAAATTGGATCGGCTGTTCAACGACTGTTATAAAAAAAAAAGCCTCTATCTTCACCATCACATCACATTTGTACATTAACTATCAGTTTAGAAAAAAGCATGTTTTAGAACAAATTTGTGAGCATAACAATAAATTTCATGTAAGTGTTCTTATTTTATTAAAAAATTGCAAAAACGAAGAGTATTGAATTACTTTATCAGCTATTTTTAAATATCTTGACTTTCACCAAAATATACGTCGTCAGACATCTTGGTACCCACTTCCACCTCCTCCATCCCCTCTAAGTGTTACATCATTTGTGGGCAGCCCCTATTTATTAAAGACTGGGCTGTCCAATACAAATTTCATAAATCTATGTTTGCAAATAAGATAAATAAAGAATATCTTCTTGCCTTCAAAAATAAGATCAAAAAGTTAAAATTAATATTATTAGTTAAACTGAGATTCTATAAACTATTTCCTCACAATTCTTTATAGTTATTTACTTTAAACGTACGCTTGATAGTGTGCAGATGTAGTCATATTGTTTCAACAGTTCATAACTTTTAAAAATAAGAAATATTTAAGGAAATTTTATAAACTTAAACTAATTCATAAACGTAACATAAGAAGTGCCATGTCTTAACATTCATGATACACCTTTAGTTTATGTTTTGATTTTATATAACTTTTATAATTAAAGAATTCATAATGGGATTTTAAAAAAAGAGATCAAATTTTAAACTTGCAATAAAAATGTCATATTTCAGCTTCATTATACAAAACTAAACAATGAATTTCGAAAGAAAATTTACAATATTCAGTACATAATTGAAGTACGTTCGTTTCAACAGTTCATAACTTTTAAAAATAAGAAATACTTAAGGAAATTTTATAAACTTTAACTAATTCATAAACGTACCATAAGAAGTGCCATGTGTTAACATTCATGATACACCTTTTGTTTATGTTTTGATTTTATATAACTTTTATAATTAAAGAATTCATAATGGGATGTTAAAAAAAAAAGAGATCAAATTTTAAACTTGCAATAAAAATGTCATATTTCAGCTTCATTATACAAAACTAAACAATGAATTTGGAAAGAAAATTTACAATATTCAGTACATAATTGAAGTACGTTCGTCATACAATGAGAGTTAAAAAAAATTATTAGCGATTAGAAAAATGAGATTAGTTTGTAAATTTCTTCACCTAGCTGTCTTACAGGTATTTATCTTTTTTCGAGTTTCAATTTTTTCTCTCGTTTTTTTGTCTATTGCCTGAATGTTCAGAATACCTGGTTGTCTTACAGGTATTTTCTTTTTTTCGAGTTATATTTTATCTCTTTTTTGTCTTATAACTACAGTCATTACTTATCTAATTTAAACTTAAATTGTCTCACCTGAAGTTTATTTTTTTTTTTTTAAATCTTTGCGACCCAAATGTATTTTATCCACACACTAGTTTAAGAAAGTCAGAAAATGATAATAAAACTTAAAAATTTCATTAAAAAGAAACTTAAACGTTCTATATCATAGATAGCCTTGGTTTTGCTTTGTTCCACAACTTAACATTTTATTAAAAATTTAAATATGGCAAACATTATATCACATTTATTTCACAATTTTTCTAAAATATTAGCTCTGTTTCACTATCAAATCAAACTTTCTTCAGATTTTGTTCTGCAATCAAATCTATGTGGAGCAGAAATTTTTAGCAATTTTTCGCAACTTCTTATCTTCTTATCTTATTAAATTCTAGTTCATGCTAATTCCCAGTTTTTGAATTTTTAAACAAGTATAGTCGCGTTACAAGTTAGCTAAAGCTAGCTAATTTTTAAATATATTTCTTGTTTAAAGTATTTGTAAATAATTATAAATAAGAGATAAAATTAAAAATATTTAAATTTCCTTATATGTTTTAGTTATAAAAAGACAATGAATTACGAACGATAATAAATTTTGTTCTACAGATAAAGTTTGATGATGAAACATTAAGCAAAGTGAAACATTTTGTGAAAAAATTTTTTTGGATTCCTAATAAATGAGCCTCATGTCAAATTTCAAGTAACAATTTTGTTTCTCTGAAAACATTTCTTTTTTAATCTCGTATAATAACTTTTTTAAAAACTTTATTTTGGATAAAAAAAAACAAGTATTTCAGTTTTATGGCTTGTTATTTGCAAAATTAAATAAACAAAGTTAAACGATACGAAAAAATGAAAAAAAAAAAGAAAGAAGACCCATGCAATTCCAAAACGCATGAAATTGTAAAATGCTAAAACTTGAAAAATGTAAGTTACTGCAAATTACCTGACATAATTTCAATTAACAATAGAAATATGGAAAATACAGAGTTAGATAAATGGTTTCTGCTTTCGTGTAGTTTATTGGATTTACGTCGGGTAATTTTGATTTATGTCAGGTAACCAACTTTTCGACAAAAAAGTAAAATAAAAATTAAGTTTAAAATAGATTGACTAATCAAACAGTTAACGCACTTGCTAAGAAAAAAAACTTAAACTTTTACCTGTCATCGTATAATGTAATTGGTAAATTGAAAGAACTAAAAAAGAAAGCAAACAGGAAAAATATTTAAAAAATTAAAGAATTATTATTACTTCTCCATGGAAAAAAATCAAACAAAGACTATGTACCGTAATCCTAAAAGTCAAAGAGGAAGTGCAGAAAATTACCAGATAGAAAATAGAATTTTTATAAAGTCAAAGGTTCGAGTACGAAACACTTGTGGTACGAGAATGTGGGTACGAGAATGTGTAAAAAGGTGAGAAAAAAAGAGGAAAAAACATAAATTAAAAATAAGCACTATAAATATTAAACTGAATAAACCAGCCTTAATATAACGAATGAAAATACAGACAGGTACTCGATTATGTTTTAATGTAATCCAATTTCCCTGGTGTTCCCAGCAGCTTGGAGTTTTATAATCTTTTTAATATTTTTCTTTTTTCCTGAATTTTCATTATTTGTATATTATATATATATATATATATTATATATATATATATATATATATATATATATATATATATATATATATATATATATATATATATATATATATATATAAATATATATGCTCCTCATCTGCACCCTCCTTTCGCCCCAATGGCTGATATAGTGAAACTGTGATTTGCTGTTTCTCTTCCTTCAGTCAAATCAAAGTGATAAGGCATCACAATTCTTATATCTGTCATTCCTTAAACTATCAGGACCATCTATTCCTGATGATTTCTAGTATATATCGGTTGGATCTGTCATGTGATTATGAGTCTCAGGAGGTTGCTGGGAAACGGAAGGAAGTACATTGGTATTCCGGGAGAAACTGCTTTTTTGGACATCAACCTGACAAGATAAGTACACCCTTTAGATTTCAGACTGATGCAACGAGTTGGACATTTCGAAGATTTGTACATGCTGTTTTTTATTGTGGTTTAAGAAACACTTATTTTTTTCAAGTACAATTTGAGGATACCGTATGAGGTATTAAAATATATGTAAATGGTTTTTAGACATTATAAAAGTATTTTAATCTAAATGCTTTATAAAGATTGTTTCAGAATTTAAGGAAAACAAATATAGATTGAAATTAGAAAAAAGACTTTGAATGCATGAACTTATTGGTAGAAATAAATTTTAAGCATACATTTTCCAGACAGCTATCAACCTTGCGACAAACGTTTTATTTTAATTTTTATTTGGTTGGCGTAGAAAGGTTATCCTTTTTTTTTTAACTTAGTAGAAATATTAGTATACCAAGCTTGCTTCCTTAAAGACTTAATTAAGGCTTGTAAAAAACTTCACAAAAAAATTTCATCTTTTAGCTTTACTTGTCCTTTTTCATTCTACCTTTGTCTTGGTTCTCAAATGCAAATTTTTTTTGAGTTTAAAACTTAATAATCAGGCTAACCTTCACTTTTAAAATGCTAATTAAAGTATATAAAACCTGCGCAAATAAATTCTGTTTTTGTAATGATCATGAAATATAAAATGAACATTGAAAATGTGAATTTATTCTCGTTTTGAGAACGTTTTCTATTCTTCATTAGTGAATGTATAAAAGATAATTCAACCTTGATTTCAAAAGGTTTTTCCAACCTTGTTTTGTAAAGCAAAGTGCATTTAGATAATAAAAGGGTTATTTAGACAAGCTTAATGAAAACCGCACAGCGTGTAAACTAGCATAATTAAATTTAACATGATTTGAAGTTTGAATTGTTTATTTGCTAATCAATTATAAATCTCGTTATGCTTTTTGATAAAGATTGTTCTTAACATTAAAATCAACCTTACACTGCTGCCAAGCTATTGTTAGGTAAATTCAGTTAAAGTTTATGCTTTTCCCCAGTTTGTAAGAGTTTTTCTGTTTTCATTTTGCAGAAATTAACTATTGATTAGATTAGCGTTAAAAGTAAGTCAAGTATTGATAGGCATGCATGTGTTACTAACAAAGTTCCTTAATCAATTTAGTTCATTTCACGCTCACCAAGACAAGAAAATTGTCTAATAAATAATGAAATTCAAGGTTTTTTGATTAGAAATCAAATTTATATTCTTGATTACTTAATTACAGTTTACGCATGATCATTTCTTTCAGCAATCTATAAAGCATATATTTTCCCCGAAGATAGTGAATGCAAACATGCAAACTGTGTAAAAATTTATTGCAATACCCATAAAGTAAATACCTATTTTATTTCAACAAAACACTTTAAACTTCAAACAGTAGAATAAATTCTCAGTAAAATCAAACCAACATAATACTTCAAGTCAGCTACAAATTTCGAAAGAAATCCTACTATTCCAGAGAATTGTAAAATTTGCTTCAACGAATGAACAAAACAAAGAACTGCGGCAAACCTTTAAGCCTTCAATCTCTTGCGTCAATACACATTTACACCAACCCGAAGGAATTTCTTTTTATTTAGACAGAACTTCCTTGAAATGTTCTCAACTTTATCTTTCGCCAAAGTACTTTCCAGAGAATATTGAACTTAAGCCCTTGTATGTAGTATAATCCTGAAAGAAAAACTTTTTCTCGAAAAAAAAAATGTTTATCAAAGTGTTATAAAGCATCATTTCAGATTCTCTTTAACATCGCTGGAAATATTACACCAATAATATGTTAGAAATGTCGTTGGGAAATCTTAATATATCATTTTCTGTTTCAAAACTTGATAACTATAGCGGCACAAATTCTATGAATATAAAATGTAGACTCATCAGAGAAAATAACGATACTTCTTTCAGACTTAATATACATCAGCGAAATACTTTATAGGATATTCTTAACACATACTTCCTAGACATTTAAATAGATGTCTTTAACTTTAGAGAAATATGTTAGTTTGGATGATGTGGTATTGATATCAATTTTGCAACTGCGTGATATTTGCCGTGCTGATTACTAATTTTAAACTTGCATTAATAATCTATTTTCAGACATTTTTCATTTGTTTAAAATTTAAAGAAATTTGTTGGAAGCATTGTATGTTTAAAAAATTTTTTAATAATTAATATTTATGCAAATTGATTTGCATCTATTTTTTATTTTTTTATAAGCGTCGTTGAACAGCCGACCTACTTCTGAGTTTACAGCTAAATAGTGCTCAACGCCATAGCCTTGTAATTTTGAACCCGATTCAGAAGACAAGGGAACTCCTGGATCAAGTTTTGGGAGAAATTTGCCTTCGTGGAGACTTTTTGATGTAACTAACTCGCATTTGCGTTACATGGAGAGAAAAACCACGAAAACCTCCATGATCTGTTTACCACTGAGGATATTTTACATCAGCACTGTTTTATATCAGCTCAACTATTTTATATGAGCATCCATGACGGCAAATTTCTCCCGATATTTAATCCTGGAGTTCCCTCTAGGAGTTCCAAAAAGCAATACTTGATCCAGGAGTTCCAAAAATTTATATGTTGAATAAATAATATAATAATAAGCAAGAATAATTTCGAAATAAATTGTCGCAAACGCAATGCATACGCACTGCTTGGTAGTGACTAAAATCGTTGCTATCGTCGTATAGACAAATCATAGTTAGCTATCAAACTAAGCAATATTTTCAATTACGCTGAAGTAATTTTCATTGTAACCAAACGCTCGGAAACAGCAATTTAGCAAAGAAAGAACTCAGTTTTATACACTTTTAATCAGTTTATACAGCACTTGAATTTTGTACGATATAGCGGGTAAAAAAAGTGCTTAATTGAAACAACAAAGAAAGTCTTTAAATTGCAAATAGTGACTTTAAGTATTCGTTTTGTTGCAAGTGTTGGCGTACACGAGGGCCAAATTAAGCGTTTAATGCCTAGTCTCTTTTCATGAGAACGTTACCACTTTGCAGAAGTCAAAAAAGTAGTAAATAAAATGCTATATTATAAAGATTTATTTTGTCTAAACAATATGTTTCTATCTACTATAAACTAATAATATACTAATAATGTAGAGTTCACCATTTGGATCTAAAGTCAAAGGCACATTGTTTTTAAAACGAAAGCAGTGATTAACATAAAGAAATATCCACTTTGTATAAACAACTCTATACAACCATTTTTGCCATATAAAAATGATTTAACTAGGCATAAATGGGTTAAGAAAAAAATACTATTATTGTTATAATTTCTAATCATTAATCCATTTTTAATGCAAATCTTATTTTTTTTTCTCTAAAAGGCTATACATTTTAAAAGTTTGCGTATAAAAGATATGTTAATCTCAAACTTAATCCTTGCCATTTTAACAAATATTAATTTTATTAACCCACCTGGCGAAGTAATAAGGTTGAAATAAAATAAATAATTTCATCTTTAAATCTTTTTTCGAAAATTTCCTTTTACATCAATGGATTTTCTTTTTAAAAATTCATTAATGTGTAAGTATATTTCCTATATAAAATTAATAATTAATTTTAATTACTCATTTAACACATTTAGATATGGGAAACATGATTTTTCTACTCTTATTAGCAAAAATAATTTGTTCTAATATTCAACAAATGAGACATTCGTAGTGATAATGTAATATTCTTTACATTACTAGATTTAGTGAAGCTGAATTGAGATACCATTCGATACATTCATTATCATTGAATAATGCGTAAGTAAGGGCTTTATCTATTCCCCATCAAACATATTTGAGAGAAATTACTTTGCATTGATGGATAACAAATGAGATTTCGTTTATAATCCGAAACTGGATGAGTTAATTGAATAATATCCCTTGATTGATTTTGTAAATTATTTTATGGAATTTATAGTAAACCAGTGCAAGTAAAGTAATCCAAATATGAAAATCGTGCATTTACATTCAATATACGTTTATTTTTGAAGTAACATAAAACTATCTTTACTTCTCATATTCAATCTGCAGTCATTATCTGAAATGCAACATAACATAAGCTGATGTAGAATACCATATTTGTGTTCTGAACTTTGAATGTGAATGAGTAGGAGGTTTCAGCATTGAAGAAGCACATTTAATATTGAAGTCATAAGTGAATATATGCGAACTCTAATAAAAATCATGTCCCCAGAAGCTCAAAACTGAATGTAAAACAATTGAAATGGTGATTTTAAATCACTGGCAGATGCTAAAGGCTAAAATAAAGCATTTTACTTAGATGTAAATAAAAATAAACTTACAGATGAGTGACATTGGTTTCTCTTTGTATTTTGTATGTACTTTATTTTTAATTTATTGTGATTTGTAGTAAAATAACAAATCACTGAAATTATGAAAAACTGGCTTGTTTAAATAAAATGTTATTATAAAAGATCATATGTTTTAGCATGGAAAGTACAATACTTGTCGGGGAAAGTCTTATGCATTAGTCACTTGTCTCGACCTAATTTTTAGCTTTCATAAATTTAGTTAGATTTTCAAAATAAAAAAAAACCTTTAGATTGTAAAAAATTCCGTATCTAATAAAAGTACTTAGATTTAAAGTACTGCCATTCATGTGCCAGTCAGTTCATTTTAGCGTAAAATTCATTTTCACCGGAACATATTACGGAATAAAAAATATGATATGACATAATTTTTATAATAATAATAAACTAACTAAATTTACTGAATCACACTAATTATTACTGAAGTAAGTTAAAATAATTTACGACAAAAATGTATTATACGATAACAAATTTATTAAGCCATCAAGAATGGATTATACGATAAAAATGGATCTTACGGATGATGCATTCAAGGGGCCCGAACTTTATGCTACAATTTTATCTGAAATTATTTATATTCTAACAACATATATGCTCTCCCAGTCTTCTAGCACAAACAAATTTAAAATAAAAATTTGCTAACCCCTTTAGGAATTGCTAACAGTCTCAAAGTAACCACACCCTGGAGGCGTAGAATCTTGTTGCCCTAACGTCAGCATAGTGTTTAATTGAATTTAATTATATATTAGAATTAAAGTAAAAATCTTAGTAGAATTCAAAACACAAGTTCTTAGTTGTAACCTAACATTGCAAAACAGTTACCGTTGAATTGCGATGAGCAGAGCACATGTATTGTGACAAAAATCGTGAATATTAACTTCTCACTCTTATTGGCGATTTTTCAAATGTGATAATGCAGGTAACGTTGTTTTGGAAGAGAAGCGAAATTTAATTGATAAGTGTTTTAATAAATTAGAAACTTTATTTAAAATATATTAACCAAACGATTTAATTTTGCAACGAGATAAAGAAAACTGTTTAAGAGAAAAGAAAAGAAAAAATTGCTTATTAAAAAAAAAGAACTCACCTCAATGTTGTTGGATTTAGGACAAGTTCACCATTTAATTCATGATGTGTGAAGAAAAATAAAAGTTGAAATTATTTTGATGACTTACTAAACTAAAAATAAAAGATTAATAAAATATAATAATTGCTGCATTTTTTGTATTACAAAAATTACAGCACCCTTGAGCTCATTTTCTTAGAGTAAATGATATTGACGTTATTGAAAATCACGCATATGTTGTATTTTAGAATATGCTCGAAGTACAGCATGCTTAAGTGCACACATACTCTGTAAAAGGTTTAAATAAAATGGACAATTTTAATAAACTATCTTTTATTCTTTAAGAACACATTTTAAAAACCGCTCTTCGATAATCAAATATTTTTTTTATAAAAATTTATCTACATCAAATGAAGAGAAAGTTTACTTCCAGGTAATAACATTTTCTACTTCTTTACGAGGCATCCCTCCAAAGTTTCTGATGATATTTTTTGCAATAATCATCTGTTGGTTAAGATCATATTTAGAGTTTGAATAAATAATTCTTATGTTACCATTAAATTCTTGGATACTTTCACTACTCCAAGATCTATCGCAGGATGCTCTTCCAAAAAGTTTTAATGGTAGGTAAATTTTACTCAGTGACCACAAAACATCAGCAACAAAGTTACTGTCGATTCAGAACTACTTTAGTGGACATCAGTTTAAAAAATTTTGGTAAAAAAAGAACCGACAAAATCTCCTAATTCGAAAACTACAGTTACTTGAAGTTTAATGTCGAGATATGTTATTCAATGGTCACAAGAAACACGTAGCCATTTCAACATTCAGAACATCTGCATTGAGAATCTCGGTAGTTGGCTATAGTACGTCGCTTTATACTACTGTTGTCTACATAAAATGATTAATATTTACCCAACAAATGATCAGAATTGAATATGAAATTAAGAAACATAAGTTCTCACTAAAACATGTAGTGCCATACTGTTGTTTAGAAAGTAAATTTCAACAAAATTACATTTGCAAAGGCGTAAACAAGTTGCAAACTAAATGTAAATCAAAAATAAGTTAAATCAAAGTCTTGAATCTATCTCTAAATAAACTGAACAAACGATCCTAAATATCTTGTATTCTCTAAGAAAGAAGAAAAGTTATGTATATGTTAAACTAAAGAAGACAAAATCCTGTAGTGGCAACAGAGAAAATGAAAATGGGCAACGTAGAGTCATAGTTGGGTGGGTGCTCGAACGTTTAAACCCTTCATTGTCCAACGTATTACTCACTACACATCTATAACAAGTTTTTTTAAATAATGGTGAATGTATCGATTATAATTTTATTCGCTTTATACTCTTTATTCAGATAAACTAATATATAGTCGCAAGAAATCCCCACAGTTAATCCAAAATCTAATAGATCAACTTTAGTCTCAAAAGCGCAAATATTTTCAAAAATAAATAGCAAACAAATATTTTTAAAATTTTACACAAAACAATTTATTAATGCAGCATGTTAAAGACATAAAAAACGAACAAAAAATCTATGCAAATGTTAGGAACACAATTTAGATTGTAATTTATAAAATGTGTAAAAAATAATATTTATTTCTTTAGAATGCTGGAAAAAAATAAAATTAAATGATAAAACTCAGTAATCAGATTTGTTAATTCATGTAAATAAAAAAATAAAAAGCTTATCAATACTGAATAAAAAACAGATTAAAATTATTCATATTCATTTATTAATATAATATTTTTTCTTCAAATTTGTACTTCTTCTAATTTGCTGTATATTTAAAACATGAGGCACTTATATATTGAAAAAAAAAAGAAACTTTAGAAAAACAGTTAATCGAACTTTGCTTTATATTTAAAAATGAGAAGCAAATCGATATCAGATAAATAGAATTCAAAAGTTTAAGATATTAATTTTATTTCATAAAAGATGTTTGTATACTTATTTTAAAATCAATTGCTTTTAAATTAAATGCTTTAAAAATATGAAAAAAATCTCGAAGCATTGAATATCTTCGACAAACGAAAAATTTTAAATACCTTTCTCAAAATAGTTTAAATTTTAGAATAAAGGATTTCGTATTTATTTTTCAGAACATTTAGAAATACCGTAATATTTTCCGCGTTACGACTTACAAAAGAATTACTTAAACCAAAATAAAATATAAAGGAAAGAAAAAATTATACCCGTTCTAACAAGAACAAAGAGGTAACTTCAAACAAAACTGTCGAAGGTATTTTATGTACATTTTTTTTAAAAGATCAACATTCGCTCCCATTTATCAAAAAGAACTTGGCTTATTCTAAGAAAACTTGAATCCCAAGACTTATTTTAAACGCCTCGATTCCAGCAAAAATAAACATTGTTTGGAATTTTTCACACCAAACAGAATTCAATAGCATCGTCGAAAGTAAACTTTCTCCAACTTTTTTTACTGAAAAAAACACTTGATTGAATACGCGATGAGCGTTTGCAATTCGAAACCAAGATTCTTTCTATATTCGTCTTTTTTTTTCTTCTTTTATTTGTACTTTTTACCCTATTTGGCTTTGTGTGTACAGGACTACGTTTGTATTGAGTACGAAAAAGTTCAAATCAACTATTCTTTTACTTTTTTACGAAACTCTTGAGTTCATTTCTGAAGTTATCTGTTTTTTTTTCTTTTTGAACTGTTAGTTCCTTTCCTAAAATTTTCTTTTCATATTTTTTTTCTTATATAATATACTCCGACTTCAAAAAAATTTGATCAGTGAGACGGAAAACTTTGAGGCATTAATGCAAACTAAGATTAAGCAAGTTGAATTTTGAAGCATCATTTTTCCTGGAGAAATTCTTTATTCTTTATTCTTTTTTTATTTTATTTTATTTTAAAATGATCGGAGAAAGATGATATAGAATTTATTTATAATTATTTGATTCACTGAATGGAAGAAATCGAAATCAAAACAAATTTTGAAAATTCAAGTTTAAGCCAAATGAAAGAGATTTAAGGTAATTTTGAATTCATTTATTCAAAATTGATAAGAATTTCCAAAAAAAACCGAAAGTAATTTGGAATATTTGAAAGGCAGAATTGAATTTTCGGTAGGTATTTTTAAGAAAGAAAAATATAGAAAATATAGATATAGAAAAATATTGTTTTTTTCCTTTTTCAATTTTCAAAACCAAAACAAAATTCAATAGAATCATCGAAAGTTAACTTTCTCCAAAATTCATTCCTCTGAAAAACACTTAATTGACTACACGACCAGCATTCATGTTTCAAAACTAAGTTTATTTCTTCTTTTATCTCTTTTTTTTTACTTTTTAATTATACGTTTTACCCTATCTGGCTTTGTGTGTAAAATATTACGTATGTATTGCACGAAAATATTCAAATTCGCCATTCTTTTACTTCTTTTAGAAATTTTTGAGTTGCCTCTAATGTTGTCTTTTTTTAAAGTGTTATTTTCCTCTCTATAACTTTCCCTTTCTTACTTTTCTTCTGCTATAATATACTCCAAATGTGAGAAACAATTATCATTGAAACGAGTATTTTAGGTATCTTAGGCATTAATACGTACTAATAAGATTAGGTAAGGTGAGTTTTGAAAAGTCTTTTTTTTGTTAAAATTATTTTATTTTCTTCCTTACTTTTTATAAGGAACATAGTGAAGAGATATATAATTTATTTACAATTCTTTTATACACTGAATGAAAGAAATAGAAACCAAAACAAATTTAGAAATTCAAATAAATTCAAAGTTTAAGACAAAAAGAAGAGATTCAAGTTTACTAAAAAAAAGTACTTTTGCTGTTGCTGTTGCTTATCCTCACCGTCTGACGGAGTCAGACAAGATCCAAGAGTTCATTGACTGAAAGGAAGTCGAAGACTAGGAGAGGATTGCGAAAGAGATCCTCCTTAGACAGTCCCATGCAATCCAAGATGTGCTCAGGAGAAGCCTGATGAATTTGGCACTTGGTATAGGTAACGAAGGTTTTCCTGCCCTCCTTGAAAGTGCGGCACTTGATGTGACCGCTAGAAAGCCTTGATAGAACAGTTCGGGTAAGTCTGTCACACGGGAGGTCAAGGGGCAAACCGGGTTTTGGTCCCTTGTACCGATTATGGGTTGTGGTTTTTTTCCACTCCTCCGAGATTTTTGATTTTTCCAGAGAGTATAACTCCAAAAAAGTAAGAGTGGAAGAGGGAGTCCTCCTTAGAAAGAATATCGGCCATTTCATTTCCGTGGAGATTCACATGGGAAGGTACCCATTGCAAATAAACATCATGATTAAGTGAAATGAGCTTTAATTTAAGCAGGATAGAGGTGCTGATCCTGTCGCCCACAAGTGGCCAAATACTAAGATGGTGGAGAGAACTATGCCTGTCAGACAAGATCCATAGGTCACCATAATCCTCTTCGGATAGAATAGCTTCTAGTCCCAGGTATTTTGCAATCAATTCACTTCTGAAGACAGAGCAGTTTTTGAATTTCTTTATGCATAAATGATTGGATTTTTTAAAAAAAAGAGTAATTTGGATTATTCTAAAGAAAGAATTTATTTTGTTATAGAATGAAAGTAAAGGAATGAAGTTTACTTTTCATTGATAAGCTTTCACACTAAACAGAAATCAATAGCATAGTAGAAAATTAATTTTCTTTAAAATTTTTCCCTTAAAAATGATAAAATACTGGATGAGCATTTTTTCATCTTTTTTTATTTGTGCTTTGTATTTATACTTTTCTCCATGTTTTCGCTGTGTGTCCAGAACAACGTTTATATTGAGTGCGAAAAAGAATGCAAATCAAGCATTCTCTTAATTTTTTTCAAAAACTCTTGAGTTTATTCCCAAAGTTGGCTATTATTTTCTTTTTGAGCTGTCTGTTCCTTCTCTCTCTACAACCTTTCCTGCTTGATAACACACTCTAACTTTGACGATAGGGCGGGAAAATTTACGACATTAATTCAAACTAAGAATAAGCAAGTTAAGTTTTGAAAGATCTGTTTTCCGGAAGAAACTCTTTATTCTTTGTTTTTTCTTTTCTTTCTACAACGATAGAAGAAAAGGGATATAGAATTTATTTATAATTTTTTTTAATCATTATTTAATTGAATGAATAAATAGAAACCAAAAGGAACATTGAAAATTCAAACCAATATATTAAATTTGAGACGGGCTTAAGACAAAAATAAGCATATAAAATAAAGCTTTCTTGATTTTACTCATTCAAAAATATCACAGAAACCATTTGGAATATTTAAAAAAATATTTCATGTTTTTTATTCGTATTTTTTTTGTTTTCAGTATTGATACTGATTAAGATTTAGCAGAACAATTTATTTTTCTAGCCAATTGAAAGATTAAGAAAACCTAAATGCATATTAAAATATAACTGCTAATGCATATGGAAACATTAAATTCTAAGTTTATTTATTTAATCAGAATTTATTCTGAATTATCGAATTTTAAAAGAACAAAATAAAAAATATTTTAAATAATGGTCTGTATCTTTTGTTATAATGATATATTTTGGTACATTGGTCCAAGTGACAACAGCGCCAAGCAGTTGTCATTTATTTATTTTTTAATCCGATGAATCGAATAAGCAGAAAACAAAAGAAACATTGAAAATTCCAACCCAACTACTTACATTAAAACCCAGCTAAAGGCAAAAGGAGGAGATTAAAGTATATATTTAAAAAAGGCATTTTTGATTTTGTTCATTCAAAAATATAGCATTAGCCATTTGTAGTATTTTAAAGAAAGAATTTGATTTTTGGCAATATTTTTAAAACGTAATGATAATACAAATTTTGTTTTGGAATTCTTCACGCATAACGAAATTTAATACCATAAACGAAAGTAAACTGTCCTTAAGAATTTCTTTTCTGAATATGCCTTAAGCGTTCATAATGGCAAAACTAAATTCTTTCAATTTTCATTTTTTTACCATTCTTATACATCAACCAGTCTGTTAAGAAACTGAGTTCATTTCTAAAATTGACTGGTTTCTGTTTTTTGCATTGCTATGTACTATCTTGTTCTGTATTTGTATTTTTTTGTTACACACCTCATTTTTAAAAAAAGAAACATTTAATTCTAGTTTTATTTATTTTTTCAAAATGATCGGAATTTTAAACGTACGAAATGAAAAATACTTTAAATAATGGTATATTTCTTTTGGTACATTTGGTGGTAAAACATATATATATATATATATATATATATATATATATATATATATCACAAAGACAACAAGAATAGGAATAAAAAGAGAAGAGACAAACGCGAAGAAATTAAGAAGAGTAATAAGTTTTATTTACTGCGCATAAGCATTAAGTAAATCGAAGTGATAAAATAACTTACAAATATTGGGAAAGCATGGAAAATAATGTAATAAAGATTTATTAGGAGAGAATTAAAAAATTATTAGAATAAAATATTTTAAAAAATATTCAAAGAAACATTTTGTTTAAAAAAAATATTAAAAAGCCGAAAACAAAATAACAAAAAGATATAAACTCGCCATCAGCTCACACGAATTTTTATATATAGGAGGCCTTTCTAATATTGTATTAATATAGCCAAAGCAAAATATATCAATACAATAATATGAGGAGCAACAAAAAAAATGGAAATAGAGCATATTAAGTGAAAAATATACGGAATGAAACATATTACGAAAAGAATAGAAAATAAAATGCAAGAAAAAATATGTTGTTTATGTTCAACTAAAGATTAAATGAATATATATATATATATATATATATATATATATATATATATATACTTAATTTTTTAAAAAAAATATCGTGTTCGGACATTTAATAACAGGACATAGAAATTTGTAGCAAACTAACAAACTAATTTTATTTAAATTATCTTTAAGCTAATATAGTTTTAGCCTTCATCTACTAAAAGAACAAATCAAATATACGTTCTTAGAAAGTTTTATTTTATTTTACAAGACTTTAGTAATCTTATTTTAGTGAGAAAAAAATAAACTACAAAAATGTTCTTCTCCAAACTTAAGTATAATAAAAAAGGGTTAATTGAGATATTTCTGTTGATCTGTTAATGTAAAAGCGGTATTCTACAGAAGCAGTTTCATCAGATCAACCCTTAATGTTTTCCTTCGTTTAGGGGATTAAACATCCCTGTTAGCTGCAAAACGTTGAGATGTTCTAAACCGTCACATCCAATTACTAAAGATTCTGGCAAAGAGACATTCACTGAGATACGTTTATTGGCATCCTTCGAATAAGATGTTATCAGAGAAAACGAAACGTTCTTTCGAATAAAATGGCCTTTGTCATAAATATTTTCAATGCTTGAAAAGGTACTAGAGCCAAATAAAAAAAAAAAGAATTTCTTTTAATTGCCTTAGCGGAGATTACATGTTTTTCGTTAAACTCTCTAATGCTAATGTGTAAATCCTCGTTATAAGGACTAATTAGAAGTGATGATTTTTGGTTTTAAGTTCTATAAAATTATTTTTTTTAAAAAATATTTTAATCTGTGTTCTTAAATTTCATTAAAATTTAACTTTAAAGACGTTAAAATATGTTTTTTTTTAAAAATTTTAGAATAATAACTTCTACCATTTATATTTTCTTAAAGAAACAATTCTGGCAAAAAGGAGCTAAGTGGATTAAGTTTAACACATAAGTTTAACTTATCAAATGACATTCTGCAATACGAATATTATATTTTAGTCATAAATTGTTTCTGTACAAGAAAGGGCGCAGAAACAAGATTCAGCAAAAATGTGTCAAATTAAATCAAAACATGTATATCGTCATATTTTAAAAGAGCAAAATGCATTGTTTCTAAAGTGATGTGGAGGGAGAAAAGTATGAGAAAGACGATCTCTGGCTTCAGGATTCGAACCGATAGGACTTCTCCATTCTCCATTCTTCCTCAGGACGGAAAGAGCTATGAAACTTTATCTAGTGTCCGCCACAATGACACATCTGGACATGTATTCCATTCGTTTTACGTTATAACAAAATTAGGAAATACTAAACTAAAATTACCCATCTCCTGATTAAGATATTGGTACTTTATTTTCCGAATTGAAACCCTTTACATCATTGAAATTGGGTATTGGCATACTATGATGTGTCATTGCAGCAGATGCTATATAAAGCTTCCTAAATTCCCCTGGTATTGTACGTACGACTATGGTAGTTCGAGCATCCTACTACAAGCCTGGAGACCCTTGGTTCGAATATTGTCGTAAGCTAACGAACGTTTCTCATACATTCCTCCCTTCACTTTTCTTTCGAAGCTCTGTATTTTATATAAACTGTTTCATTTTTGAATGCCTAGGGTTTTCAAATTCAATTATTAAACTGACTTCGGGGCAATTTCGATAAATATTTGCTTAGTTTTGAGGAACTTTTTTTTGCAGTTTATTTTGATTACTACTTTTTATATGCTTTGAAACAGTCGTGACACATTTTTATGGTAAATTTTAACTTTTATAACTATATTAAAAATTAAACATGTATAAAATCATAAATCATTTCGAAAGTAGAAATAGAGATAAAAAATTCTACTAAATAAATACTTATATAGATAAATAAATACTTATATAGATAAATAAATACTTATATAGATAAATAAATACTTATATAGATAAATAATTACTTATATAGATAAATACTAGTCATGTTTCGCCTATAGTTTGGAATTCCTTCGTGTTAAGTTTTTTATTCGGTTTTGTATAAAAAGAAAAAGGAAGAAAAGCCTCCTGGCAATGCAAGGACAAATACAGTTTTTTACAATGATTGAAAAAAGTGAAAATATGGTTAAAACTCTTAAGCGATGATTTTTGCAAAAAAATATTGCAATATAAACTTATTCTAAACTATATTTTGCCATCAAAACGGTTTTTTGATTTACAGTAAAAGCAATCAAAATTATATTAAAAGCGTTCAATCTTATTTTAGTTGTATAGTTATGTATAAGTTGTTTAGCTGTTTATGTATAATATGGTTAGTTGTATAAGTAACATTTATGAAATACATGAAAAAAACTGAATGGTAATAATTATATATAAAAATCTATTTCACATTTCTATTGGGCAAATATGACATAGAACAAATAATATATAAATATACATGTTTTATACAATTCTAAAACGCTTAGTTATACAACTTCCGTGAATCAATAATGCATAGATAATTTAAAATGAAATATTTGACTTTGAGGAATTTAAACTTTACAGGAACTAGATATAATTTAAAAATCAACACATATTAAAATGAATAAAATTCGGTTTACAGAAGCAACTTTCCAGCCATGCAGTCTATGACAAAAAATAAATGCTTATAATTGAAGTATCTAATTGTTTAGAGCTATAAAGTTTCCAAAACTCTTGTATAATTTCAATTGAACCTGAACTTTTTTTAATAAAATTAAAAAAATTCATATAAATTTTTTATTGCATTATTTAATAATATTACGTAGAACATGATTAGTATATTAGGATCATAGTATTAAGAATTTTACGATCGTATATTACGTCAGTATATATTAATTGGAAAAAATATCCTTAATTGAATGAAACAAGTACTAACTTTCAATTTCTATTAAATATCCTTATGCAAATGTATTAAGCAAAATATATTAATTTTAACAACATTATTAAATAGCAATATTTATTTGTAACGCTTCTATTCGATTGTATTAAGCACAGCGTTAGAACAAAATTTGAACTGGATAGCATCAAACTAAACAAAATTCAAAATGTTTTAAAAGTTGATGTTTAAGTCTAAAACTATATAAATAAATATAATAATGAATTATATTTATATTTTACTGAGAGAACTAATGGGAGATTCGCAAGTTGTTTATAGATTATAGGAAAGTGATCCGTATGTTCAGAATAATAAATAGTTCATTCCTGTGTGAGTACCGAAAAGAAAATTTTGATATGCATAAATAGTCACAGACCGGAACATCTGCTCCTGCACCCCAGAGTCCAAGGTCAAGAAAACTGAGATGTGTACAGTAGGCCTTGGCCCTCTATGGGCTGTCGCGCCACTGAGTTTAGTTTATAAATAGTCACAATTTAAAATTTTAAAGACTTGAATAAAAAAATAAAAAAACATTAATCTGATAAAAAAAAATCGTTGAAATACTATTTTTTTCGAAACAGTAATGATATTTACCATACTCTGATGCTCACATATAGAGTTATATGTTACACATATAGAGTAAAATGGTTATTTTATTAAAAGAATACAACAGTATTATTAGTTCTTTCGTTCTCTTTGAGAGTTGTTATTAAATTTAATTATCCTGGGAGGACTCACGGGGGTCATTTTATGACCACAATCATTCTATAAGTTCAGATTTCTCAAAAACTAGACATGTGTTCATATATTTTTAATTCGTTCACAGTTTTCTGTTCTCATTTGCCTCTTGTGAATAATTAAAAGGAATTTCCAGAATATCTTATCCCCCAATTTACTTTCTATTAGTTACTAAAATCATAGAATGATTCCGCGAGTCTCTCAGTTTGTTTTAGAAATATTTTTGTGGTTGCTGAAAACAGAGTATAACGTGAGTTATTTTTCGTTTCCAATTAAATTGATTTTTACTTGTCTGCAATATTTATAAGCCTTTTATTTGCGCGAACAATCTAGAAGTATTGCAACTAATGATTTGTGCTCAATTTTTTTCTAGGCAACATATAATTTCTGAGTGTAACTGAAAACAAAATACAAATAAATACTACTATATACTCTGTTGCAACTTAAGAAAAAACCTTATTCCTATGGAGAGAGACTGTTTATCTCTAAGTGCACGTTAAAAGGATGTTAAAATCCTATCTCGAACGGATATCATAATCACCAACTTTTAAAGCGAAGTAGCATGGCCTTCATTTTGCTTATAAAAATAGCATGAATTAAATTTCTGTCTCTGACGAGTTTAACTTTTAAAAGCTTTTATGATGTCTTGGAAGCACATTTGTATAATTTGAATACGAAATAACACGGAATTATATGCTGTCGTAGATGATTACTTAAATCCTATATCACAATAGTCTTTTCTTAACTAACAACAGGGTATATATTCATTCATGCATTAAAACATTCATGCATTAAAACAATCATATCGAGAATAATATAATTCTTTATGTACAAATTATCAGAGTAGTAAATGCCATCATGTTTTATTAAATTTAGCGTAAAAAGAATGGAAAACGCTTCGTGTAAGCCATAATTATTCAACGTCTTAGAATCAAAAATGTTTTATTCCCCC
The DNA here is from genome assembly GCA_949128135.1 of Parasteatoda lunata. Classification (NCBI taxonomy): domain Eukaryota; kingdom Metazoa; phylum Arthropoda; class Arachnida; order Araneae; family Theridiidae; genus Parasteatoda; species Parasteatoda lunata. The sequence continues at coordinate 110,042,286 of OX421971.1, read as the reverse complement.
CAAAAACTATAACTGTTTACAACTAATATGATTAAAAACTATGAAAATAGAACTATGCGGTTTCTTACCTATTAACATTTTTACAAAACCATAAAAAAAATTTAACTGGACATTGGAGCTAGGTTTTCCATTAGTGCGAAAAATTATAGTTGTTTAACTTATTAGATGAAAACAGTTAATTATCAGTTTTTCTCACAGTTATCAGTTTGAATACCATTTTATTTATAACTATTTGACTGTTTTGTTTGAATATGGTAAAATAACAATTAAATAAGTTGCTGTTTAACCAGTTTTTCAAAGAAATTTCTAACTGTGTAAGAACATTCAGTGTTAAGAAGAACAAAATATGTTAAAGAAGACTGATATAATACTTTTAACGAATGTATAAAAAAAAGCATAGTGATGTTTACTAAATTCTTTGATATTTTAGTTTTATAAAAAATTTTAAACTTTTAATGAAAGTTAAACTAACAGTCTTCAAATAAATTGAAAAAATCTGTGTTTAATAAATAAATAAGTTGGGAAAGTAATGTTATAATGAGAAAAATAAACATACCTAATAAAAAAAATACTAAATTGCTAATTTAAATAAAAAATTAAGAAGAATACTTTCAACTACAATACAATTTCAAAAGTAATAAATATTTAAAAAGCATCTAAGTTAAAGATTTAAAATGACATATTAAGGTATATAAATAAAAAAATAAGCATTTTCTTCTCGCTTACCGACTTCGTATAAACACCAGTACTTCTAAAGAAACTTCATTCAAAAAAGATTAGTTAAATCTAATGTTTTGCTAAGAAAAAACTTTGCCTTGTTATTTTGTTATATTCTGTTGTAAGTTTGGAATTTATGACATTATTCTCTGTTCACGTAAGCCCATTCACTTTTGTTAATAGAGCGTGCTTCACCCCATTACGAAGAACGATGAAAGAAATGTTTAAGCATGTGGTTTGTTCACATTAATTTTTGAAATAGGATGAAAAAATGCCTGAATTGCGGTGCCTTAAATAAGTCCCCATAAATTGGATTTATAAAGAAGACTTAGTACTTCTTTTGAAAACGCAATCAAGAAATGGAACTGAAAATGAAAATTTCCTAAATGGAGAAAAACGAAGAGGGTGATTTGCAGTCAAGGAAAAGGAAGGATAAGAAAATAACCATGAATAATTGCCTTATGAATTTTTCAATGAGGATGAAAAAAATTTGAAAAAGATTAACTTTTTCAGACGCACATTTGTTGTTTTTTAATTTTCCTGGGACTTCATTTGAAGTATGAATATATTTTTAAAGTATTTTTAAGATTACGCGTTTCTAAAGAATCTCTGAAGTATGAATATACTCTGAATTAAATATTTAAGTTTCATTAACGGAAATAAATATCATCAAATATTCTTATTTATACATATGCTTTATCTTAATAAATGTAAAATAATGAGTAGCCTGAATAACTAAAAAAATAAAAAAGTCAAAACATGTTAAAACCAGTTTTGAACCCGAGTCATGAATGTATTTTTAAAGTGATTTTAAGATTAAACATTTCAAATGATTTTGAATTAAATACTTCATTTCATAAAAGGAAAAAAAATTACAAATATGCTGATTTATTACTCGATCGATGTAAAATAACGAGTAGAATGAGTATTTACGAAAATAAAGAAGTCAAAATATGTAGAGCCAGTGTTGAAAATTAAATAAAGAGTTGAAAAAAGTTGAAAATAAATAATCGAAAATTATCTAAATTAAAAAACCTTGTTGAAAATAATTTTGAAACAGATTAGTTAGAAAACTATTCCTCCAAATACCAAATTACATCTTTGTTAGAATAAATACATTTCTATAAATATAATGATACAATTAATTCGAAAAACCCTAAAGCACTGTTTTAAAAATATATATAACGTGGAAATAAAACTAATCAGCTTACTCCAAATATATACGAATACAAAATTCTGAATTCCTTTGTGGCAGAGAATAGTGTTTTTTTACACACTCCTGAGAAAATAAATTCTTTAACAGAATTAGTAGTTGTTAACACTTTTATGGAAATAAATAGCACAATGTGAGTTTAAATTTGCTTACAATAAAAATACGAGTTGTTGAGAAGAAAATACAATAAATGGTATGAAAATCAAATGAATTTCTGAAGAAAAATATTTAAAAGGAATAAATAGAATTGCGAAAGCTGGCAACTGTAATAATTCTAAAATTATACAATGAGAAAAAATATAAAACAATAAATTTTTCATTATAATAATAAATTTAGTTTAATAATAAATTTTCAAATTTTACGAAATTTTGTAATTATAAAATAATAAATTTCAAATAAAAACAAATTTAAAATCGATTAGAGAATAATTTAGTTCGTAAATTATTTAATGTTATAATTTAAGCTAGTCTCTAAACAGATAACAGATTATTTAGGCTACTATGTGATTAACAAAGAATTTTAAAGATCCCATTGCTCCCCTCGCCACAGAAATGCTTTATTTTTTCAGAAAAAATTGATCCTCAAATTTCAAGAAATTTTCCTAGATTTGGACGAAACCATTTCCTGGGAAATATTCCGAGTAAATATTTAATCAATTATATTTACAAATAGTGAAAATTACTACTTTTACAGAACTGCTTAGGAAATACACCGTAAAATATAAGAAGTATGGCTGAACGAGCTCCCTGTCGTCCCCAAGAATCGAGCCCGGTAAATTTACTTTACAAGTGTGTGCACTGAAGCATAGCCAACGAGACTCAAGCTCTCTCAGTAACTTTATGACGTCATCCTCGGAAGTGCAAGGGAAGGCCATAATCAGATTTGTATTAAGAAAAAAACTAAAATAAATAATTCAAATCTTTTAGGAGCGAAGTAAAATGTTTTTATTTTAGCAGACACCTAAATATTTTTATGAGATGATTTTTTGGTTTTTTATTAAAATAACTCAATGTTATGTATCACGTGGTAACTCAATAAAATGAATATGTTGGACTATTTGATTTCATTGAGCAATATTATTTGCATTTCACAATAGAAAAGGATTTTATGGGAAAAGGGTTTCTTTCACTTTCAAGTTATGCATCACCAAAACAATTTTTATTATAAAAAAATGAGACTCATATTAATGCATCATTTCTTATTTTCTAATATGTCATGATATACTGGATTTAATTATATATTATAAAATAAGAAATGATACATTTGAATGTTTAAGCGATAACGAGACTGAGAAAAATGTGCCATATTATGTTACAAAAGAGGCAAAGAATTATTGGCACATTGATAAAATTGCTATTTTGAAATAAGATCCAAAGAATTCTTTCAGAACCATGCAAAAAACCTTTAAATTACAAGTAGAAATAATGTTAACATAAACAAAACAATTATTTGCAAATAAATGAAGCATATGACGCCCGGTGGCTAAGTGGTAGCGCTTTGCGCTCCCGTGTCACAGGTCCTGGGTTCGATCCTCGGACCGGGCAAGGTCGACTCAGCCTTTCATCCCTTCAGTGGGTCGATAAATGAGTACCAAGCATGCTTGGGAACTGAACACTGGGAGCTCCACGTTCGGCTGACCACCTGACCGGAACATCTGCTCCTGCACCAGGGCTCGAAAAACCACCCGCCCGCCCGTCCACGGCGGTCAAAAATTCCCCGCGGACAACAAATTTCTCGAATCCGACGTCCGCGCGGACGGCCATTTTCCCGTTAAAGTTCGTGATACATTTTCAATTTTTGTTATCTTACAAGAGTCTATCGCCTCACTTCTATAATGACCTTCTAATCTAGAAATACAGCAACATACTGCGCTTGGTGGAATTGATGTTTTCTCTGTCTGGGAGTGCTGCAGCGGTTGAAAGGAGCTTTTCAGTAATGAACTTAATGAAAAAAACACATTACGTACTGGTTTTAACAAGAAGAGTTAAACGCAATTATGAACATCTACCTAAATAGAAAACCCCTTTCAGATTTCTGAGCACAAACCTCTGTAAATCATTAGATTGATTGTGGAACTGGCAAACGTCATATTCGATTCATTTAAAAAACGCAGTACCCTCGGATAAATTGACATTCCAGATAACTTGACCTTTGCCATTTAAATTATTTCATATGAGAAATAAATTATTTTATAAAATAGATACTAGGTTACTATTAGTAACCTAGTATTTCTTTTATAACTGTATAATGTTATCCTAGTATTTGTAATCCTATTAACTACTAATTCATTGTGCAATTTATATGTTAAATGTTTGTAATAAATAAGAGAAAATTATATATTTATTTACTTAGAAGTGACGGGTTAGTTTAAAAGGAGGACGGGTACATTGTTGGACAAGGCGTCCTCGGGGACGGTTAAAATTTCCAAGTTTTTTCGAGCCCTGTCTTCTGCACCCCAGAGCCTAAGGTCAAGAAAACTGAGATGGGCACAGTAGACCTTGGCCCTCTATGGGCTGTCGCGCCACTGAGTTTAGTTTAAATGAAGCATGTAAAATAGAAATGAGGCAAAACTCTTTGACTCTTGATATTGTAAAACTTTAAAATTGTATTTATTATTTTCACAAATAAATTTAGCCTTTCCTTTTTTTTCAGTCCTCAACTGGTATGAAATAATAATTTGCAGCAAAGCATATGAGTTTTTTTAATTTTCATTTAAAAAACATTTATTAAAAAATTGAAACAAAAAGCATACTTATTTCAAGTCGCAAAGAAATTCTTAAGGAAGGAAAAATAAAAACATCATCGAAATTGCCAAATTTAATTTAAGAAAAAAAAAAGAAAAAAAGCTAGTGAGAGTACGCTAAACCCTGTATGATTTCAGGCTGAAATAAATAGATGTCTCGAATAAACGTCTTTCATCTCCTCTCTCTCCTTGAGCAATCAAAAATGTTTAAAAATGTTCAATAATGTAAAATGTTTATCACAGCTGGCCTTATTTCTCTGTGGGTATGACTAAAACCCACGTGCATCATGTGTAAACCGAAGTGCAACTCTTATTTACATTCTATCAAATACTGGAAACTTTAAAAAAAAATTCCAAAATTAAAAATTTGGTTAACTTCCAAAAAACACTGAGAAAACATAGCAGTGTTGAACCAATTTTGTCAAATATTTACGTCCAAAATTTAACTCTATTTCACCAGTGTCAAAACTAACAAAATGCAGCTTAAATATTGAACAAAAAAAAAAGAGAATTTCATTTACGAGAGTCTTTGTTTTTTTATACTGTATTAACTGTATGAATAAAAATTTATGCAACTGATTAAATTTTCATAAATTATTAAAAATGAATAGTTTATATAAATATATATATAGTTTAATCTAACATTCGAAAGTAATTAGTTAATATTCCAACAATGGATTTAATGTTGTTTGAAAGCGTCTCATTCATATTGTATGTAGAATATTGAATATTCTCAGCTATCAACACTGTTTTGCAACAGCCAATTGATGAATAGTGTATTCATTTCCATAATGAAGTACTTAGATATATGAATAACTCATCAAATTATGCAGTTATTAATTCAATTACCACTGAGATTCAATTCAATAATTGAGAATTAGGGAAATATATTTTGAAGCTTATTAATGATTGTTTGATAATACAAAATACGGTGGATTGAAGGCAAGGCAAACAAAGGTATCAAATATTATTAGAATAAACATTTTTTTCTTAAAATATTATGTTTATATTAGTTTTATTTCTTTATTGTTTAGATTAATACAAAAGTATGCAATGCAGTTGCAGCAAATTGTTAGAACCAAATTTGGCAACGATATTCAATGAATCATGAAAATTATTTTAATAAATATTTAAGAATTTTAAATTAATCAAGAATTTATATTTATCAAATTTTTACAGCTGATTTGAAAACCATGGATAGTATGGATTATGGGTTTGCAGATACAATTGGCTTTCAAAAATTAATGGGGCCCTGTAATAATTTTTTTAAAAGGTTAATAAATTAATTTTGTTTTTTGTTTGCATTTGCTTATGTGCACTGATTTGTAGGCGAAGAATCCTGTCGCAGGGAGCAACCGATTTTAAATAACTTCAAAATGAGCAATGAAATGGTACATGAGTCATAAAGTAATTTCCAAAATTATGTTATAGCTCTCGTTTCGTCAATAATTATATGATTTCTAAAAGAAATGATTTTAAGTATAATAAATACTGTTTAAAAATTGTTGAATCGCTAAAAAAAATATATTTTCTTTTGTAGAGAGTAGTGGGAAAGATATGAAGCAAAAGATAATTTGTCACGCATTCTAAATAATACTAGACTTATTGCTTACGAAGTAATATAGACTATTGCTTAAAAAAACTTTCCCTCGTTTTACTATACTCTTTTTCAAGTTCAAAACCCATACAAGTTTTCAAAACCCATTATTTCTATGGACAGATCCTGTTTGCATCAAAGTGCATGACCAAATAGATGCCAAGCTCTCAGCGCGAACGTATATAAACATCACCAAGTTTTGAAACAACGTTGCACAATTTTTTTTTTTTTTGTTTGCTTTCTGAAATCATGTGAAATGAGGAAAACAAAACTTATTGAATAAAAATTATTGTTATTTGTTTCCCTAAAAATAGATAGTTGCATCATATTTAAATAATACTTTATGTTCCCATTTAAAGAAATTAATGAAAGAATAATAAATATTGTTTCATGCAGACGATTTTCTTCTACAGCGTAACAAAAGTCAAAATTCTTTATCTAGAATTTGATTTGTTAAGAACAAGTCAGCATAAGACGCCTCATTCCGGTGGTCCAATACAATTCAGTGCTTTTGCAACGTCATATAGTTGTTTCTTTTTCAAGAACGAATGTTCCCCATATTTATCGAAATGTGTCGCTAAGTCTAGGGTTCCTGTAAGACTACGAAGCTATAACCTTCTTTTAATAACTCTCTGATAAATATAGTGAAAGATAGCACATTCTGTCTGACGTGTTTTAAAATCTCTTACATTGTTTGAAAGCATATTTGTATAATTTGATAACGAAATAACACAGAAATGCAGTAGCGGATGATTATTTAAACCACTGACGGTTTAGAAAATATTAAATATTTGGGCAATGTTTCTCCCCAACACACTGTTTTTCTATCTAATTGCATAAAAAAAAACAGGTTTTTCTATGCGGAGAAGACTGCAGGGTAAAATACGACTTTTTACGTGCAGAACCGTCAGTGGGATAAATCCTATACTGAAATGGTCTTTTCTCAACTTGCAACGGAGTATAGAATTATTTCGTTCCTAAAAGCATTTTAAACTTCTTTTTTTTTTGTCTGGATTAATTTAATACTTTTATTGTAATGTCTATGTAAAATTTTCTGAAAAAAGTACTCAATTTAAGAATCACCAAATTTTATTTACAAATAAAGTGAATCTTTGTTTACTTATTTAGAATTAAAATGTGTTGTAGTTTCTATAATAAGCTTATTACCATAAATTCTATTTTGCTCAAAAATATCCTTTTTCCATCCAATCTAATTTTGCTAGGTTTACCTTTCCCTAGTTACTTCTAAATTATGCAATGCTATGCTTTCGTATTAGTAATATCATTACTGAAGTTGACGGGGAAGCGACTTCAAAGAAGGTCCTCCTTAATTAACCGAGGGAGTGGAATGTCATAAGGCATCGACTCTCTGCCAATGACAAGGCCTTTCACAGAAAGTGCAAAGCGTTTAATGAGCTGTTGGAGAAAGGTGCTTGTTGGAAAAGCTTTCAAAAGAAATTGATTTTTTTTCTTCTTTTGGGTATTGAAGAACAATGTATAAAAGCCACCGTATTGTAAGAGAGGATATCTATAGAAGTTTAAATAAAGACATTGTATGGTAAGAAGAATAAGGCGACTCAAAAGGGGACCCGTGTAACATATTAGGCTCTCTGCTAGCTTGCAATTTGTGAAAGGAAAGTAATGAAAAATATCTATTTTTAGTAAAAAAAAAAATGATAGAATTAAAGTTGAGGTATATTGGAAGCTTTTAGAAATATTGCGCAGAGAAAGTTATTTCACTCAATATCTTCAAAGAATAAGTCCGACGCCTTTTTTCGTTGCAAAACGTGTAGTATAAAATAGTTTAAACAGAGCACAAATAATGAATTGGAATTGCTATACGAATCTTTTGGTATTACAGAAAGTACTATTTTCAGAGCCCCAACACTTTCAGAAATATTGCACAGAAAAAATAATATATTTTCAAGGAATAAGTCCAGAGCCTTTTGCTTTTCAAAACGTGCAGTATAAAATACCAAAAATAGAGCGCAATTAAATAATTGTAAGGGACATTCATATCTTTCGGAACTAAATCAAGTACGTACCATTCAAGTAAATTTCAGTGCCGCTACACTATTAGAAATATTGTTTTGAGAAAATTATTTTACTTAATATTTCCAAGGAATAAGCCCAACGACTTTCGAAAAACGTGCATTATAAAATAGTACAAATAGAGCATTGTTAAAAAATTGTAAGAGACATATCTATGCAGAGACATGAAATAAAATTCAATACAAAGAAATTAGCAAAACTAACATTTTTTAATTTATAATCTGTGTTCTGGCTCTGTTGTCCTAATTTCCGGTGACAAAACTGATGCTAGCTCCTTCTAACTATTTACTTGCTTATTATAAGTTATTTTCTACTTATTACTATATATCACAACCATAAATATATTACCAACTTTGAATAAGTAGAGTGCAATATAAATATCATTTAAACAAAGCAGTGCATAATTTATCTATTATAACCTCATCTTATTATAAATCACACGTATTAAATATGCTGTGATTACATATTGTAGACTTCCGATTAACCTCTACGATTTAAAGCTACCAATGTTTCTGTTTCTAATTTATGTGTACGTCTAATCATTCTCAATCAATTGATGTATAAAATTTTTAAAAAAACCTAATGGGACGAAAAGAAATTCTGATAAAATTACAGTATTATATGATGATATGACATTTATAGTTAAAAATAACGTAATGCTAATCAATAAAACCAGAATATACAGCATATAAGACCAGGGCTAAATCCCTGGTATAAACCATTAATTTAGTAACAGATCCGTTCTACAAAAAGTTTTACGAAAATTCTGGTTCAAAATTATTGACTTTATCATCCCACCTTTAGTATAAACTACAAAAGTGAAAAATAAGTATAACCGAATTAATATTTTTTTTCTGCCTTGCTCCAGACATTATGATAAAATTACAAAATTTTTAAACATTTACCAAATTTTATCACACATTATAAAACCTTATTTTATTGTTTATTTTTATCATAATTATTACCAAAGCGCATCGGTAAACATAAGTGGTCTTTTGTGCTTACATAGAGCCCGAAACACGGTAAATTGTACAATATTCTGAAAGTTTTTACCACACTTTTTTTCTCAGTGAAAGCATCAAATATGAAACCATATTTTAAAATAATATTTCTACTACTTGTGTTGAATTGTTGCTTTTCTACATGTATTCTTCCTCGCAAAGCAGAGCAACTCTGATGCTATTAAGTATCAAAATAGCGTAAAGCGAAGAAGCAGACTTCCTTTTTTTCCTTAATTTGAAAATTGAAATTGTTTAGAAAGCTGGTATCACAAATAGGAAAAATATACACTCGGAATAACAATTTAAATTTTTTAAAAAAAATTTGTTAATTTTTTTGCAGATTTCTTTTCATTCTTTCTGCCTTTATTGATCTTAACAATGATTTGGCAGGTTTTAATTGAGCTCATATTGAAAAAAAAAGTATGAATTTTCGAATTTTCGGTAATTACAGAATGGCCTTTATTCTACTGAAAGTAGGTGAGTTGTCTTTTTGGGTATCAAAATCTCAGAAACTAAAGTTAAATATCAAATAAAAAATACAATATAAAAAATTGATCAGCAAATGACATAAAGCAAGCTTGTTAACTTGTGTTTCTTCTTTAAAACTTTACCATTTATCATTCATTATTTTAACCTTTATCATTTTGAATTTTAATTCTGAAACAGTTCTTACCAAAAGAGGTTCGAATTATGGTTGGAGAAATCAGACTGATGATTTTTATTTCATTAAGTTTTGGAACGGAGCCAAAAACAGAGATTTACGGATGTTGACAGTGAACAAAGTAAACGTGCCTGGAGCAGTTTAATTTGTTCTTATAAAAAGTTAGAGAAGAGCGATAAAAATAAGACTCGCCTAATTTTCTTTAAAAATTTATCAATCGCTTTGTATGCAAAAGAATTTATCAATCGCCTTTTTTTATTTAACAAATGCATGTTTTTATATAACAAATTAGTTAAAAATTTAAAGCTTTTACTTATTTCAAAAATGTATAAGCAAAAATTATTTTTTCATGTAAAGTATACACACTGAGATGAAAAGTATAGTAAAAACCATCAGAATATGATAAAATTTACAGTGTTTATTGATCTAAGATTGTCAATTTTTACTGAAGTGGTTTAGTAATCAATTTGGTAGAATTACCAATAAATGACATTATAATATGTAAGGAAATTTAGTAAATGTGGTAAAATTTATTAAATTTATCATGATACCTTAGAGCATGGCATGAAAACCATTTATTTGGATAAATGCACTTTTCAGCTTGAGTTGAGTATTTTTTACGAAACATGGGATAATAAACTATAGTTTTGAAAGCCAGAATTTCCATACGAATAAAAAAATTACCAAATTAATGGTATAAATATCGTATATTTTGGTTTTTATTCCCAGATTTTTTTAAAACTGAAATGTCATTAGCATACAGTATGGAAATTTAGAAGAAACTATCTATAAAAACTACTATAACTGCTATAGTATTTCATACTAGAAAACTACGATAGATTTTATCTGGTAAAACAATCATGAAAGGATTCATATAAAATAAAATTCATTATAAAATCAACTATTTTAGCTTATGAACATTGTCTATTCCTCTCTTTGTTGATAAGAATCATACACAAGTTACGTTTGGAAAGATCAGGTGAATTTTTGAAGGTTCATTCGCTGTATGAAATAATACTTATTTGCTAATGATATGCCATTTTCATAACTGCTGTGAGTTAGCAACAGTTTTGTTAGGTCAAGTGTAGTCTGTTTTCAGTCAGTACACTCTCTGTTACTCTTGAAAATGGAGAAAAGTGCTAATATGTGGATACGCTACAGTTTTAGAAAAAAAAAATTAAAAAAACAAAAAAAAAAACGTTCAATAAAATATAAAAGAAAAATATAGTAAAGTTTTAGAAAAATAAAAAAGTGTTTGTGATCCAGTATTTTAATATTTAAAAAGTAACTCCAACGCTGCATTATTTGGGCTCAAAAAATGAAGAAGTATTCTTTGATTTTCATGATGTTCATCTCGAAATCATCATATATATATATTATGTTCATCATATATATATATATTATAGCTTAGCCTCAAATGTAAAGCACTTAAACAGCTTTTATTCTTGGTAAAAAAAAACTTTAGAAACACTACTAAAGTGAACGGCTACAACCAACATCTCCAGGAAGACAGAAAGCTTTCGCACCGATCTCTTTAATAGTCAGTGGGAACTAAACATAAACTGCGCACCGGGGGAAATTAGAGAGATGTCACATCGTCCACTTTACCAAACTGCACAGTGGGGAAAATAAAAAAAAAAGATGCCACATCATTTAAACTATTAAAGATTGGATTTCTCGCTTATGGCAACCAGAGCAAAGACGTTCTCTCTTATAGGAGGTGCCATAAAAACACACGTTTGAGAAAGGAGAATCTTGCAGATGGAAACAACCATCAATCACTTCTTTCGACATTGCTCGAATGGATCATTGAATTGATTAATCGATAGAAATAATGCAAATTTAATTAATCGATGGAAAACACTTTTTTCGGCATCGCTCGCTGTTGGATCAACAGAATGTCAGAAAACATCTTATATTGCGCTTTAACAAATATAAGACATTCTTCATTCTTACTGATTTCACTTTTATTTGTTATTATTTTACCTCCATTACCGTTATGTATTATATTTGTAGAAACCTTCCGTTTACGTGCAGCACAATTTCGTAAAGAAGCGCTTTCACGCCGACGGTTAATATTAAGTTTATTGTTATACTTTCCCACTAAATTGGTTATATTGGGCTTAATTTTCGTGATCTGAACACATAAACGAACTAGCTGACTTGTCACAGTGTGATGACAACATCTTAATGAATGGGGCTATTCTACTAGGAGAGTTTTTACAGAAACTTTCTAATATAACTTCAATATTTTAATAATTAATTATTTTTCAATAAAAACATAATCCTAAGCAGGACGAATGTCAAATTTGTCAAAATACTTCAGCGTTTAAATGGCAAAATATTGGACCCATGCACTCTAAATCTAATAATTTGTCAACTGTTACTTCATAAGCTTATTTATGAGAAATTCATTGTTAAAAACTTATAATTTTACTGTAAAATAATATTGTTTCTGTTATTACAACTATTCACACCAATTTATATTATTATTCTTTGGCCTTTTCTCTAGTTCAAATGGAAACTTCATGTGTGAGTCTATAGTTTAAGTTATTTTTTTAAAATACTCAATTTATAAAACAAAATTACTTGGAGTGCTTATAAATACAAGATAACTTTTAAATTAACATTAAAAAATAATCTTATTTAATATTTTAATGTTAGTTTTAACTTTTACCATACTTCCTCATAATAATGTAAGCTGCACTATTTTAAGTTTTGCAACAGTATTTCCAATTACTACTTTAACCATTACTCACTGCCCAAATTATTAAGTTGAAGAAAGAAAGAAATCGCAGTAAAATGAGGAAATCACCAGTGAAAAAAAAAAAACTTAAGTAGTTATTCCTATACAATATTACTTAAAATCAAGTCTTAGGTAACTTACCCTTAACCTAAGACTAGAATTTACGGCAGTTTTTCATTAAGTTCATACACCTCTAATTGCACAACATCAACACATTGTTTACACCTTAATTTTTTCATGTTTCCGTAGTCATTGTATTGCAGTCTAAAAAAATGGTTAAATTGTGCGCAATATATTCAAATTCTCCTACCCTAATATTGTTCAGACATCTGAAAACGTAACTCTACATTAAATGGAATTTTTTTTTTCTTTTCTCCAAGCTTTGGAGATGTTCTTAGGTCGTCATGGACCCCTTACCATATAGCCCAAAGCTTGGCTACTGGTCCGGCTCCATCCCAGCCTAGGGACGAGTTCAGTTAGCAGGTTTTTATTGAAACTTTTGATATATACATAAAAAAATGGCTTATAAAATATAAAGTACAATATAAAATGGCAGCTTAAATTAATATAGTATAGTGTAATCAAGATTAAAAAAGATCAACTTTTTCAATAATATGGTTAAACTTCACATTCTAGGAGTGCCATAGCAGATAATCTACCAATTAACGTAAAATATATGATTACACATAAATTGTTTGTAAAAAATACAAAGCTTTATTTTTATGAGTTTAATACATTATTTCTAATCATATTTTAAATAACACTATCAGACTCAAATTTGCTTTTTTTAAAGAAAAAATCTATAATAGAAAAAAAAAAAACTATAAAAATTAAAAACTTTAATATGATGACTGGTAAGACAGTTTCTCTTCCTCATTTTCATAAAGTTTGTAAAGCTCAAACTACAAGAATCCATAGGTTCATCGCATTTTGTATTTATCCCATCGTAGTTTAATCATTCTTTTAACTTCAACCATGATTAATTTTAACCAAACTTACCATTAACTACAGTTTATCATGAAACTTAATTTAAGGGAGTAAAAGTTTAATTTTTTCAGCAATTATAATTCAGTAATTATAAATTCTCAAATTATAATTTCAACAAACAATTTTTCGAGCAACTTAACAAATAATTGAATTTAAATAAACGTACGTAAAAATTTTTGTCTAAAAACCGGTCTCAAATTTTTTTTCGAAATGTAGTATATTATTTCCAAACAAAACTAGGTTTTATTGAAAATTCTCTATTGTAATTTCATTATTAAAGTATAAAACATTTTTATATCCGGTTTCTCATTACTCTAACTGCACGATTTCATTAAGTTTTCTTCCCAATTCATTTAAACAAATTTTCTCAAATCCAAATTAGAAAGACATATAAAAAAAAAGCTATCGTATCAAATGAGAGAAACATTAAAAAGAAAAGCTTCAGTAGTGATTTCATTATAAACGTATAAGACTTTTCCAAAATGACTTAAGTAATTACGAGATTGAATAGAACTTCTTGCCATGAATTCCAATTAAGTAAAGAAAAATCAATTGGCGGATAGTAGAAGATAAATTTTCATTTATAATTCATCACCAATTCCTTTAGAGGCAACTCGTGAATTATAAAAGAGGTCGGTTACCAACAATATATACGCGTAATTAAAAAAAATTAAGTCAAAGTTATTTGTCAAACATATATGAATATATTTCAGCATTTAAATCAAAGATTTGCTGAATATGAATGCAAAGAATGTCATTGACTTTAATAACAAAAATCAATATTAATTTAGATATGCATTCTTTTTCAACAGTACTTTTCATCAGTAACATCCTAAACTTTAGAATCACTACTAAAGTGAACGGCTACAACCAACATCTCCAGGAAGACAGAAAGCTTTCGCACCGATCTCTTTAATAGTCAGTGGGAACTAAACATAAACTGCGCACCGGGGGAAATTAGAGAGATGTCACATCGTCCACTTTACCAAACTGCACAGTGGGGAAAATAAAAAAAAAAGATGCCACATCATTTAAACTATTAAAGATTGGATTTCTCGCTTATGGCAACCAGAGCAAAGACGTTCTCTCTTATAGGAGGTGCCATAAAAACACACGTTTGAGAAAGGAGAATCTTGCAGATGGAAACAACCATCAATCACTTCTTTCGACATTGCTCGAATGGATCATTGAATTGATTAATCGATAGAAATAATGCAAATTTAATTAATCGATGGAAAACACTTTTTTCGGCATCGCTCGCTGTTGGATCAACAGAATGTCAGAAAACATCTTATATTGCGCTTTAACAAATATAAGACATTCTTCATTCTTACTGATTTCACTTTTATTTGTTATTATTTTACCTCCATTACCGTTATGTATTATATTTGTAGAAACCTTCCGTTTACGTGCAGCACAATTTCGTAAAGAAGCGCTTTCACGCCGACGGTTAATATTAAGTTTATTGTTATACTTTCCCACTAAATTGGTTATATTGGGCTTAATTTTCGTGATCTGAACACATAAACGAACTAGCTGACTTGTCACAGTGTGATGACAACATCTTAATGAATGGGGCTATTCTACTAGGAGAGTTTTTACAGAAACTTTCTAATATAACTTCAATATTTTAATAATTAATTATTTTTCAATAAAAACATAATCCTAAGCAGGACGAATGTCAAATTTGTCAAAATACTTCAGCGTTTAAATGGCAAAATATTGGACCCATGCACTCTAAATCTAATAATTTGTCAACTGTTACTTCATAAGCTTATTTATGAGAAATTCATTGTTAAAAACTTATAATTTTACTGTAAAATAATATTGTTTCTGTTATTACAACTATTCACACCAATTTATATTATTATTCTTTGGCCTTTTCTCTAGTTCAAATGGAAACTTCATGTGTGAGTCTATAGTTTAAGTTATTTTTTTAAAATACTCAATTTATAAAACAAAATTACTTGGAGTGCTTATAAATACAAGATAACTTTTAAATTAACATTAAAAAATAATCTTATTTAATATTTTAATGTTAGTTTTAACTTTTACCATACTTCCTCATAATAATGTAAGCTGCACTATTTTAAGTTTTGCAACAGTATTTCCAATTACTACTTTAACCATTACTCACTGCCCAAATTATTAAGTTGAAGAAAGAAAGAAATCGCAGTAAAATGAGGAAATCACCAGTGAAAAAAAAAAACTTAAGTAGTTATTCCTATACAATATTACTTAAAATCAAGTCTTAGGTAACTTACCCTTAACCTAAGACTAGAATTTACGGCAGTTTTTCATTAAGTTCATACACCTCTAATTGCACAACATCAACACATTGTTTACACCTTAATTTTTTCATGTTTCCGTAGTCATTGTATTGCAGTCTAAAAAAATGGTTAAATTGTGCGCAATATATTCAAATTCTCCTACCCTAATATTGTTCAGACATCTGAAAACGTAACTCTACATTAAATGGAATTTTTTTTTTCTTTTCTCCAAGCTTTGGAGATGTTCTTAGGTCGTCATGGACCCCTTACCATATAGCCCAAAGCTTGGCTACTGGTCCGGCTCCATCCCAGCCTAGGGACGAGTTCAGTTAGCAGGTTTTTATTGAAACTTTTGATATATACATAAAAAAATGGCTTATAAAATATAAAGTACAATATAAAATGGCAGCTTAAATTAATATAGTATAGTGTAATCAAGATTAAAAAAGATCAACTTTTTCAATAATATGGTTAAACTTCACATTCTAGGAGTGCCATAGCAGATAATCTACCAATTAACGTAAAATATATGATTACACATAAATTGTTTGTAAAAAATACAAAGCTTTATTTTTATGAGTTTAATACATTATTTCTAATCATATTTTAAATAACACTATCAGACTCAAATTTGCTTTTTTTAAAGAAAAAATCTATAATAGAAAAAAAAAAACTATAAAAATTAAAAACTTTAATATGATGACTGGTAAGACAGTTTCTCTTCCTCATTTTCATAAAGTTTGTAAAGCTCAAACTACAAGAATCCATAGGTTCATCGCATTTTGTATTTATCCCATCGTAGTTTAATCATTCTTTTAACTTCAACCATGATTAATTTTAACCAAACTTACCATTAACTACAGTTTATCATGAAACTTAATTTAAGGGAGTAAAAGTTTAATTTTTTCAGCAATTATAATTCAGTAATTATAAATTCTCAAATTATAATTTCAACAAACAATTTTTCGAGCAACTTAGCAAATAATTGAATTTAAATAAACGTACGTAAAAATTTTTGTCTAAAAACCGGTCTCAAATTTTTTTTCGAAATGTAGTATATTATTTCCAAACAAAACTAGGTTTTATTGAAAATTCTCTATTGTAATTTCATTATTAAAGTATAAAACATTTTTATATCCGGTTTCTCATTACTCTAACTGCACGATTTCATTAAGTTTTCTTCCCAATTCATTTAAACAAATTTTCTCAAATCCAAATTAGAAAGACATATAAAAAAAAAGCTATCGTATCAAATGAGAGAAACATTAAAAAGAAAAGCTTCAGTAGTGATTTCATTATAAACGTATAAGACTTTTCCAAAATGACTTAAGTAATTACGAGATTGAATAGAACTTCTTGCCATGAATTCCAATTAAGTAAAGAAAAATCAATTGGCGGATAGTAGAAGATAAATTTTCATTTATAATTCATCACCAATTCCTTTAGAGGCAACTCGTGAATTATAAAAGAGGTCGGTTACCAACAATATATACGCGTAATTAAAAAAAATTAAGTCAAAGTTATTTGTCAAACATATATGAATATATTTCAGCATTTAAATCAAAGATTTGCTGAATATGAATGCAAAGAATGTCATTGACTTTAATAACAAAAATCAATATTAATTTAGATATGCATTCTTTTTCAACAGTACTTTTCATCAGGTAACATTAGTATTATTGAATTATTTTGTAATTTGGAGGTGTCCAAAAATTTTATTCATGTTAGTTCCTCTAAATGAAATTATTAGTTTTAGGACGTTTATAGGAAACTTTATATTCAGTTGTTTTGATTTTCAATTGTTTACTTCCGTAAAGTTAAAATTTCATTATCTTCAAGGATTTAAAAAAAAAATTACAAATACAAAATTCAATAAAGAAAAATTAAAAAATGAAATACGCTAATAAAATTCAGCATATTTTCTCAACTCATTGCTTAGTAATTTATGTAAATAAGCATATATGCTTTATTTCCTTTACGGTACAATTTTCCCGTAATTTACAATATAATTTTGCTTAAAGCTCAAACCATGTAGAAAAGTGATACATTAAGTATTATTTCTTGAAACTTAAGTTATTACTAATATATAAGAAATAAAATTTTAAAAAGTAATTTTGCGTTTACGTGCATTATATCATTTTCCTTTTTTAATACACACAATGCCAGTATAAAAATTTAATTTTTTCTGTAAAAAGAATAATTTGACGCAAAAATAACCAGGAATTTTATACTCTACACTACTCTAAAAAATTGGTTCAAGATAGAACCATAATATCGGTACACTGAATAATAATTTGGTGCAAACTAGCTGCCACCTTAACATGTTGTTACGTTGAACCATTTTACCGTTTAGGTTTAATCATATTACCGTGTATTCTGAATTAAGAAGTACAACAATATTGTTGAATTTTGCATCATAGTAAAGTTGCTGAAAAGTTAAAAGTTATTATAGTTCAAAGAGCTCAAAATTTCATACACTTTATACTTTGCTAAGTACGGATACAAGAGCTATAATAATTTTCATACACTGTTTTTTTTTACTCCATATATAAACGGATTTTTCACATAAATTTTAAATTAAAATTTTGATGTTTTTTAATAACTGGGAATATTTAATTAATGGTTGCATACATCGCTCTTGAAACCTTTAAAAACATTTCTTTTTTCAAAAGTGCTCAATAACCAGAAATGAACTATCTTAGGTATTTCTCAATTGACATCACCGTTAACAGTATCTCGAATATTTATTAGATAATTTTTTACGAAATTAGTGTCGGCAGGATTTTTAAAAGTACTATAATCTTATAATGTAGCGTAAATTGAAACTACAAATAAAAAATATAGCTTTAGATGGATTGATTAAATTTGAATCACGTACGTTTTTTACATTCTATAGCATTAAAATAACTCCTAAGCTTTAAAAATTTGTCGTTTTTTTTTGCCTGATTTCGTACAATTAGAACAATACACTATTTAAAAAAAAACATAATTCCTCTAATTTTTGATTAAGTATTACATTTTAATTCTAATGTAATATTTTAAAGTAAACGAAATAACCAACATGGCAAAATTGTATATTAAAAAAAACAATATTCTAAATCTATTTATTATAAATCGTACTTAAGAAGCGGAATGAAAAATAAAATTAACACGCTTGTGACGACAAGAAACACTGAACACTGAAAATAACTTTTTTTTAAAAAAACAACAACAATATTTTAAAACAATATTAAAAAAAAACAATATTCGAAATCTATTTATTATGAATCGTACTCAAGAAGTAGAATGAAAAATAAAATGAGCACGCTCGTGTCAACAACAAACAGTGAACACTGAAAAAAAAAATTTTCTTAACTTTCGCCTCATATTTTTTAAAATAAATATTTACTAGAATCTTTATTATATCTTTCTATTTAATTAGTAATTTTCTGTTTACATAGACTAAAATATTAATGCCAGTTTGAAATAAAATTTCAACTGAATTTTCATACAGTTACTTTTTTTCCTACCATTCTAGTCTTAAATATTTAAAAATTAGCTTTAATAGAATATTTTTTTCAAAATTTATTCCGTTTTTAAGCTGTATGTTTAGAGTTGTTGTTGTCTTTTTTTTACGTCTGAGTTTTGTCAGTGGGTTCGATTATAGAATGAGAGTGATCGTTTGTTAACTGGAGTCTCTGACTAATTCACTACCTATGACCGTAGAGTTTCTTATGCTCATTTTAGAGCTTTTCCAAATATTTTGTAAAGGCTCTCGTCCCGTTGCGTGCTCTCCTTTTCAATTTTTCTTTTGCAGGCTCCCGTTCCTCATTCAAGAAAGGTTACTTCAAGTACTATGAGAATGGAAAGACGGCGTTTGATTTCGAGTGATTTGACCTGAATTAATACCTACCGAGGTTAATCTGGAATCAAACTCGATGGCTGAATAAGGAAATGGACACCTCTGCAGAAATTTAGGACTCTGGCCAAATGAGTTTCTAAAATTAGTATCGGTAACGATTGTATTTCTACCTAATGTTCTGCAAGGGCTCATTTTGCAAGAGGCATATAAATGTTCTTTGTTTTGTTTCTTACACTTTGTCTTATTTCAGCCATACATAGTTTATGGATGATTGAAAGTATTGAAGTTGCAATGTATCTTCTTAAATTTGCCGGTTTTGAATATGCAGTTACTTAGCTATAATTTACAGCATGGTAAAGTATAACTTATTTAAAATTAAGTGACTAAAATGTTAGTTTCTGATTCTGAAAAGCCATTTAAATTGAATAAGAATTTTAAGAATTAAAAAATTGAATAAGAATAATATGAATTTTAAGAATTCTTAACCGAAAAGTATTTTATTAGGAGAGAATGGAGAACGTATTATTTGTTTAAATGAGGATGGAAAAATGCACTTCAATTTTTGTGGTTTGAAACTATCTTTTGATACCTGACTATGCATGAGTGTTATTTAATAGTTTAACAGTTAAGGAATGAAAACTCATTATTTTTCTTAGCTTAAACGCATGACAATACCACATAATATTAATTGCACACTTTTTACAAAAATAAATAATATTCAAACGTTGTAGCATTGTATGTAGTTGAATTTTTTTCATTTTACGAGTCGTGCTAGTTCTTTCTCACAATAAAGAAACAACGCTTTTCTTATTCAAGTTTGAGTCTTTTTGAACAAAAAAGATTACATTAATTCCTCTTGAGACCTTTCTTTTGATTCACAAAATAAATTTAAAGAAATATTTGCCTATCCCTGGAGATATTTTCTCTTTGTTAGAGATAAAAAATAACTCGCAGATGATTATTCTAATATAAAACTAAATAAACTTTAATCTTTTAACGAATTAAGAGAAAAATATACAGTTACGTTGAGCTAGTGCACATTATACACTATCTACCAATAAGTATTTGGACACCTATGCAAATGACTAGATCTACGGTCCTGAGATACGTCACGCCCTCTGCCGGTATATATCGTGTGGGGAACATCGGCGTTAGTCCCATGCAAGATGCCCACTGCATGATTTTGGATGACAATGTGCTTCCTACGTTGTAGCAGTTTTACGGGGTGGACCCCTGTTACTTCCAGGAGGACAATGCCAGCTGTCATGTTGTGAGGGACACCAAAACTTGGTATGGTGCCAATGGGGTTAATCGAATGGACTGGCCTGTCCAGAGCCCAGACCTGAACCCTATCGAGAACCTCTGGGTCGATCGCCGAATTAAGGGGTATTGTACTACCCGTCCAAAATCGATGAAGGAACTTACATGTCTTCTCCAAGCCGAGCGGAAGAAAATACCAATTACCGTCTTGCAAGGACTTATGGAAAGTATACCCCAGAGGGTTCACATTGTAATTGCCTCTCATGGAGGCTCTTCCAACTATTGATTATGGATAAAGTTTGTTTTACTTTTCAATTACACGTGACCAAATACTTGTTGGGGGATAGTGTATACTAAATTTCTTGTTTACAGTACAATAAAGCATTCAACTCTCTTTATTTTTTTTTTCAATTTTATTCTAAATGCTCTAATGCAATTTTGTGTGTGTGTTAGGCTTTCAAAGTGCATTTTAAATTTGATGTAAAATGATTGCATATCAAAGGCAAGCAGAAATTTCAAATTTTGTAAAGTATTTTTATGAATGTAAATTTAAAAAAATTTCTATGTACTTCATAAATGGTAGAAATTTTTTTTTGGCACAGACTAAAAAGTAAAAAATAAAAATTAAAAAATAAAAATTAAGTAAAATATCAATTATTTACGTTTGAGAAATATGGAGCAAATGACTGAGAATCCCCTGCAATACTATTTTTCAAACTGTGAACCAGAGCACCATTTTTTTTAAAATAAACATATGGGAAACCTCTTGTAACAATCAATAAAAGTTGGGAAAGATTGCATAATGAATAAAAATTCCTTCAATTTCCCATTAGACTAAAAGAAAAGATACTAATTAAATTTAAGCAACCTAAAGTTTTTGTTCTGTTTCATATTAAAGAGTCACTGTAAGAAGGCAATGTTTCCAACATTTTATACCGGCATTTATGAACTAATACTAATATTACTAATCTAATTATAGCACTGATTCCGTACCGAGAATATCATGTCTGTTTTACAAAATAGTTATTATCCTTTGTAGAAAATTATAACTGATTTGTAATTTAGGGTTTAAACATCAACATATCAAATGGCAAAAATCTTCTGTCAAAATTAACGTTTTCTGTATTGTAATAAAGTTTCCAATTAAAAAAAAAAAAAAAACCAAATAACTTTGGTTAAGAAAAACTAAAATATAAGTTTTTTAAATCATTCATTTGGTAATTTTTCCGTTAATATAATAGTGGTTTACAGGACATTCTGTTTAACAAAATTATATTTCTCATTAACACACATTTAGGAAAAAAATATAAAATTGAGAAATAAATTTAATCGCACAGAGGGCTTTTACGCCATGCTCTAAGGTATCATAATAAAATTGCTAAATTTTTATCACGTATTACGAACCTTATTTTATTGTTAATTTCACCAAAATATGTACCAAACCACTTCGATTAAAATTTCCAAATTTTTTGGTGTTCCCATAGAACTGTAAATGCAGTAAATGTTACCATATTTCGATAATTTTGATCATACTTTGTTCTTAGAGCACAGCTTTCCACGTTTTCGAAACATTATTTTTAAAATAAAATGCAGCCAACATCATGATAGCTACGTAGTAGTGATTTTTTGGTAAATCTCAATATTTTCCACAAAATATAAAAAACACATTGTTAATAATCTTTAAGAAATTAGCGACTTTCTAGATACAAACAATATTCAGCTGTCTTTGAAAAGACACTTTAAACATAAGAATACAGATTACATAACATATTATGAAATTAAATAGAGGAATTTCTGTTAATTAATGAGACTTATACAAACTAACAGTTAAGTACCACTAATATTTTTTTAAATTCTTAAAAAATTAAATATACACAAAGTTTTTAACTCTTCAGCTCCTGCTTTCTCAAGTCTTCAACTCCCATGACAGCTCATCATTGTTAAGTCGATATTTTTGAGAAAGACAATAATCATTTAGTTAATAAAATATATAATCATAATTTTTTTATGTAAGCACGTTTCGTTAAAATGTTTATTCTAGCGATATGAACGATGTCCTAGGTTAAAAAGGTAATTAACTATGCTTGAGAGAATTAAAATTGCTAAAAAAAAATGTGTAATAAAATAAAAAGAAAGTAGGATAAGTAATTCCAATTATTAATGATTCGTAATAGTAATTTTGCCATTTTATCAATTAAAAAAGTAGAAATCAGTTTTGGTTTTAGTTAAAAAGTAAGATTTTATAGATTTTTGTTTTGTTTACAAAGTACAATATAAATATTAAGATGTTTTATCTGGTAACATTTAATCTCTCTCTCTTTTTTGTTAATTTTGACATAAACTCAAGCACGAAAATATAAAATTAAAATCTCCAGAAATATAAATAAAGTTTTCTAGAATAATGCAAAAAAATATTACTAAAAGAAAAAAAAGTTCGCAAAACAAATATTTCATATTGAATAACTTTCAAACGAATTTGAATTTCAAATTAAATTCATGTTCATAAATAAAAATGGCCTCTTAGTTACATTCTAACAGGCTGCAGAGCAGACCACCGGATATTTTTACTACAATTTTAAGAACAAGTAATTCTAGATTCATTTTTCTATTTCATGATATTCCCTAAACTTTATTCTACATATTTTCGTAAATTCAAGTTCCAATGTAATGTAAAGTTGAAGACTTAAAATAGCGGAGACGGCAGTGGCACTATGAACTTATTAATGTTGGTTAGAAATTAGTATAGATTTCTATAAACATTCATTAATCACATTAATAGTTGAGCAGTATGCATCTTAAGACATATTCACTGCTGTTAAAGAACAAAATTACTATGATTAGTACTATGATTTAATTTTTTGTACCACTGTTAACTGTAATTTAACATAAGAGTTTTATCATTTAATTATTTATTATAATTTCTTCTAATTTATATGAACCCCTTTTTTTAATTTTATGCCTTTAATGTTAGATTTAGTAATTAGTTTGATTTAAAGTTAGATTCAAAAAGTTTTCAAAATAACTTAATCATAATCAAAAATGTATATTGTATCAGTTTACAGAATTTGGTAAATACATGTTGGTGTGTGAAAAAAATGATGTCATATTCCAGAAGGAGTATAATAATTATACCATCACAGATATTAAAGTATTTATATTTAAATAAAAAAAATTGAACAGTTTTAATAAGTCTTACCAATTTTTTTCCACTCAAAACGCTAGAAAGGTTCAACTCCTGGCAATCATCTAACTCTTTATGTTCCATTTTTAATTTTTGTATTTCAGAAACGACAAAATTGACTAATTTTTGCGATTCCAAATCATCCATATCCTGCCATTCTGTCGAAGTCTGAGGTGGTTCTGTCGTCGTTGTGGTTGTCGACGATGTGGTTGAGGGGGATGTCGATGACATTGTCGTCGTTGTTGCGGCAACCTTGTCATCTGTTGTCGTTTCCAATGTCGAAGATGATGATGGACTTTCCGAAGTCGAACTTGTCTCTGGCTGAGAGTCAGTGGTCATTTGTCCCATGGCTAAAGCCACCAATGATAATAGCACCACGAACCTCATCGATACTTAGAGTTTCACTGAGGACGCGGAACGAAAATAACACGTGGTCAAAGAGACACGGTTATGAGTTAAATGCGCGGAAGAGGGGTCACTCGGATGGAGACGGGATGATTTCTGCTCTAAATCTGGCTCCACCGAGATGCGGAAGAGGATCTTCTGTTCGATGAAGTCGTCTGATCCCAGAATAAAGCGCCCCCTATGCCTCCTGAGTTTGTTTTGAGTTGGAAAGGAAAGATAAAAGTATTGCGCTTGACATTTTTTTTTTTTGAAGGCACGAATAGGAATTGATTGTGAATTTTAATTAAAGATTTCATGTTATACTTTCGATTATTAATTTGAATCATGTTTTTAACTCTTTTTGGAATTTAAGTTGCAGGTCAAATATAGGTACATCGATATTAGTTAATAGATTATTATTAATCTAACATAGATAAGAACTAAAATTCGTGAATAAATAACACAGTTTTATGAGTTATGATATAAAAAAGAAGTGAGTAAGTGTTTTATTGAAAATTTCGATGCAAGTAAAACATAAAATTGATGATTACCATGATCAAATTATCATACTTTATCATTTTTACCAAATATTAGCACTTACTATAAAACCATGTTTTATTATTGATTTTACCATAATCATTGCCAAAGTGCTTCCGAAAGATTTTCCGTCTTTCTACAGATCCAGAAAGACAGTGGAGTTTACCATATTCTTGTAGTTTTTAAAACACTTTCTTAATCAGTGAAAATAGCTTCATTTTAAAGGTGTCAATATTTGTGAGTACTTAGTAAGTAAAACATAAAATTGATGATTACATATTAATATGTGAATCTTTAATTATGATCTGTATAGAAAATAACATATTAAAACGATTTTATTTCTTTCTTTTTTTTAATATTACTTTTATATATATATTTTATAAAAATGTATATTTTTTGATCGCGTACAAAAAATTAGCTTCAATTAAGAATGGAATCGTTTGTAACAACACGGAGAAAAAATTCTAGTTAAATTACCGTCCTATCAATAATATTTCTGGTAAAAAATAGTAATTCTGTTTAATTAAACCGACTTATGTAGGTAGTATTAAAACCATTCAATTGGCAAATTCCCCGTTCATATGGTAACATATGGTTTATCAAAAAATTCTGGTTTTTAAAATTGTAGTTCTAATAATAAAACATTTAGCGAAAATACAAATCTGAAAAATAAATTTAATTGATTAAATAGTTTTTGTGTCATGTTCTAAAGTACCATGATAAAATTATCATACTTTACCACATTTACCATATCTTAGCACTATTCTTAGCACTTATTCAATAAAAAAATGTTTTATTGTTGATTTTACCATAATCATAACCAAAGCGCTTTCGAAAGATTTTCCGTCTTTCTACAGATCCAGAAAGACAGTGGATTTTACCATATTTTTGTAGTTTTTAAAACACTTTCTTAATCAGTGAAAATAGCTTCATTTTAAAGGTGTTAATATTTGTGAGTACTTTTATTAATTTTCACTGATATTCTTTTAATTCTTGTTTTTTTCATAAAAAAAGGTTTATACTTATTCTGCTTAGAATTATCCCTTAATACGTAAAACATTATCGTCAAATTAGAACGAGAAATATGTTATTGGACTTTTAAATATTCTCAAATTATTGTTATTTTATACAGAAAGTAATCGCAAGGCAACTACGTAGTTAACAGATGATTAATCCAAAATAAATCTCCACTTTCCTTTTTACGTTCTTCAAAATATTTGTATCTGGTTGCAAAACTTGAAAAAAAAATTGTAAATGTATGATTCATTTTAGTAAAGTTAAAAACTAAAAGTTTTTTAAAAAGTTTTTTTGTTATTCTTTTTAATGTTAGGTTATTATTCAGGTTATCTCAAATTTGTAGAATATTTCAAAAGAGGTAAGGTAAAGCAAAGCACTTCTTAGTTGTTTCGTATGTATAAAGAGAAAATAGCACTAAAATGTTGTAAGGTGTACAGTGCCTCAAAAAAACTGAAGCACCCTGAATAACTTTTGATTTAATAATCGAATTTTCACGTTCTAGTACTCAGTTTTATTGGTTCTAGGGGGTGAACTATTAACGCTTATTAAGACTTATTATGCTTATTAATAAGTGCTGACGATATTTTAAGTTACGAAATCAGACACAAAAACGTACTTTCTCTGAATAAACATGTCTTTTTTTTAGACGGATTTGGATTTTTGATCCTCAAAATATAGGAATTTCGCAGCGATTTAAGAAATATGGTCCCAATAGTTTGATAAGGAGAGTATCCCAAAATTTGGACTCCTTAATGATAATATTACTTTTTTCGTAATTTTCTATAACTCGAGAACTTTTCAAGAGAATTGAAAAATTTTCCACATAATTATACAATTACTTTAACCAAAGATAGTTCCATTCAAAAAATAACTTTAAGTAAATATTTCTTATTTTTTATTATTTAATTTGAGAATGGTCTTAAAAATTTTGAATTTCAAGGTATACAATTTTTTGCATCATTTTAGAGGATGTAATTTTATATGGCAAAATACAAAATTTGAGCAAAATTGCTCAAATAGTTCCTGAAAAGTCGAATTTTAAGTGTCTGACTGTTTTAAAATTCAATTTCATAGGAACTATTCGATAGATTGCGCTCAAATTTTGTATTTTGACATATAAAATTACATCCTCTAAAATGATGCAAAAAATTGCATACCTTGAAATTCAAAATTTTTAAGACCATTCTCAAATTAAATAATAAAAAATAAGAAATATTTACTTAAAGTTATTTTTTGAATGGGACTATCTTCGGATAAAGTAATTGTATAATTGAGTTAATAAATTAGTCAATTCGCTTAAAAAGTTTTTGAGAGATAATGAAATACGTAAAAAGTAAAATTAGTTAAGTTTTCTTCTCGAAAAACTTCCCTGACTGCGGCTTCTTAAGATGTTCTCGAGACATAGCGAAATACACAAAAAGTAAAATTAACATTAAAATTCAACCAATTTTGGTTTTAATCCACAGCTGTAGAATAAGTATTATGTTAATTACATTACTATTGCTTTAAGTTAATCCGAGACAAAAAAAAATTAAAATAAAGAGCATTTTCAATCAATTTAATTTGAAATAATGCAATTAAGCATCTTTCAAGCAGTAATAAAAACTGATTTTTAAAGTGAGTGCAAAATATGGCTTTTGATTTAATTTTTTTCTCCTATCAGAAATTCAAGTCATACTGAATGCTCTGAATTATCTTTTTTCTGACATTAAGAAGATACATCTCAAAACCAATTTAAAATAACTTGTTAAAATTTATAGTTTTTATTTGGTATATAAAAAGTTCTGTTTTATCTTTTAGTTTATTTACTTAAATTTATTATTTAATATAGATATTATTTTTTACAAAAAGTAATTAAAATGTACGAGCTATAATAATAAATTTAAATTTAGAAATTTTTGTTTAAAAAAAAAAACACTTATGCTAAAAAAATGCTGAACGTGAATATTTTTAATCAAACTAATGTAAAAACTATTAGTATTGAAACATAATATTATTAATCATACAAAAATTAGCGAAATATATGTTGTTGCTTTTTTTAAATTAGGATTTATACAAGATTTATGAGAAATTTCAGAAGAGCCTTTCTCTGGTACATCATTTTAAAAAACGTAAAAGAATAAATGCATTTTCAAAAACGAGATATTTTAAGACAGGTTTAAGACCTACTCAAACATAATTTTTATTTAACCATATCCGTCTGACGTTTAGTTTTTCTCCACAATAAAAGAAATTTATGGTCAAAACTAACAAAATATGGTTAAACTGGACTTTGAGGGGGAATGTGACAAAATTTTGTATATGATATACAGTTTTTTAATTATATGAAAGCAACAATTACCAAATGAATGGTTTAAATACCGTAAAAATATCTTTATCATACGTTATTGTAATTTCCTCACAGTTTTTTTCCTACTTGTTGAATAAATGAATATATTTACTTTCCACTAATTTTCTCCATAAAATAAAAATATTCTGATTCAGAGGCCCTCTATCGTGGCTTATGAGCATATTTTACCTGCTTTAAATTTTCAATTTTGATCGTTTAAGAATCGGAGAAATAAGATTTAAAATATTTAACAGCATGACATAATTAAACAATTTTAATAATAATCTCATAGAATATAATTTCACTATGTCTTAAATCAGATTATCATAGACGTAAAAGAATTCACTGAATTCAAAAATTCGTTTTAAAACTCATTCTCTTTTATTGAGTTTACAGATCAAGAGAATTCTTTATGAAAACGCGATTTCAATATGCTACCTGAGAAAATCTCTTCAATAAATGGGTCTTGGCTGAAGGTTTCTGCAATTTCAGGCGTGGAAAACTTTCGTTTTAAAATACAAAAACAGAAAATGAAAAACAATTTGTTTCCGCTCCTGACCCTCGAAATCTCTTTTTCACACAGAGGCGGGAAAATAAATTCCAAAACTGTTGCATCATTCTTAAAGGCCGTTACGCACAATAGTCAAGGGATGAGGGGAAAAAAAAGTATTCGCAATATTGTTTTGCTGAATTTCGAAAACCGGCGCTCAAAAGTAAGTGCTTTCAAAACAAAATATTTACATTTCTATTAAATGGAAGGAAAATGCATTTTTCATAAATTTTGTTTCAAGATTTTTCTTTCTTTATTGAATATTCATATCTTTCATTCCGTAACCCTAGAGAAAAGCGAGTAAAAATAGATTCTACTTATTTATTTTTATTGCTTTTACTGAGAAGCGTGATATTTAAATTTGAAAGATTTATAAAATAATACGTTATTTTAGGGGCACCTTATACGAAGTAGACGTAGAATAAGAAGTCACAATCATGAGAAATTATGTCAGGATAATCTGGTTGGTAGGACACGGGGCCCATGTCCAAAGGATTGTGGGTTCAATCCCCGTCAGCTGAAGACTCCCTGTGTAGTAAATGGTGACTGATTCATGTTAAATCTGTCGAGTCGCAAAGTCCTCCATGTTTCCATAACAAATCAAACCTCTGGGGGTACTGATCCAGGAGTTTCCTTGTCTTCTGAATTGGTTCGAAATTACAAGGCTACGGAGTTGAACTTTAGTGGTTGTAAACCCGAAAATTGGGGCGGCTGTTCAACGACGGTTATAAAATATAAGAAATAATAAGAAAATAAAAAATAGTTATTGTGAAACTAATATATTTCTCCAGATTGCGAAATACGTTTTTCAAATGGTGGTTAAGAGAAAGATTTGTATTAAGGTTAAGAGTAAAATTTGTATTTATTTTGAAAATTTTGGAATATCACTAGACTGCTTGAGCAAAAGTGGTGGTTTTATATTATATGAAGAGCAAAAAAAAAATAGTTCTCTAAAATCTTCCACTACCAGGAGGACCTTGAATTATCGAATTTGAAGAATTCGATTCTTCATAGTTCTTGTCGCAGAGAAAGATATCATTTCAAAGAACTATATTTTTATTACTTTTTAAATTATATGAGAACAGAATTTTTGCTTGTGCAAGCAAAGAAAATGCCAAAATTTGTAAAATAAATACCAATTTCTTTCCACCTTATCGGATAGCAAGTGCAAATTTGAGGAAGTGCCAGAGCGAATAAAATGGCTCGTTTATTAAAGTCTATGAAATAAACGTCGATAAAAGTAGTCTTGAGTGGAAATTCGAGCATAAGTTCGTTCCTTATGGTCAAAAAAAAATCCTGGAATATAAGGGATGTTATTACCTTGTATGACAATACCCAGGCTCCATAGTGATCACTAATCACAAGTACTGACTTTAATCCTGAAGTGACAAGTCCAAAGCCATCCATATACAGTCTAGATGGCACGTGTACACTATTTCCTATTTTAAAAATTGAAAGAAAGCTTATCTGGAAGTCTACTGACAGTGCTGTGAAAACAGCTGCCGAGTTCTTACTAAACATGCTTAGACTTGATTTATATAAATATGAGTCATCGTGGAGCCCACGTTCCAATAAGATTATATAGAAAAGTGATTGGTATATACTGTCGTGCAATAGACAAATCAACGTTAACGAATTCAAAAAATTCAAAATTGAGATTTTTTTTTATATTTGGCATCTTTATATAATAAGCTACAAATTGCAAAGAAGAGAAAAATTGAAAAATAAATTTTGTTTTTACTTTTTTGAAATTCTATTTTAGCGTTCATAGCATTAGCAATAGAAGGAGAAAATTTATCTAGCCATTTTCTCTTAATCAATCGTGACGCAGCTATGATGGTTTTTCAATTACACAAAGCAGTGCAGGCATCACCATTTCATTGTCGTGTTATGTCTTATTAATAAATGATTTTTATTACTATAGTTATCTTATTTTTTTATTCTTCCTTGCACTTTAGCAGCACATCAAAGCATAATAATAACATTTTAATAAAATATTTCTCTACCAGCGTTTTTTTTTTATGAAGAAACGTAATTAACAGGGAAATAATAAATACGAACTCCGGAATAGTGCAAGAGACTCAGGATAGTATTCTTGGGCAGAACATATCACATTGAATGATTTTAAATAACCCTTGTTGAATTAAGTTGTGAGAGAACCATCTTTACCTAGCTAACCGTGATAGTTTTCGTGAACGGAGAAAGAAATTCTGGTACAATTAGAGCACTGTTGGGTAATGACATTTCAGGCATAAAAAAATAATAAATAAATAAATAAAAACGTAATTGTGGTTAATAAAACCAAAATATGTGGTATTTAAACTATACATTTAGTAATTTTTTCGTTCATATGGTAACAGCTTACCGGAAATTCTGGTTTTTAAATTATAGTAAAACAGCATTTTTATAGTAAAATGGTATGGTATTATTACACATTTAGTAAGAAAATTGCAAAACTGAAAAAATAAATTTGTCCGAATAAATTGTTTTTATGATTCCCTAAGGTATCCTGATAAAATTACTAAATTCTACCAAATTTACCAAATTTTATAACAGGTTAGGAAATAATATTTTATTGTTTATTTTACCAAATATATTACCGAATCGCATGGATAAAAATTAAGGATATTTTTAGTGCTCTCATGGATTCAGAAACACTGTAAATTTTCACCATATTATGGTAGTTTTGACCATACTATTTTTCCCAGTGATTTTATCGCATAAAAATGCTCAATTAGAGAAAATTAAAAGTTATCTCAACTTCTCAAAGACTTTCTTTACGTAATATTACAATTCAACTAGTCAATCATATATCAACATATAGCATCTATCAACTAGTAATATTATGCCATACAAATGTATCACTTAATTTAATGTTTTCTACTGTATATTTTTGAATCTTAGAGAACTTGGCGAATTTTAAAAATATTTACTATATTCATTAATTTACTTTTTTTTTTTAAATAAATATATTTGCTATTAGATTATTTATTTATTATAAACTACCAGTTACTCGAAACCGTACTTCTGAATTAAAAATATACTACACAACTTCTAAATGGCATTATTATTTTATTAATTTACACGATTATCCTAAATTATAATCGCCCTTTTGATTTAATATTTTATCTAAGCTGAATCTTACAATGTTAACTAACAAATGCTGAGTTTATAGAGAGTTACCCTTGGGAATAATTTCTAAGCTAACTTCTCATCCGTCTATTTACATCATCGATGTATCCTATTATCGAGGAAGTGTTCAAAGTTAGCTAGAGAGTACCCTGAGTTTTCGTTCATTAATTATATAGATTTAGTTAAGGGAATAGTTTCAATTGTTTACTGCAGTGGTGCTGTGAGGAGTATTGTTTACTCTACTACAGAATGATGCAGCATACATGATGTGTGTTGTATATGCATGTATGCATTTCCCTTGGTGCAATTAGTCATTGCCACAGCTGACAATTTGGCGTGTAGTCAACAACGTCCTGTTTCCTTGTCATTTAGCACTGTAGAAGCCTATAGTAATCACGGCATGCCACAGTATTATTATTCGGAAATCATTCTATATTTTAGTTGGTGATTTGAGACTTTGAAATGGAGAGTGTAGATTGCATTGTAAGTAAATAATATAAACTATCAGGAGAATATAATAAAGCAATAAATAAATATCATGCATTTAAATTCAAATGAAGCAATTGCAATATTACATATTTCTAAAGAACATTTCTGCTGTACTTAAGATCAGCTTAAAATGTTTTATTTTTGGAAAATTTCAATCAATTTTAAGCTCCTAAATTACGAAAATTTGTTAATACTTTAAAATTATTATAAATTGAACCAGTTTTTCAGAAAAGTTGAATCATAATATCTTGTAAATTCTTTTTCATTTTATTAAGTTGTTATGTTCCTTTTATTTCAAATTTAATTTTCTTTTGAAGATAAAATTCAGTATTTTAGAAGTTAAAGAATGATTACTTTCCATTATAATATGGTTCAATTTATCAACGTTATTTGGTTTCAAAGGTAGGTAAAGAAAACAAACTCGTATCCGGTCAATTGTTCGGCATTCGGTTGCCGGACAATTCAAAAACCCAACATGTCTGTTTCCCAGACAACTCCTTTTTCCGAACGGTCCATTTCCCGATGGGTGCAAGTGAATGAGTATAATACTGTCTGCAGGCAACTGTTTATCTTTTTAAATTAGGCTGGACTACTTATAGCTAGAAATTGCAAGCCTTATTTAACTACTGTTTTTGCAATAACTGTTGTAAACTTCTCCCTCTGCTTTCTAAAGGACTTGGGGACTTCTAGATGTACAGTTAACTCTAAGTAGCAGTAATTTATGTTTTATGTTTTTAAATCCTTTACTTATTTATCTATTTTTTTGTTGTTGCTTTTTTTGTTTTATTTTTTTTCTTTCGTTTTATTGTTTTTTTTTTATTTGTGTATTTTAATTTTTTATTCTGTTTTTTTTTTTTTTTTTTTTTTTTTAATGCTGTTTTTCCCTTTTTTTCTGTTTTTTCCCTTTCCTCTGTTTTTTTTTCTTTTTTAATTCTGTTTTTAATTATTTTTCTTCCTTTAATTCTTCTTCTTCTTTTAATTATTTTACTTCTCTAATATTTTTTTACTTGATTTTCAAAAAAAAAAAAAAAAAAATCATGATTGCTTTATACTTTTTTATTTGCTTTTCCGTTTCTGGATTATAATGAATTCTTTGTCATGCAATCACATTGCAATGTAATACTATGAGTAATATCGCTCAAATTATTGTGAAAATTTAATTTTCTCATTCAACGTATTGACTGAAAGTTGGCGAAAGTGGTCTACCAAGAACACTATCCTTTAATCAATGTTGTACTTGAATCTGTTCATTTTATTATTTTTAATTTCACTAATTATTGTCAAAACATCCCCTTGAGATGCTCCAACAAGTGTTTTTAATCAAGTGTTTTAATAAATGCAATGCCGAACAATTGAGTTATTGGGCAAGCGAACAGGTTTAGCAATCGTACCTATCTTGAAAATGAGCCGTCAGGCATAAGTTGGGAAAATGAATTGTTAAACAAACGTACCAGTCGAGGAAACAGAGTCGAGCTATCGAGGTATCCAAGTGTTGGAAAAATGCATCAAATAAGTACCATTATACCGAAATAGCGTTGAATTGTGGTAAAACATGCTCTAGGTCATTGGCTTCCAACGAGAGTGCTATTTACCCCGAATAGGTGTTGGAGACTTCTAGGAAGGCGTTGAGACTATGAGAATATGTAAAAATTTACACATTGGAGAAAATTTTATAAATATCGAGTATACTTTAGATTTAATAGTTTATTTTGAAACATAAAGCAAAAACATATTCATCTCGATCTGAAAACAATACATATTAAATTTTATTTAAGTATTTATTAATTCAGCAATTTATTGAGAAAAAGATTACTGAACAATTTTATAGTGAAAATAACACATTGTTTTCTGTTCTACAGAATTTATACGTTTGAAATTATTTGTTTTCTTTTCAAAATTCATTCTATTGTTTTTGAATTTTTTAACAAATTACATTGATAACTTTTTTTTATAGAATCAGATTTATTATATAACTGTAATTTTGTCTTTTTAAAATGAGTTGTTTAAAAATTATTTTACTCTCCGAGTAGAAGTTTTAAGCGAATATAATTTTTTACAAAGAGACTCGTTCCATTAAAAACTGCTAAATTGTCGAAATATAAAATAATTGTTCAATTGAAATTTTCAGTAAATTAGCTGTATAATAAAAGTGTACCATTATAAAAATGACAAATATAAAATATATTTTTTTTATTGTTTGAGAAACGTTTGTTAAAAAGCGTTTACTATTCGTTAAAATTTTGCTAAGTGGAGGAGTGGCAAAAAAGGTTGGAATCCTATGATATAGATAATGGAATCCTATGATATGGTAGAATCCTATGATATAGATAATTGTTTGACCACCAAAATTGTCATCTCCAAAAATTGAAAAAAAAGCCTTATTAAGCTAATATAAATGCATTTGTTTCAGCAAGAAATTCTGAAGCTTGAGTCATATCACCGTTAAACTTTACAAGTACCTTAAAATGGAGTTCAGATGATCCCAAAAATCGTACTTCTTAAACTTGATTACATGATACTAAGGCTCAACTTGTATGGAAATGGTTCAATCTACCATCATAATACGGTTGCAGTAAATTTTCATGGCGCTTTACATTGTAAAATATTCCGGATCAAATTACGGTAAAAAGTACCGGTTCTTTTAAAAAGTGCTGGCACTCAGGATACCGGTACTTTTTAGCTTAAACCCTACTTTTTTTTATAAGTGGAACAAGTTACGGAGCAAAAACTCTGATTTGCCGTAATTGTTACAGTAATAATAACCGTAAAATGACCGAATCACTCTAATTAAATAAATATTACTGCAAAAATTACGGTATCATATTTTAGGCTAAAAATGGGTTTTACGGCAAAATAGATTTTACAGATGATGCACTTTGTGTGCATCATCCGTACCACTTTATACCTTAATTTAATCCGGAATTTCTTTCAGTGTGAGTCTAGGTTTCTTCATATTGGTTCAACGTTGAATCAATTTTTGTGAAAGTCAATACACTATCTACCAATAAGTATTTGGACACCTACGCAAATGACAATATCTGCCATCCTGAGATGGATTATTTCTCCTGGTATGGATTAGTACCCTTGATCCAAATTCATGGTAAGCTCAACACCGATGCCTACTGCACTATTTTGGATGACAATGTGCTTCTTACGTTGTGGTAGTTTTGCGTTGTGGACCCCTGTTACTTCCAGGACGCAATGCCAGCTATCATGTTGCGAGGGTCACTAAGTGACAGTGGGGTTAATCTAATGGACTGCCCTGCCCAGAGCCCAGATCTGAACCCTATCGAGAACTTCTGGGACGAGTTGGATCCCCGAATTAAGGGGTGTACTACCCGTCCAATACCGGTGAAGGAACTTACATGTCTCCTTCAAGCCGATTGGAAGAAAATACCACTAGCCGTCACACAAGGACTAGTGGAAAGTATGCCCCGGAGGTTTCACGCTGTAATCACCTCTCGTGGAGGCTCTACCAACCTATTGATTATGAATAAAGTTTGTTTTTCTTTTCAATCACACGTGTCCAAACACTTATTGGCAGATAGTGTATAAACATAGATGAAGAAGAACAAAATGCATATTATTCAATATTAATAAGTGAAAATATTATATTTTCCAATTCGAGCATTATTTTTTTCTATTTTTTATATACTCTCAGAAGGGAAAATTTCTTAATTTAATTACTAGTAAAAGAGTGATATTCATGCTATGATTGTAATAACTAAAACTTCACTATTAGAAAGTGCTTAAAGTTTACGAAATAATTGCATATGATAATTTATTGAATTTGAAATTAAATTATCAAATGCAACTTAAGTCAAAGTTGCTTCAATTTAAATATGAAATAGGCACCGTGAGAGTTAAATCTAATATAATCCACCAGAATATGAATTATTCATGAAATCATTCTCCCTTCAATCATTTCCTCGGAGAATATAAGAGGAGTTTCCATAATAATTATTATCATAGAAAGTTTTATTTGATGTTGATATCAATAGAATTTGCATTTACACTTCATTTCAATAAATCTGGGAAAAAATGTGACCCAACTATATTTATCCAATTTCAAAAGTTTTGATACATTTAGTTGACAGTTTGTATAGAAATAGAAATGATCAAGAATAAATTAATTTCAAAAGAAAGTTTTCATTATTTAGGAAATTTATTCTGGTTTTGTTCAAATTTCATTTCTAGTGACAATTTAGTAAGTTAAGACAGACGCGTAACAACCTAGGATTGGTTGGTTTTGTGCCAAAATTTACAGAAAAGATGTGTAAAATAATTTCTCGGTTGAGTATAAGAAAATAAACCGACAAGCTATCTTTATTTTGAAGGATCTCAAAGTTATAAGTATGTATTCTTTATTATTATTATTTTTTTTTTTGTTCTACAATTATTTTTTACTGTTTGAGATATTCTGTATATGAAAACTAACACTGTAGAAAAGGGTTCCCTTAAATAGAGCAAAAATGTAGCAAAATAGCTGGGAAACAAATAATAGTCAAATTTGAAAACCTTACGTATTAAAAATTGAAACAGCATAAATTCATTTTTTAGCAAAAGGCATTGTCTCAAAAATAATGTGAAGGCAGAAATGTTTGAAAGAGATGCTTGTTGGACACCGGCTGGATTCGAACCAAGGACCTCCGGATTCGAAACAGGATGCCCTAACGATCATAGTTATACAATCGCATGGAATGTTAGGAAGTTTTATATACTTCATTCGTTTAAAAGTTTTTAATATAAAGAGAAATTCGCCAAAAAGTGAAATTAAAGTTACTAAGCCACTGACTAAGCTGCTGAAATCGTATTTTCCAAATCGCAACCCTTTGAAGCATTGAAATTGGAAAATACTGTGATATGATGTATCCATGTGACGGCCACTGTGTAAAGCTTCCAACTCTCCCTGGAATTGGGTTGTACAAATATGGCGATTTATAAACTCGGAGGTCCTTGGTTTGAATC
The DNA here is from genome assembly GCA_949128135.1 of Parasteatoda lunata. Lineage (NCBI taxonomy): Eukaryota > Metazoa > Arthropoda > Arachnida > Araneae > Theridiidae > Parasteatoda > Parasteatoda lunata. The sequence goes on along the minus strand of OX421971.1, from coordinate 110,004,610 downwards.
CTGCATCCAGCCAATGAACATCTCTCTCACATCTTTCTCCCTCCGCATCACGCTTGAGACAAGGCATTTTGCTCAAAAATAAGAATATGACTGCGTGGGATTTTCAAATTTGAACATTATTTGTTAGAGCTATTTTTAAATTTTTTGGGCTAATTCTGAGAATCCCTTTTTTACGTCTCTTACAGTGTAAAAAAATCATAGTGGTTATTAGATAGACAGGAAGTAATTAGATATTAAAAATTGTGATAATATCTGGCACACCACTAGTTTATAATAGAAATATAGTAACGAAACTGCCATTTTTTTCGATAAAACTTTAATTAGGAAATATTTTTATCAGAAAATTTAACAAACAGACTAAAAATATATTTTTATTTTTATATAAATTCAATCAGTTCATTAATAATTTATGAAACTTACTACTTACGTTTGTACTTACGTTTCTTTAGAGTGGTAAAAAACGACATAAAGCTAAACTTGATGTAGCTATCAGATACTATTTAATTCTTTTTTTTTAAAATAGAAAACTATGCCAAGCGTGGTTGTGTTTGTTAAACTGTTTGGATTAGCTATTGAGACTCTAGTTCAAATTACTAAATGTTAAATATTTATAATGCTCCTACTAATTTTTTTTATTGTATTTTTTAAGGGATTACTCACTTTTTATGAAATGCTTTATTTGCTACATAAAAACATCTTTTCTAAATGTCTTATTAACTAAAGAAAAACATCGTTTTTTGGTGTTTTATTATTATCATCTAGGCAGAAAAAAATACGATTACATTAACATCTGTTGATTTAATTAATTGATTGAACTATTAATTTTTAACGTTAAAAAATAAACTTAAAAATTTTACTTCATATTTACCTACATTTTGCGCAAATTATGAAACAAAAATAGAGTACCAATATTATTTTATTTTTATAAAATTTGTACCAACAAAGATACTTTAAGAACAGATATGGTTTTTTAAATTCATTAGTTTAGCTTATTTAACATTTTAAAATTTTTTTGACAGATTTCAGGAAATTTATTTAAATTAAAGAACTATAATTTAATACTAAATTGTTCAGGCAGTGTCAAAATAATTAAATTCAAAAATAGACGTTGCATATACTGATTTTTATCTTTTCTATAACCGGTATAAGATTAAGAATAATTGTGTACATATTATGCATTAATTTAATTCACAAAAAACGTATTATTATTAGTGTATGGTCTAAATTACAAACTCATGCATTGTTATAGCCGAAGCACTAGGGAATATATAGTATTTACAAACATTAAACTTTAAAACTAAACATAACAAAGTTATTTTTCAAAAAGTATTAGCTTGATTTGCCCTGTGATTTTTTTTAAAACAAGATTTTTTTATATTTTGGATTGGTGTTTTTAATTTCAGTAATATCATTTTCTCTAGTTCATCGTGAATACAGGAATGTTCATTATATGTATACTTGTTTTTACCTCTTGAATAACATGTAAAAGATATTAAAAAATTAAAATCCCCAAAAAGATTTAACTAAATTGAATTGGAAAAATACCAAGGAAAGTCCAGGGCAATTTTTTAAATTTTGGAATAGTGTTTTTTTGTTATTTTTTTTTTGTTTTAATTTTTTATTTTTGTTTTAATTTTTTATTTTTGTAATATCATTTTTTCTAGTTCACTCTGAATACAAATATGTGCATTACATGTAAGAATTTTATCACTTGAATAACTAGTAAAAACCATGAAAAAAGTGAAATCCAAAAAAGATTAAATTAAACTAAATTAGAAAATGGAGGTTCAGAGCGATGTAAAAGGGAAATTTTTTTATATTTTGAATTAATGTTTTTTTATTTTTATTTTGGTAATATTTTTAACAGATTACTCTGAATATAAAAATGCGCATTATATATACTAATTTTTTTATAAAAGATATTAAAAAAATAAAATCTAAAAAAGAACAAATTAAATTGGAAAAATACCAAGAAGAGTCCAGTTTGCAATATTTTAATTTCTTAGAAAAAGTTTTATGACCGAAACAAGGAAAACGGATTATAATAAATGCAATTCAAAAAAATAAGTTTCCTTTTACTATCGGATTTATAGTTTTTGAAACTAAAGCGCTGCAATGACTTATTGCCTGTGGTGTTACATGAGATAACTACGAAAAATTTATAGCATTTGCTTTGTAATAAAACTAACGCAGTTTAATTTAATGTATCTTATAATGGATTTTCTGAAATAATTAGAGGAATATCCTGCCAAAATGGGCCATAATTCTCACTTTCATCTTCTGTATCTGATTAAACCAATCAATGTATTATTATGAATATTAGTAATGCTATAATGGTGATTGCTATACATTAGTAGGATTGAGCTTTAGTCAAAGCTTATTAATCCCAATCAATTTGGAAAATGGCAATATTGTGAACCCTTTATGAAATCTTCCACATTTATTATATTTGCTGAGCAGAGTTTTCTCTATTAAGAAAAGGGTCTGATGAACCGAACTCGAATGTTAAACAATAAGGGAAACTGCAATGGAGAAAATTGTAGCTATTAACGAAAATCTAATCATCATTACAGTAATGATTACTTTTCCCTGAAAATTTATTGTATGATGAAAAACAATTTAATTTAGCAAAATTTCCACAATTTCAGTACTAGTCTAAAAATACCAGAATCGGTAGAAATTTTTAAGATGCCACTTAAGTCATTTAGAAGCTTTTATTTCAAGCAATAAAAAGTATCAATTTAAATTTATTATCAAATTATTGTAATATCCTAAAATTTCTGAAGTTTTTTTACCGGGTAGCTCACTCGAACCCCAGCTGAGATAATGGTCAATTTAGTATAATTAAATGTAATAATTTGAAACAGTTTGACGGTTGTTTTTTTTCCCTCAAATTTTAAATTCGATGCATATTTTTTGAGATATTTGAACGCTTCTATACTTTGTGGTGGTGAACGTTTCCATCCTGTACGTGTGGAAAGATGCACGAGCTTCACTGCAGAAAAAACATTTATTCAAATATGCCAATTTTATAATGCTGGCAAACTTTTTTACTTTTTTTTCTTTATAAAAAGTAAATTTCGTTTAACTACATTGAAAGAATTAAATGAGGCATACGTATAACGATAGTAAATTAAAAAAGTAAAAAAAAGTAACGAAAGTAAAAAAAAAAAAAATATGCATATCGAAAAATGTCGGAATGTTGAAATTTATTAAATATTTTTGATGTGTATATAACTTGTAAAATGGCTGTGGGGCTATTGTTATTAATAAAAGCTGCCTAAATATAAGGGGGACGAGGGAATTTAATCATGCGTAAGGATAAGCAGTATGTGTCGAATTTTAGAAATTTTTGCTAATGGTTAAATACCAAATATCAATACAACAATAATTCTCTTTATTTATTTATTTGTTTGTTTTTTATTTACTCTAAGAAATTTGGGATAAATTTGGATAATTGGTCAGTACTTTTATAGTCAGTTCCCTTCTTCTCGAAAAAAAAGAGAACTGTACTTGTAATTGCAACGAACTTCATCAAAATTAGTATAGTTACGGTTAATTCTTAAAGCTATTACGGTAAATCTTATTACGTTTATTACGATTAATTCTTAAAGTTTCCTAATTCAATTCGGGCGTGTATAGTTTTTTCCAAGATGTTTGTAACATCAAACTAAAGATGCGAAGGTCTCAGATTCAAACCCAGCCACTGCCAAAAAATATCTACGTCTCAATCTTTCGACACTGGTATCTACGAACAAGCAATTCCCTTATTTCGAGACAGATGGCAGCACTACACTGTTTCACCTAGATTCGATAAACAAATCACATGAGTCTCAAGCAAAGACTGAGCTGAAGAAAACTTTCATGAGCGTAACGTTATATCAGTGGCCACATAGTTTACTCGGAAAAACTTTTGGGGTAAACCTTTATTTTATGGTTAGTACAACTTTACTGGTACACATTTATTTTGACTATCAGTGAATGAAACAGTTTTTAAAGGGTCACTAACCATAATATATGAGTGAAATCGTTTTTAGAATGTGGATAATTGCACAAAATTAAATAGATACCTTGATTTAATTTTGGTCTTTGATTGATTTTTATCTATTAACTAGTATAATCTCTCCGATTCAAAGGCTTCTATATATTGACAATTATATGAACTTCAACCGTGAATGAATTGTGTAAAACTTTAGTCCTCAATTTGATGTTTAATAAAATCACAATAAAAAACTCAGGTTAAAAAGGATATTTTCCAAACTTAACAATGCAGTTTTTTAAATACTATTTCTCTATTAAATTCGCTTTTCAATATGTAACTTATTATTATTTAATTTCAATTGCTGTTGATTTTAAATTAAATAGTTTTATATATTCACGTTTTAAAAGCATAACTATACACAATAATACACGGTTTCATAACATGTGTTTTCGTTATTATGTAAACCATGATTCATTTACTTTAGAGATACTAATTTAGGGATTAGTATTTCCGAATCCACGAATATTCAGGCAGAATACTGAGTATAGTTCGTTCACCAAGAGGTTGATTAAATATATTTTAAATTTAAAAACTGATCTCTTCCCACCAAATAGTCTCAAAAAAGGCAAACGATCACCAAATATCAGCCTTGTTCAGGATTGTTCACATCCTTCTCTCAAAATTAGCGAGATAGTATCGTCCGATATCACGTGATGCGTGATGAAGGCAGAGCCAAGTGCAAACTCCAGGTGAATTATCTATCTATCTGACATAACTAATATAAAATACTTAAATATTAACGAACGTGCAAAGCACTCCATTTTTTTAATGAGAGCTATAAACTATAGCAAATATCTCTGATGTAATCTTTAAAATATTTGAAAGAAAGAAAATCGTCTGCTGTTAAATTTTTATAAATAACGAGTTCAAAGCTAATTAAAAAATTCCGAATTTAATACAGCTCTACCGAGCGAACTAATTGGAAATTTTAGGATCAGGATGGGGGGCGAAATTGGCCCGCTAATTCCGAAGTCTGAATTTCAGAATAATAGAACAAATGGTTCTTGAATTATAAGACACATACACAAACAGAAAACTCTTCATTTTATTATTAATTTGTGCTGCCTACATTACTTTGCATAACTTTTGCAAAACTTAATATTCCATTAATTAGAAGGTATCCTTCATTTTTATAGTTGTTAATCATATAGTCCTAGTCATTTTCATTCTTCATTTTTACAGTTGCCAATCATATATGCAAAGTTGTTCTACCAATAGAAAGTATTCTCGAAACTAAAAAACATCAAATCTAGCCCAAGATTATTCTAATATTTATTTTCGATCTTTTCCTGAATGTATTTGCTTTCGGTAGACATTACTTCCTCTGCAAAAATAAGAACTTATCTCAGATAGTTTTCATACATTACCATATTCTTTATCAGTTTTTTTTCCCTCCTCTTTTCAAAGAAACGACGTAGCAGATCAAAGCATCCGGAATTTAGATGGTTGCAAAAACTCTGAGAAGTCTCTAGTCTTTCATTTTTCGGAATCTTCGTTTTCTTTACTATACTCCAAATTTTCCTGTTCACTATCACTCCCGGGAGATATTTTCCTGGATATGGTTCTACACTGTTATCACAAAACCGTTAAGTGCGGGATCCTCTCCATATTGTCAAGAATGTCTGGAGAAACTCCTCATAGAACTGAGCTTTTGTAAGATCTGTAAAAAAAAAAGGATTTTCATTTCGCAAGAGATTTTGAATATTTTTAATATAATATATATTAGTGCTGGAAACAAAATATACTTCAGTCAGCTCACACTTATGCTAACTTAAAATTTGATTTTGTTTAGAGTTTTGAAACTCATTTTGTAAAATATTTAATGAAAAAAAAAAATGCTGTTTTAAAACATTTATTAAAGTAAAAAATGTTCTTCGTTATTTTATTTCAGCAAAAAATATCCAATTAAAAGGTTTGCCAATTTTTTTTATTTCTTAATTTTTTTAGATTAAAGATTATATAAATGTAATATTTTAGTTTTCAGAGGAATTAAAGTTAAATGTAATTTAGTTTCATTCAGATACTAGGATGCAGCATTAAGTAGTTCACTAAATAAATATAAATTACTAAAAATGAATTTGATTTTTTAATACCTTGAATAACTCGGTTATGCAAGGTAGCTGTACCCCGTTACCCTAAGTTAACTTTTTCATTATACTATATATATATATATATATATATATATATTCCAACATTATATGTTCTCTAAAATGTTGGTAAACATTTTAATTTCTAAAATATATAAATTACCTCATCTTAAAATAATGTGCATTTTACTTATGTAATTCTATTTTACATTTGTAATAGGATAGCATTATAAGTTACACAACTCTAAAACTCAATATAAACCCACGTTTTGTATTTGGCATTTGAAATTCAATTCAACTTTTCAAATTTTTCAACTATTATGAAATTAATAAAATAAAAATTTTAAATAACTGTTACAAAAAAAAACAAGTAAGGTCATAAACAAAATATATGGTAAAATTTACCGTGTTATGGTAAAATTATGGTAGAGTAAAATATATGGTAAAATTTAACAAATAACTGTTACAATTTCTGGCTCTTAGGGAAGATCAAAAGGTTTAGTAATTTTTGTCGAAGCGCTTTGGTGATGAATTTGATAAAATTAACAATAAAATATAATTTTATTGTACGTGGTAAAATTCGATAAATGTGGCAAAATTTGGTTATTTTCTCATGATACCTTAGATTGTGACATAAAAACCATTTATTCGGTTAGATTTACTTTTCATTTTTGAATTTTTTTATTTAATGTGGGGTAAAAAGAACTATAATTTTGAACACCAGAATTTCAGGTAAACTGTAATGATATGAACAGAATAATTTCATATTGGATTGTTTCTGTTACTGTTTATATTTTGTTTGAAAAAATATCAGATATTTTTTATCAGAAATGTTATTACCTTCCAATTTAGTAATTTTTCCAGGATTTTTTTCCTCTGCTTATAAATATTATTTTTCTACTTATAAAATAAACGAGGTTTACAATTGTGTTAGAAAAAATTATACTCTCAGATTGGTCTACAAATATTGAGAATTACATAAAAAGTGGTTTTTCTTTCCAGAAGTGCAAATTCTCAACCACTTTCCTGGCTAAATTGTTATGTAGATCATATTTTCCAGATTTCATCTTTTTCAAATTTTTTTAATGGTCAAGAATCCAAATTCTCCAATAAAACAACGTGAGCCGTGATGGTTTAGGGGATAAAACGTTCTCCTTCCAATGAGGTGAACCTGGTCCGAATCCCAGCGATGGCTTGTCGATATGAATTCCGCATCCGACCGCAGTGCTGACGTGAAATATCCTCAATGGTAGACGGATCATGGGTTAGTATCCCCGTGGCGTCCGGCTTACAGTGGGAGGTTACTATGGTTTTCCTCTCCATGTAACGCAAATACGGATTAGTTCCATCAAAAAGTCCTACACGAAGGCAAATTTCCCCCAATACTTGATCCAGGAGTTCCCTTGTCTTCTGGATTGGGTTCAAAATTACAAGGGTGCGTAGTTGAACATTCATAGTCATAAATCCAAAAAAATTGAGTCGGCTGTTCAACGACGGTAATAAAATAAAATAAAGTAAAACAAAATATTCGCCTTTAGAAAAAATATGTTTCAGCGTCTGCCTTAGTTACTTATTTTTCCGTTTTAAGTAAATAATTATTATATCTTAGGTGGGTACCTTAAACTAGGGAGATTTCTTTTTATTACAAAAATGTCCGCTTATTAAATTAAAAGTTGTTAGCATAAGTACTTAATGAGTACCTTTTAGCATAAGTACTCCTTTTAACATATATTATTTCAAAAGTAATTAACATAAATAATCAACATATCATAGGTAAGCCTATCAAACCAGAAATATTAGGTTAATTATTTATCCTAATAACTAAAAATTATTAGCATAAATAACTAACACAAATGATTGACAAATCTTATAATTAGAATTTTTTATGTTATAAATAGTTTACACAAATAATCAATATTAGTATAAATAATCAATATATCTTTGGTGGGTCCATTAAAAAATGAATAAAATTATCTTTTAATTCGAAAATTTCCAATTATTAAATTGAAAATTATTCAAGAGAACTATACTTAATCAAAATTAAAAAATAATAATCTGTAAAAAGAAATTTTCTAAAAACTAAAATAAAGATTCATTATATGAAGATTATTTAAGAATTTCTGACTAAATTTTTATTCATAAATATCCAACAAAAAAGCATTTAAATTATTGTTGTAATAACACAATATTTCTTTATTAACTCCACTATATATTTGGGTTTAAGTGCGAGAAATGTTTTCGGAGTAAATACCTATGAAGTAACTAGCTATACGCTCAGTGAGCACTTATAAGTGCCTTCATATCCAAGCACTTAATCTCGACTAGACTTATGCAATTCTCTGCTTATTTGGCTTCTCATATTACCAGGAAAATTGCTCACTTCTCTATGTCATAACTATATGCATGTGATGAGTTTATTTGAGCGTTGCTATTGGTTAGATATCTAATTTCCTGCCTCACTTCATTTCCAGCAAATACATTGTGCAAGCGATTAAAACGGAAAATAATGTAATAATTTCCTTCAACTTTTGCATGCGATAACACATATATCATTACTTTATTAAAAACCTAGTTTTTATTTTTTTTAATCTTTTAAATGAACACTATTTCATATTGTTTCTGTTTAAATTTTTGGTAAGATTAATTTTAACATTTGCTTTAAACAACTCAAAATTTTATTAGAAAATCTAAGCCTTGTTTACTTATCTATTTATTTATTTTACATTCAATAACATGTTATTTTTTCTGCTTTAAATTGCTAATCATTGCTTTTAACATTCACTTCATACAACTAAAATATCATTACTTTATTTAAAAAAATCTTGTTTTTTTTTTCCCTTTCTAATGATCAATATTTGTTTTCTGTTTTAAAATACTGATGATCTTTCTCTTAAAACTTGTTTCAAGCAACTCACACTTCATTACTATAAAAAAATTTAAATACATACTTATACAATACATACATACTTATACAATACATACTTATATAATACATACTTATTTTTTTCAAAGGATTTCACTTTTTTTATTCCAATCGCTATAATACATTTTCCTGTATTTGTAAAAAAAAATACTTGATCTTGCCTAATTCGGGTATAGGGTTTTCAGAACTGAAATTAGTCCTGCTTCTAAAGCTACAGTTTATGACGTGTTTAGTGGCGTATGACGACATTTCCGAGAGTGGGATCCTAAGCAATTTAATTCTGATGATATGCCCTAACTTCTCATAAGGTTTGTTATAGTTTTTAAGGTTGTTTGTAAGGTTTTTCATGCATAACATTTATATGTATAATGTTCTGTATACCCCTGTTATGTATAACTTTCTTAAACTTATTTCAATGAAAAACTGCAGCTTGAAGAGAAATTGATAACAAATTTGAAATCAGCGGCGAGAAAATATTTAAATTTCTTTAAAATCCAATGCGACAGAAAACAATAAAAAAATAAAAAAGATAAAAGAAAAAAAAATGTCTCAAGCGTAATCTTAACTTCACTTGCACTAGATATTTCAATTATCATTACTTCACAAAAAAAAATATTTTTTCACTTTTTTTTTCAGCGTCATATCAACTAAATACGAATAAATAAGTTTCAATTAGTTCTCTACTCGAACAGCTACTTTCATGTACTTAATTACTTTTATACTTACGTTTATACTTGTTTCTGCTGCGTTTTAAAAGGTAATGATAATTTTCCCAATTTTTGAGACAAAAAACAAATAATTATACTTTATAAACAATATTTTTATTATATTTAGACATTTAGTATGGTATAATAAAAGGAAATTTTCGATACAAATTTTAAATAACCTTTTAATTATATGCTTAGATCAAGAATAAAACACTTTCTTTTGTAAATATACTATCGGTAAATTTAACATCGAACTGTTTTCAATATAATATAACCAACCAAAATTGCTACATTTAATAGAATAAGTTTTTTATACAACTTGAATTTTTGAATTTCTAATTTTTGTTACAAATTAGTGAAATATAGCTATAATTATTTTGACTGGTCATTCAAGTTTCTATTACTCTCAGGTTTGTATTTATTTTTCAGAATTTGAACTTGTTTCTTTTCACATTGTAAAAATGTATCCTTTTGTTTCTTTAAAATTGATGATGTCTGTGCATCATCAATTATAATAAAGGTAAATGTTATAAAAAAGGTAAATGTTTACATTTTGAATTCATTAATCAAAAAATATATAAACGCCCAAAAACTGGCTAAACAAAAAGTAAAAGAAAAAATCCTTTTTTGCTTAATTACTCCTAAATCAATTAAAATTATTTTATAACTTGTAATCATATTCCGCTGTGCTTTAAAAATATTTTTTTCTTTTTAAACCCTTAATCATTAAGAAATATTTTATATCCACTGGGGTATTTATTTTGACAAACAATAATTGTATTTGTTAAAATTAAAATATAAATATCATATATTTGAATTTTATGCTATTATCTTTGTTATCTGGAATGTGATAGCAAATTTTTTATCATTAAAACATATATATGAATCTTAATGCATGCTACAAACATATTTGTAACCATTATAGATTATATATTATTACTGATCTAGATTATTATTATATCAATACATTATAATTAGCTATTAATTGTATGAATATTATTATTAAATAAAATTAGCTTACTTTTATCATTCATCTAAAAATATTAAAAAATAATATTTTTCATTTATTAGATTTCTTCAATTAATAAACAACAATAAAAAAAAACAATTACACTGAGAAAAAAGTACGTTTAAAACTGACAGAATATGATAAAAATTAACGAGTCTTTGACTGTATGGGAACATTAAAAAGCATAATAATTGTTTCAGAAGCGCTTTTCTGATAATTTTAGTAAAATTTACCAGAAAATGTAGCTTTGAAAAAATGTAGTTTTAAAAAATTTTTTTATGTGGTAAAGTTTGACAATTTTATAATGGCACCTTACAGCATAGCATAAAAACAATTTATTAAGTTAAATTTACTTTTCATTTTTGTATTTTTATTAAATGTGTGGTATTAAGAGCTAAAATTATAAAAACCAGAATTTCCGCTAAACTATTACCATATGAATAGTTTAAAAATCGCAAATTTCGGTTATCTTACCAGAGTTTTTTATTACTAGAATTACAGGTTTTTTTCCGAGGTACGGTTTTTAACAGAATTTTTTTTCTTAGCACAGACTTATGCACGCATTACATTTGTCACTAATAATCCAACCAAATAAATGTTTTTTCCTAGTAAATAATATTTGAAACTTAAACGGATTCCGTATAGATAAATCAAAAAATGTTTCTTTAAAATAATTTGTGTTTGCCAAAACCAAGATATATATTTAAAGATGCATTTGTTTAACGTAAAAATTTTTTTATATGTTATGCCAAACAAAGCATAAAACATTTTCCTTAGCTTCGAAAAGAAAACTCAGAAAGGAACGACAAATCCGGCGAAAACAAATTACTTCTTGAGAAACAATACTGATAAAAATAGAAATTATTTAGAGAGAAATACGTTATGTCAGGCGTAGAAGAAAATGAAAATAACTTTCTTTTTCTTCATCCAGAATAAACAAACTTCTGCATTCTCATAAACACGATATCACGCAATGCATCCAGTCAAAGAGAAAAAAAAAGTACTTGGTGAGTTTTCTGAGACAAAAATGTTAAATCAGCTATTAAATACATTTTTGTATTTTTTTTTCATTAGACAAATATCTTTTTAAAAAGTATAGCTCAAATACATATGCATTTATTTTTAAATATTTTTAACTCAAATGCAGAAATATTGCAATACGTCATGTTTTAGTAAAATCACGCAATTTGTTTCGCAATTAATTTTTAGAACCCTGCAAAATAAGTGTAAAGTAGAATTTTGCATAGTTTGGATTTTTCTATATAAATTTTAATCTATTTTCATATACATTCCCTTTAGAAATTAACTATTTAATAGATATTTAAATAAATCACTTGGACACATGCGAATGGTAAGTAATAAGACTAGCAATGTAACGTTTAATATGGCAATACTGGATGTTCCAAGGAGTGGTTGGGGAGCATGTTACATGAGTTCAGTACGAATTTGAACTATTATGAGAGTTCAGAACGAATTTGAACTCATGGTGTCTTTTGCCTGTAAATCAGTATTTGAAGTGCTTTCTAAAGTTAAGTGGCATCAATATGGAGCAACAAAGTCTATCAGGTATTGCTGCAAAATTCCAGCAAGCCTACTTAGACCGTGATTTATAAAGAGCCCAGAACATTCGATGGTTTACAGAATGTTCAGAAGAACAAGAGTCGGCGGTAAATAAAGCACACCTCTAACTGCAAGAACCACTGAAAATGTCAAAATTCCGCAAATTTGCTCGTTCTCATAGTCGGTGGACGATCAAAATGATTTAAAAATAATTGAATAAAAATCACACCATCGATTATCAAATATTGCCCAGTGAATCTGGGATGAAAAATTCCTGCCCGATAAATGTTCGAAAAATCATTCGCAAGATATTTTTCTTTTCAAATAAGAAAATAAATCACTTGAACACATGAGACTGGTAAATAATGAGAGAGGCAGAGTTAAGTTCAAAATAGCATCTCTGGATGTTCCAGAGAGCGATTTTTGAGCATGTCATATGAGTTCAGTGCGAATTTGAACTCCGTAAATTCATATAGTTTCCTGTTGTCATTTTTCTTGTCAAGTCAGTTTATGTAGTGCGTTCTAAAGTTGAGAGATATTAATATGGTGCAAAAGAATGCGATTAGTTATTGCTTTAGACTAGCTAGCAGTGTATTGGAATCATTTTCAAATCATCTGCAAGAACCACTGAAAATGTCAAAGGACGGGATTGTGAACGTTCAGATCATCGGTTAACGATTCAAATGAATTCAGAACAGTTAAACTTGAATCACACTGCAGAGGATCAGAAATTTTCCTAAGAATTGGGGTGAGAAGATCAGCTCAAAAAGCATTCCAAAAACCTTGCAAAAACAATAGAACACGAGGAAGGAAAATATGATGACATTTTGAAAACGATTTTTTTTTATAACCGTCGTTGAACAGCCGTTTAATTTTGGGTATGCGACTACTGATGTACTCCGTAGTCTTATAATTTAAAACCCAATCTGAGAATTCCTTGATCAAGTATTGGGTAAAATTAGCCTTCGAAGAGGACTTTTTTTGATGTAGCTTGCCCACATTTGCCTTACGTGGAGAGGAAAAACACGAACACCTCCCATGGTTAGCTTGACGGCAAGAGGACTCTAACCCAGGATCCGTCTACTACTGAGGATATTTTACGTCAGCACTGTGGTTGGTGTGAACCGGGTGTGGAATTTGTATCGACCAGCTCTCGCTTGAATTCGAACCTGGTTCACCTCATTCGAAGGTGAATTCTCCATCCCCTGTGCCACCACGGCCCTTTGGAAACGATTGGAAAAAATATCCATTTTTAAAACAAATCTTTTTACTGGTGACAAGAGAGAAAAGTTAAAGTACGCCTTACCAAACGACAGAGCATTTAATATTCCACTTCCTTCTCTCCAATCCCCTCTCTCTAATATGAATGTACAAGATAAAAATCATGCATTTAGGTTTGCTTTGTTAATTGCCACGAAATCCACAATGAGTTCGTATCTCAAATAAGCTCTTTTACTGAAAGATTCTTAAAAGATTAAAAAAAGGGAGACACGTGTAAGACCAAATAAAGGAACAATTAGATATTGCATCACAAGACAATGCACTTTGACGCAAAGCAATTCCAATGAATTTTTCTGCTGCTTCTCAACCTTCTTATTCGCCTGACTTCATCTCTTGTGACATTTCCTAATTTCAAGATTGAACATTCATCACCGGGCACATCATTTTGGGACACTGAAAAACATTTATAATGCAGTAACCGTAACCGATCAGATGCTTGCTGTAACCAATCAGATGATTGCCTTTCCAATATCCGAGTTCCAGCACTGCTATGCGCAATAAAAAGCTGTCTCCGGTGTGTGGATTCCCGAAAGAATTATTTCATGGGATTCAATATTTAATTGTAATTTTATTTTGATAATTTAACACGTCAGTCTCAATTATTTGAGAAAAAATTCTTATGAAATTGCAGAACTATATGGTAATGACATTTATGGTAAAAATGAAAATCAGTATTCTGGTGATTAAAATTAAAATGTGCGGTATTTAAACTATCTATTTGCTCCTTTTTTCCTTCATATATTATCGGTTTACCAGAAATTCCGGTTTTTAAAATTATAATTCTTATTATCAACCATTTGATAGTAAAAATAAAACTGAAAAGTAAATTTATCCAAATAAACGGTTTTTGTGCCAGGCTCTAGGGCAATATGATAAATTTGAGCAAATTTACCAAATTTTATCACACAATATAAAACCATATTTTATTGTTAATTATCAAAATCATTACCGAAACATTTCGGTAATAAAAATCTTTTCGGTATTAAAATTCTTACCCAAGAGCTTTGCTTCGCTTCCAGGAAGAATTTAATACTTGCTTTTATATTACTAGTGTTTTTTCTTGTTCTTGTATCATCTCTACAAGCATTATATTTGCTGAGCTTCGTTTCAATTACGGGCATTCGTACCATTATCTCAAATAAAAGTACGAACCACATAAATTAATGGTAAACTCTCTGAATTTGACTGAAATGTTTTGGAATATATGAAGAATTTTGGGAACAGTTTTGTTCTGTAAAAAAATAAGAAAAATCTACCCAATACCTTTCTTGAATGCCTTTAGCTTTCTATTCTGCGATTGAATAGTGCTAGAACGTCCATTTTTGGTTTTCCAAGATCTTTTTTGACTAAGGAGGCCTAGAAGTTTCTAAAACAAGTTCGCGATATGTTTCAAAAAATTATTTTTGTTTTAAACTTAACCCAAGTTGTATCTTACAATCACGCACTCTCATACTACAAATTAACTTTCTACGTTTTCCTACTAATCTTGTTTCCATGTTTGCTTCGCTGTGAAAGTTGGAAAAAAAAAAAATGATGTATATACCTATACAGACCAAATAATTTCGGAAATAGATTTTATGAGCGATATCTTTTTGTAATATATTTAAAATAATTATCGATTTAGGACTGATAAACAGATAAACATACAGGTTTTTTTTTTATATTGGGCAGATAAACTCACGGATAAATAAAAAGTAGAATATAAAATAAGAGAAACGAAACTTAACTATAAATAAAACTGACATAAATAAAATGAATATCTTTGATGGAAAAAATCAAAAAGTGTAACTAAAAATGAGAAGATTTGAACAAGCCAAGCACTTATGCGTTTTAAACTTACTTGTTTTTATATAAGTAAGAGCAATAAGAAAATGGAGCAAACAGAAAGTTCTCTACCAAGGTAAGCATTTTAAAATAATCGAAACATAAAGGAATTTAAACGTTGAATTTATGTGATTTCAAACATTCTATAGAATTTTTATCTTAAGGATACAATTTGCGATGACAGCTCTATAACAAACCAATTGAACATTAACTGGCTGAAAATACATCAAAGATATAACAGTTTAGAAAAATACTAATTTTATTATTAAAAAAAAAAAAAAAGATGCAACATTTTTTTTGTTTACGCTTCTGTATCAATTGGTTAACATTGTAATGCAATAAGTTAAAAATAAAAACAAATAGGAAGTATATAAATATATCAAAAATCTCCTGAATAAAAATCCAGTACATGTAACATAAAAATCAGTATGTTTAAATATTAAAGTATTGCACATTAACTCGTACAAATCAGCTAATTATTAAAAAAACTACAGTGCGTCTAATAATTTGATCTAATTATTATAAGATACTAATATAATACTTGATGTAATAAATGTTCTATATTTATATAATATATCGTCTAATTTATCTTATCGTCAAATTTATATTATATATCGTTCGTCTAATTTAACCAATTGATACACTAACGTAAACAAAGGCAATCCGGTTTCACCTAAAAATTAAGATTTTATATAGTAATAATTTGGCCAGGGACTGTATATATTTATATATATACAGCCCTTTCAAATTATATTATAATTTTCTTTATAATATATATATATATATATATATATATATATATATATAGCATAATAAATAAATACAAAAAAAACACGAAGAAAATTATTAAAAAAAAGAAGAAGAAAGAATAGAATTCTTTCTAAAAAAATCCTGAAAAATAGAGATGTAATTTTTTCCTCAGCCCACACGATTATATCTGCAAAAAAGAGTGCTTTCTAATATTGTATTAATATAGCCAAAGCAGAATATATCAATACAATAGTGTGAGGAGCACTCAAAAATTTTTACAAAAATTACAACAAATAAAATAGAACACAATAAGTAAAAATAACACGAAATATAAAGTAAAATATAAAGTAAAGTAAAATAGAATATAAAGAAAGTAAAATATAAGAAAAAATAATATAAGAAAAAATAATATATAAAATACATCAGAAAGTAAAATATAAAGAAAAAACAGAATAGAACATAAAACATAATCTATAAAGCGAGTAGCGAAATTAAATGAACTTACAAGAACGGGAAATTTTTCAAGAATGATTTAAAATATTTTTGTAACAAGATTGCCAGATTGCAAAATATGAAAACAAAAGCGCAAATTAAGATAGCGTAACTAGAGAAGTTTTATTTTAAAGTGCGTTCTTGCTGCATTATTGAAGTGCACTTTTTTTCTGGATTTTTTTAAAAAGAATTCTATCCTTTTTTTTAAAAAAATTACTTTTTTCCCCTTTTTTCATTTGTCTGTAATTTTCCTTTGTTTTATCTTCTTTTTGAATATATATATATATATATATATATATATATATATATATATATATATATATATATATATATATATATATATATATATATATATTGCTCTACTTACATATAGGAATATGCAGCGCTATATAATATCAAAATGCACATATGACTACTGATATAATTTAAATTTACACTGGTTTATATTTTTGTACCATAAAATGTTAACAATTACTATTGAAACTCACATTAGTATTGTTTTTATATTTACTGAGAGCAAATAAAAATTGTTTATACTCTCTTTTTAAAGAAAAGATCAACAATCAGACTCTCTTCCATGATTTCTTCTGATGATTACAGATCAGTTTATTTAATTCTTTTCATTACTTTTTATTCCTTCTCATTATTTTTGTTTTAAATCTTATGTTGCTTTTACGTTTACACATTACGTTATATTATTAAATATTACTTTAAAAAATAACTTCTAAAAAATTGCGAATAAAAATAGTAGATATTTATAAAATATGATGAACATTTTGGTCAAATAACTTATAACGAAACAAATTTCAATGTAAATCACTTAACTAAAATATTTATCGACATTCTTGTTAAAATAATTAACGACTTTGTTACGTCTGTAGATAGAGTTCTCTTCGAGTAAAGTTAAGTGCTTTAAGTGCTGAGCACTCTCTTTACTCATCAAATTTAATTACAGTGAATTAGAAAACTCATTACTCATTACCTTACTTGGAGAGTCTTATAACTCAATTGGATCTACTGTTTCATTGGTCAATGGCGAAGAGCTAAAAGCTCGACAAAGCAAACGCGAATACTTAAATGTATATACAATCCATAGAAATGTTTTTTAACGTAGAAAATCCATTCTTTTCTCATGCATTGTCAGAAGTGTTTTATTAATTAATATGAATATCCAAAGCAATGACATTTAAGTTTTTGTAGGAATTTTGAATATTTGTGAAAATGCATTTCTGAATGAGTTTTTAAGATTCTTTGTCTTACATATGGGACAATACATCACTCTAGAAAAAGATTTCTCAAAATTGGCTAAAAATGTGTCAAAATAGAGAAATAAAAATACATTAGTTTGAAAACCCCATGTACTCAAAATTGAAACAGCATATAATAATTTTTTAGCAAACTGCATAGTCTTAAAAGTGATGTGTAGGGAGAAATTCATGGGAGCGATGTTCGTTGTCTGTCGTCAAGATTCGAACAAAAGATATCCGGGCTCGTAATAGGATACTCTAACCACCATATAATAATTCAACCCAGTTTAGAGAGAGTAAGTAAGCTTTTTAAAGTGGTCTTCGCATTTACACAATATACTTTATAAAGTAGTCGCTGTAATGACGCAACATGGCATAGTATTTTCGATATTAATAGTGCAAAGGGTTGTTATTTAGAAAATTTGATTCCAATAGCTTAGTCTTAGAGTGGAAATTTTAATTTCATAAAAATTTTTACTTAAGAAGATGAAATATAAAATATTTCAGAGCCATTTTGACTCATTTTTGCACAATATTAAGAAACCTTTTGTCCATAGTGCGTTGAATCTTTTCGGATCAAATTCAGAAGAAGATTTTTTATCAGATAAAAGCTTTTCTCGTATTATTTATTTATTTATTTTAAAAAACGGGACATTTTAATTGCTTTTAAGGATTATTATAAGGAAAGACATATATTTTTTTGTGCATCAGCGTTTCTATGACAACAAAAATATCAAAGACAAAAAAAAAATTTTGTAATTTTTAAATGAAACAAAAATTAATAAATGTTCATAATAAAATAAGATATATATAAAAGTTTACTGAGGATATTTGGAAACATGAGATACTTACTTGAAATTTAAGACTTTACTGACGACGTTTTGAAACGTCGTCAGTAAAGTCTCAATTAACTTAAACTGAAAACTAACTTAAATGGGCAACTGAAAACTCATGTTAACAATTTTAGAAAACGATATAACGATGAAGAAAACGATGATGATTTTATTCAATAATTAATGAGCGAATACATATTTTACATGTGAATTTTGATGTAAAATTTTAAAATCCAGCTTTTGATACATGGAATATTTTTTAATATAATCTACAAGCATTCTACTCTTTTTACATGCAACTTTCTCCACACTAAGAATTGCAATTTTTCTTCTAAAAAATAATAAATAAATAAAAATTTAATTTAGTTTCTATAATTATTCCACTTGCAATGTGTATAATCTATGTTTGTATAATTTATGTGTATAATTCAATAGTACATCTCTTGCAAACAAAATTCAACAAAAATTGAGTTTCATTTTTATAACTTAAAGAATACGATAAAACTTCTTCTCATTTCATTCCTCATTTTTTCCCTTCAGTTTTTTTTCCTTCATAGTGGAATATCGTAAATGCCTCAAATGATCACTTTAAGGAAAGAAAACATAACGAAAATGTTTTCTTCACATCGACGTTGCTATGATACGGGAACGATTTTTCGCTTTGATCATTTCAGGGAAAAAAATACTGTGGAACGTCTGTCGTCCAGGCGACAAATTTCTTCCGAAAGATATGATCCAGAAATGAATTATAGCTAGAAAAGGTTTCCAACGTACAAACGTGTATTGTAATAACGGCCACGCTTGGAGATTTATCCCATTTTTAACTGCTAAGAAATGCGTAAAAACGTAGAGTTAATGGACCGGGTAGTGCTCGATCCTGTTTTTTTTTTAAACAAAAATTCTCTCACTCAATATTTTTTATCCAAAATAAAAAAAAGAGTTATTTGCATAAGTGGATGTGGCGTAGCTTAAGCGTTTGAATTTTATTTGTGTTTTTCTTCTTTCTTTTGCTTTTGATACAGATATTGAAGAATGCTTAAGAAAATCGATTGATTTCGTTTTTAAAGAGAAAGCTTCGCATTTTGAGTTTTAAATAAAAAGAGATTATTAGTAAGCAGGCAATTAAACTTTATAAATAAATGTTTCGATATATCGTGGGATGAGGAATAGATTTTAAAATTATATTACTTTAAGCTTTGCCTTATAAAAGTAGAGGAAAGATGTCGAATCCGGCAAAATTACGTAAAGAACAACTTTTGATAACTGCTAATTGCGGCTTGAAATAAATAGATAAACAAATGAAATCTTTTAACAAATATTTAATTTATTTTAATTTTTTTGGCCCATGGGAATCTGTAATCTGTAAAGGTTACATTGAGCCATGTTAATTAAACATTTATTTACAAACACCAAATGGAAGTAACACTTTTCCGATATTAAATTATTACACATCCATTAGTTAATTACTCTCTTTATTTTCTGATGATCGTAAACGATGTTCTTAAATTATTTTAGCCTCTTTTTTTCGATTTTATAGTAATAATATATAAAAATACCTGTTTCAAATTGAATTAAACTGCCTTTGTGTTTCGAATGTTAATCCATTGGTACTGCTCTCTGATTCGAAGCTAACGTGTGACAGCTGTAAAAATTATGTTTTCCATTAAGTTTAAAGCATTTGATTCTTCTATAGCTTTTTATTGAAAAAAATTTCTTTTGTATAGTATTTTTTTATTTACAATGGCAAAGTTAAAATACAACTGCAGGAACAAAACATTAATATTATTTGAATATTATGGTGGAAGAATCGGTAGAGTGGAGATATTTTTTATATTTTCTCGCTCTGCTGAGGCAGGGATACTGCAGAGATATATCGACAAAAGCGAATCAATTTTACCTCATTATGGAGAATTTTTAAGTTAACAAATATGGCCATACTTATATTAACAGAATAAAATATCAAGCAGCATTTCTTTTGAAGAGGCAAAAAAAGTTTCTTATAAGGAATCCATTTTATATATTTTTGTAACAATAATTAAGGGTCTTACTGAGAGGCCGTCGGTCATCCAAACCCACCCTCCATGACCTAACGCCAACAAATTAAAATTTCCAGCAAATGAATAGTCGCTAACGGACACTTAAGGAGCATGGGAAGAGGTCCAAAATTTGATAAGTTATCGATAGATAATATAGCCAAAAATAAAGTCAGGTGCGTTATTAATATTAAATTTCATATAATCCGGCAACAGCTTAATCACCAAAAAGACCATAGGAATTTAATAAAAACTGCAACCGAACCCTTTTGTGGGTAGAAAAATAAAGTAAGCTAAAGCAACATAGTGTTAAAAAGAGATTTTGATATTCGATTTAGTCGCGACACTGAATTAATAAGATGTACATTTGCATTAAAAATATGCAAAAGTACTGGAAAATATCAAATACCTATAATGGCATTACAAATATAAATTTGATATTTAAATTTAATAATAATGGAATAGTATTAATTGCACCCAGAACATCCCTTGATGCTATATTTCACCTAAAATAATTGTTCTATGATATTTTGTTGCACCAATTTTTGTGTTCGTAACCTGTATTGTTATGATGCATTGAATTTTTACAGCATAACTGTGTGTTTGGTTTGTTTTTAAAAGAATTTCATTGAAAAGAGAAAACTTTTGAATGTACAAACTATCCAATTAATAAAGGCCACATTATATTTAAAAGTTTTATAAGTTATACCATTAAATATGAGGGTGGTATGAGGTTAAATCTTCTTTTTAAGTGACGTCCTATTAATTCACTTCCAACAGTTCATACAAATAAATTTTGATGCTGATAATATACGAATAAATCAAATATAAAAATTAAAAATAAATATATGAATTAAAAATAAATTAAATATACTTATTAAAAAATTAACGTGCATCGTTTCTTTTTATTTCATTTACGTAATTTATTTCATAAAATATTTCTTTCACCTTTAAACTTTAGCTTTAACTTTTAGCTTTTTAATATAAGATTTCATACGAAAAAAAATTATTGATCAACCGAAAATAATTCCAAATCATTAAAAACCAAACTTCTTCATTTCAATCGTAGTTTTAAAATCTGTCTTCATTTTTCGCCCTATAAAGATTCGTGACTCAAACTCAGGTTTAAAAACAGCATAAAATGACAGTCAACCATATGTTGTGCAAGATCAAGAAACATAGTAAGAGACTGATTATACAATGGCTTACAGTATTATCATAATTATTTAAGGACTTATTTAAGAAAAGAAAATTTCTTGCTCTGTACAATTAAAATATGAGTATATCATAAACCGATTCGGTTAATTTTTTATTTTTACACGTATTTTGCCGACAAGCATGCGCTTATCGGTGCATTTTATATCAATGATCAATGCAACTTCATTGACTGATCATATTACCGATATAGTACTTCATCAAAAGAGACGCTAATAGATCATGATATGTTCTCAAGTTAACTGTTTCAAAACTAGTGTAATTGGTACGAAGATTTAATCAGATTAACTTCTCTGATAATGATCACTTGGCCTCAAAATGTGCAACAATATTGAAAAGACAAAATTTGCCTGAATAACATCATTCTTTTAAAATAAACAAATATATTCTTTTCAGAAATACATTTACAAACTAAGAATTTGAATAATTCAAGAGGAAATTCAAGAGGTAATTAAAATATAATTTCAATTAAGGAAGTTTACTATCCATTGGAAAGATACAAAGAAGATAGGACTAAATTCCCTCCGTACTGAAACCATTTTAGGTGAAATGTTTATGAAAATAGTTATAGTAGTTAATCAGCTGAGTTGTTTTTACAGAATAAAACAAAATAGTTTTCTTCTAAAAAAACTAACATATAGATTATATTTTTCTAAGATTAAATTCTCCCCAGATACTTTAACTTTGTACTAGAAGTAGCACATTTATAAACATTTCTTTAATGGTATATAAAACAGTGTGAAAAGATATTAAACCCAGAAAACAATTCAAAACATTTTCGCCGACATAAAAGTCTAAACTATGTATAAGACTCTTTGAAAGTGGAAAGGGATTTGACCCGGAAAATGTCTCCAATGTCCAGTAGAGGCCATAAAACCTGTACACTGTAATGAGACCCCTCGGATAAACTAAAAGAATTACAGACACAGATCTCGAGAATTTTATGACTCATTTTGTCTCCACTGCGCATGTCCACGTTTTAACATTTTATGGACTGTGAGCAGGGGATGCCAGAATGCTGAACAACTGCCTCGTAAAATTCTATTGTTTTTCTTTCAATGTCAGTCACTTGATAAGTTAGATAAGAAGTTTTCTTATCCTTTTTTTCGTTTTACGGAAAAGAATATATATATTAAATTGTCTACTCTACGTGTCATGACATAAGTAAGATCTACACCGGTTTAATTCAATTTTATTGAAAGAGATAAAATTCAGTTCTTTCTAAATAATCCTATTTTACAGTTATTTTCGACGACTTTTTAAATTTTTAAATAAACAGATATTTTATATATATATATATATATATATATATATATATA
This sequence comes from Parasteatoda lunata, assembly GCA_949128135.1. NCBI lineage: Eukaryota > Metazoa > Arthropoda > Arachnida > Araneae > Theridiidae > Parasteatoda > Parasteatoda lunata. The sequence continues at coordinate 109,981,288 of OX421971.1, read as the reverse complement.
TATATATATATATATATATATATATATATATATATATATATATATATATATATATAAAACAGCATAAGAAAATTACAATATAATTTGAAGGGACAATCGTAGAGGTTCTCTTCAAATTTCATTCAAAGTAATTTTTGTACATTGGACATTTCATAATGAAAAATAATTATCCGGATATAAAAATTACTTTTTATATTGCATTGATGTCTCGAAAAAAATATAATGTTATTATAAATAATTTTAAAATGAAAGTAGAACAGCAGTAAACAAACTAAAAAATGCGCAAAATAAAGTAAACTTAAAAATTCGCACAATTAGGTAGACTAATCAAACATTTAATAAAAATTGATAAGATAAAAAAATATAATAAATGATATTATGGTATGAAATAATTGGTAAAAATATCAGGTTAAAATTCAGTGCTACCATTTATGAAAGAAACTCTTCAAAAAAATAATAAGAAGAAAATTTAGATAACAAAACTTATAAAAGGAAATTATTATTAAAATTATTATTATATATTAAAATTAAAAAAAATCATCAAAAAAAACATTCATGTCAGTAATATCTGTTGAGCTTTACATAAAAACACAAAATTGGAATATAATAATTTACCAACTTTCCTTCTTTCATAGAATCAGTGTATAAGACAGAACCTTCATAAATAGATAGAATTCAAAGATAAATATTTGTTTTATTGTTATATACATATTACATATATCAGTAAAATAAATCTTACAACAAATTCTTATGTACAAAAGTTACATTTAAAAATATGTAAGCCTATTTTAATCATAAAGTTTCCTTAAAAAAGAAACTTTTATTTTTTAAAACATTCTATACATAGATATATTAGATCTAATTTTTAAATTTATTAACTTAACTTCTATTAAATTGGAAACACGACAAATTGATTCTAACACGATGATCTTTTTTCGCAAATTTTTAAATGCATTCAATAACGAAACTTCCCAGATGAATTATGATGTAATCTTTTGGAGAAGCAAATATCATGCAAATAAATTAATTATTATTGATGAGCTCTGTGGAAGAACATTTTAATTCCAGAATTCTAGGTAAGAGTTTCCCCCCCCCCCGAAAAAAAAAGAAAAAAAGTAATAAAGAAAAAATGACAATCATTTACGTGCTATTTATAACACAAGAAAGAAATAGTATAGACGTACAGTTCTTTCCCACCCTCATTGAAGCGGCAGTTATGCATACGGATAAAATCTTATTGAAAAACATACACTAGCGTGCAAAAGTATTTGGTCAAACTCAATATTATGGATGGTTAATTGTAAATGTAATAAATAATGTTTAATTTTATTTTTATACATTCTTAATATGCTTATCAACCAGAAAGCAAAGTAAGCGCTTTGAAAGCCCCTTTAAATCAAATGCAATTTTCACATCAGTCGGGTATTTGTTTTTCGTGAAGCGATATTCTTACATCTAAGAATTGGATGAAAATACAATTGAACGATACAATTTTAACAAATAAGCACACGTTTTGCATATTTATTTACGGAAATCGTGATTTTAACTTTAATTTATTATTGACATTTATTTTTGAAGAATTAGTTCTTACGAATCGAATGATATAAAAAAAAAGAAATATTCAACTGAACTGAGTGCAAAGATTTACATTTAATCCAAAGAAGTATAAATTTTTCTTTAAATTTCTAGAAAAGCAAAAATTCTGAAATCAAGTGTGGTATATATGTTGGCTTGTCTAAATAAAACGGAAATCATCTTTACAAAAAAAAAAAAAAAAAACGCATAGAAAGCACTTCATGCATTTCATGCGTTAAAATGCATTTCACGAGTTAACAAAAAACTTTTGTACGCTAGTATATTAAATACATTTTTTAAAATTTGAAATTACTTGGCCTTCATACCAATCTACTCAGATCTTATTCCTCCGGTAATATTTGAGCTACCAAAACTGTTTTTAGAAAATATCACAACCCTAATACCTCCTACTTAAGCAACATACCTCTATTTCATAAAATAGCATAAATGCTTTTTTGTGATATCATCCGTCCACGTATAAATATGTTTCCTATATATATTTCGCTCATTTGGTAAAACAATGACGTAACTGATAATTAGAGTAATTATCAGTTACGTCATTGTTTCACCAAATGAGTGATTTCATCCATCAGAGTAACTAAACCTATAAATTTTTCCAACCAGAATATATGAAAGGAAAAGTTAATTTATAAGATTATTAAAAAAAAGAGTATGACAAGACATGATAAAAACTCAATTAAAACATAAGCGAAATCATATCGAAGGAAAACCCATAAGATGTACACAGTTAAAATAAATTTCTATATTTAAAAACTTAGATTGAAGAATTTTTGAAATCCAATACAGATAGCAAAAACATTGTGATCAATATTTAAAAACAAAAAACACTTTATACCGACATTCGTTTTAACTTAAGTATAATAACATCTTCAAATATCGTTATTTAACTGCACGTAAAAAATTTAAATTTATTTCTCTCAAGTGGGTTGTTAAAGCTTAGAACATTTCCTATTCGAGAAGCAATCATAAATATGAAAAATGTTTCATTGTTCGTTCGTGTTTCCTAAACGCAACACTTAAATCTCACGAGAATTATGTTTAGAATAACAAGCGACATTACACTGAATTTGTTTATAACAAAGTTTTAGATTTTGGAGAAGATAAAATATAATTGAAAGAAATACAAAGAAAGTAATATATTATATTATAGAGTATATATAAAAATCAAGACGCTTTATGTTCGATCTTGAGGGGACAAAAAATAGAAATATCATTTCTATATTTGTGCATTTATTTTACAGTTGAAAGTTCTTAAATATATTAATGAATGTTCAACCATATATACCGTCAGAGAAATCTATTCGATAGCATAGCATGAATGTGGGTATCTTAAAATTAGATTGACAACTTTAAGAAGTGATGTTGTCTAAGGAATAATCAATTATTTTAAAGGTAAAATCATATGGGGATATTTTTGGTCCAAACCATATCAAACCCGTTTTTTTTTATTTTACAGGCACGAAATTGTCCATAATATTAGTTTTTCATCATTTTTCAAATCGGTAAGCAAATATGGAATAAATGTGGATATAAATAGATTGATAACTTTAAAAAGTGAGGTTGACTTAAAAAACAATCAATAATTTTATATATAAAAACATTATGGTGATATTTTTTAATCAAACCATTACATATCCACTTCTTCTTTTAACAAGTACGAAACAGTCCTGAATATCAGTTTTTAATCATCTTAGACAGATTGATAACTTTACGAAATGATGTCCTGAATAGTAATCAATAATTTAATATATAAAGACATTTTGGTGATATTTTTAGATCAAATCATTTCAGATTCACTTTTTTATTTGATATGCTCGAAATAGTCCAGAATATCAATTTTCTTCAAATTGGTAGGGAAATAAACAATGAATGCCGAAGTCTTAAATAGATTGATAACTTTAAGAAATGATGTCCTGAATAGTAATCAATAATTTAATATATAAAGACATTTTGGTGATATTTTTAGATCAAATCATTTCAGATTCACTTTTTTTATTTCATATGCTCGAAATAGTCCAGAATATCAATTTTCTTCAAATTGGTAGGGAAATAAACAATGAATGCCGAAATCTTAAATAGATTGATAACTTTAAGAAATGATGTCCTGAATAGTAATCAATAATTTAATATATAAAGACATTTTGGTGATATTTTTAGATCAAATCATTTCAGATTCACTTTTTTATTTGATATGCTCGAAATAGTCCAGAATATCAATTTTCTTCAAATTGGTAGGGAAATAAACAATGAATGCCGAAGTCTTAAATAGATTGATAACTTTAAGAAATGATGTCCTGAATAGTAATCAATAATTTAATATATAAAGACATTTTGGTGATATTTTTAGATCAAATCATTTCAGATTCACTTTTTTTATTTCATATGCTCGAAATAGTCCAGAATATCAATTTTCTTCAAATTGGTAGGGAAATAAACAATGAATGCCGAAATCTTAAATAGATTGATAACTTTAAGAAATGATGTCCTGAATAGTAATCAATAATTTAATATATAAAGACATTTTGATGATATTTTTAGTTCAAATCATTTCAGATTCACTTTTTTATTTGATATGCTCGAAATAGTCCAGAATATAAATTTTCTTCAAATTGGTAGGGAAATAAACAATGAATGCCGAAATCTTAAATAGATTGATAACTTTAAGAAATGATGTCCTGAATAGTAATCAATAATTTAATATATAAAGACATTTTGGTGATATTTTTAGATCAAATCATTTCAGATTCACTTTTTTATTTGATATGCTCGAAATAGTCCAGAATATCAATTTTCTTCAAATTGGTAGGGAAATAAACAATGAATGCCGAAGTCTTAAATAGATTGATAACTTTAAGAAATGATGTCCTGAATAGTAATCAATAATTTAATATATAAAGACATTTTGGTGATATTTTTAGATCAAATCATTTCAGATTCACTTTTTTTATTTCATATGCTCGAAATAGTCCAGAATATCAATTTTCTTCAAATTGGTAGGGAAATAAACAATGAATGCCGAAATCTTAAATAGATTGATAACTTTAAGAAATGATGTCCTGAATAGTAATCAATAATTTAATATATAAAGACATTTTGATGATATTTTTAGTTCAAATCATTTCAGATTCACTTTTTTATTTGATATGCTCGAAATAGTCCAGAATATCAATTTTCTTCAAATTGGTAGGGAAATAAACAATGAATGCCGAAATCTTAAATAGATTGATAACTTTAAGAAATGATGTCCTGAATAGTAATCAATAATTTAATATATAAAGACATTTTGGTGATATTTTTAGATCAAATCATTTCAGATTCACTTTTTTTATTTCATATGCTCGAAATAGTCCAGAATATCAATTTTCTTCAAATTGGTAGGGAAATAAACAATGAATGCCGAAGTCTTAAATAGATTGATAACTTTAAGAAATTTCGTTGTCATAAAGAATAATCAATAATTTATAAGACATTTTGTTGATATTTTTTGTTCAAATGATTACAGTCAAATTTAACATTTTACAAGGCATGAAATAGACCAGTATACCAGGTTTCCATCATCTTTTCAATAAACAAAAAACGTTTTAAAATTTCAGAAATGTGTAAAAAGAACAGATTTATTCAAGAAACAATTCATACTTTAAGTTTTTAGTCTCACTTTTCCCGTTGATAATTTTAAATTTTTTTTTCTAGTTTTTTTTCCTTATCAAGTGTTTATTTCTGACGCCTAATGTGTGTGATCTTTTCCTTCGTTTTCAACCAGCGTTCTAAGCATATGCACTGAAAACAGTGATCACGTGAATTTAGTGAAAACAATGTATTTGACATTATTATAAATATCTTCTAATTTCGAAGCATCGACAATTGACAACTATGGCTTTTTTATAACTTAATTCTTGTAAGATTTGCAAAAATTATATTGTTAAATTATTCAATGTCTTAGTAATTTTTAAATTACATACATTTTTATCAATTGTTTTTTGCGTTTGCCTTAAAAAAAATTACTTTTGCACTAAGTTAAGCTTAAAAAAACATTATATTTTTAAAGAATGAAATATAAATTCATAAAATTAATACATTTTTTTACTTGAATTCAACTAAAATATTTCTTAATCAAAAATTATAAATGACCAAAAACTTTAATTAGTTTGGTAACTAGAATTAACTAAAATTAGTTTATTATTAAAATTGGAATTTAATAATTTTAATCTTAGTTGGGTTTCAAGCAACTTCCATGTTGTAACAGTTCTCAAGATCCCGAGTTTAATCCCAAACAGCATCTTTCTTCAAACTTTCATTCGCGACAATGAACACACTGCTCTTTCACACTTCGCCACTTACAACACTACTTCAATCGAAAAACAAATGTCCTGGGTCTCAAACTACGTCGTAGCTTGAACTAAAGATAACGTTTACGAAAATAATTTTATTTTAAGGTCAGTGCCCATATATTTTAGGAGAAACAATTTACAGGCAGATCTGTATTTTCCTGGTCATGAAAACTTAACGTTTATAACTTAATTTTCATTTTGCCGGTTACTGACCGAAATCTAGGCTTGAATTCTTTTAGAGTGTATGCTATCTTTATTAAAATACCAATTTGTTGAAGCTTACGAATTGAACATGTTTGTTTGACTTAAAAATTGATTTCCTAATTATTTTGTTCTTTCAGTTTCATTGTCTACTCTATATTTTTGTACTTATTTTCATACGTGTCACTGTATTGTCACTAAATTTAATTTTATTTTTCGGTATCTTAGGTAAATTATCAGTTATGTATATTCTAAATACAGTTTTGTAATTTTATATGTATTCACTATTTTATCAGTCAATCCTTTTCCATAGTTCCATACTTTCATAGAATGACTTTACAGCAGAATTTAATGCATCAAAACATTTAAAAAGAAACAAGATCAATCATGTTATTAATGAGAAAGAAATGTATTTTAAGATGTAATTCCAAAATATTAAATGTAAATGGCTTTTTATAATCTTAATTCAAATTGAGAAATATATTTTATTTTAAATATAAAATAGTTTAAGTTTACATACATCAACTACTTTAAATATTACATCGATTCCATAATATTATATTTTTGTAGAAACGTTAGAAAAGAAATTTTCTACAATTTACAGACACATTTTCCATAGTGGCGGACTATATTGTTAGAATGTTAGTAAATGAGTAAATGAGAAGTTTTAAAAACTAAAAAGCAATGAACGTCATCAAAACTATTAAAATGTATATATATATATATATATATACATATGTTACCGGCAAAGTATGAAACGCCGGCATTGTATAGAATGCCTGACATTTTTAGGCAAAGTATGAAATGTGAGAATTATTACATACTTTGCCTAGGCATTCTATAGAATGCCAAATGCTATTTAGGCAAAGTATGAAATAAACGTCCTGATGAGGTTATTATGTAAATGATGTGCATGTTACTGTGAATGACCGAAATCGATGGTTGTTGACTTTCACCGGTGAATGTTGACAATCACATATCGCTTTGGTGAATGTCCGAAATACTTATTACGTTCGATTTGATACTAATTTATTCGTGGATATAATTACATTTATTCGATATTTTAATACTTACTGACGATAGATTAGAAGAAACATCAGTGTTTTGAGTATCGAGCAAATATATACCGGGCAATGGCACTTGACCTTAAAAATACATCAGTGTAGGATATACCGGGCAAATGTATACCGGGCAATTGCACTCAACTAGACCTACTACTAGACTTCATACTAGACCTTTGGTAAATGTCCGGTCTAGTTAAGTGCCACTGCCCGGTATACATTTGCCCGGTATTTCCTACACTGATGTTTTTTTAAGGTTCAGTGTCACTGCCCGGTATATATTTGCCCGGTTTACCCTACACTGATGTTTGTTTAAAGTCAAGTGCCATTGCCCGGTATATATTTGCCCGATACTAAAAACACTGATGTTTCTTCTAATCTATCGTCAGTAAGTATTAAAATATCGAACAAATGTAATTAAATACACGAATAAATTAATATCAAATCGGATGTAATAAATATTTCGGACATTCACCAAAGCGACTTTGTGATTGTCAACATTCACCGGTGTCAACAACCACCGATTTCGGTCATTCACAGTAACATGCACATCATTTACATAGTGACCTCATCAGGACGTTTGCCTAAATAACATTTGGCATTCTATAGAATACCTAGGCAATGTGTGAAATATAAACCATTTCATACTTTGCCGGCTAATTTTAGGCATTCTATACAATGCCTATGCATTCTATACAATGCCGGATTTCTTACTTTGCCGGTAACATATATATATATTCTTAAATATATTCTTAAATATATACATATGAAACTCAATTTAAATTAATTAAAATTTTATGTGATTGGTTAGGAATTAAAAATTATCTTAATACTACACATTTTATAAAATAATGAATTAATAAAAAAATTATCAAACATTTCTTCGAACTACCGTCTTTAATGTATATTCCTCTAAATAATAAAAATGAAACACTTGATCATTTGTGTAAAAGACAATTTTTTCAAAATATTTAAGGAATACTGAAATAATATTTAATTGCCTTCTATACGCAGTGCAGCAAAATTGCATAAATTGATTTTTGTGATTGATAACTTTCGAAATGCAGTACTCGTGCCCATCGGCTTTTCTATCATTAAAGAAAACCGATATTAAACTTTTTTTTAGGGTGAACAAATATAAACTGAATACATATAAAGATCTTCAGTAATTTAAACTAAATTTTATTTCATTGCTTAGATGCAAAGGTAATTATCATTTGATGAAAGGTTGTTTTCTTGAAGTTCTACTTGTTTATTAATCGGAAATTTCTTATTAAAATTCTTAAGAATTATAAACGTGTAATGTAACGTAAAATTAAATATAGCCAAATTTATGTCAGTTTTTAATTGGTTATGCTAAAAATTCTTTTATATGCTAATTTCTATTTTTATAAGCCTAAAATGCTTTCAGAGGTATCAACTGTATCATTGAGTATCATCAACATCGGCATCAACTGTATTAGATTACTTAATTATATAAACTAATAAAATATAAATTATTGATTTCATTAACTCGTTTCTTAGAACAAATTAACCTTTAAAAAACTGCACGGAGAAAAAATTCCTGTAAAATTACCCTACTGCGTGAAAGGACAATTTTGGTATTAAAGAAAAAAACATAATTTGGCCGGTAAAAGCAGAAATATACGGTACTTAAACCGTTAAATTGGTAATTTTTTTCAATAGCCAACTATTGAATAAGCAACATGCTGAATATGCAGATAAAAGTTTAATAAAAAGTATTCATAATTTGAAAATAATCATGCGGATTATTATATATTATTGTAACAAATATAAAATTCTTTCATGCGTAATCATTATTTCCTAATAAAGAAATTAGCTAAATACCTAGTGCGGAGCCTGCATATAAAAATGCATTAAAACAGAAATATTTTAATAATACTTATATCACTTAGGTGTAAAGTAAATATATTAAATATTTCTCTGCAGAACGAAAATAAAGATGGTAACAAAATTTCAACTTTGTACCCTACATTCGAACCTTGGTTTGCAAGCATGATGCGGAGGAAAAATTTCTTTTCAAATTATCTTACTCTATGGTAATGGCATTTCTGACAAATTAAGCATAATTCTAGTTAATAAAAACGGTAAAATATACGGTATTTAAACCATTCATTAAAGAATTTTCATCGGGTTTGCAGGAAATTCTGGTTTTTAAAATTATAAATCTTATTACATCACATTTAGTAAAAAATACAAAATGTAAAAGTAAATCAAGTAAATCGTTTTTATGCTTTACACTAAGATGTCAGGAGAAAATTATCAAATTTCACCACGTATACCAAATTTTAGCACAAATATTACCAAAATCAATACCAAAGCACTTCGGTAAAAATTACCTTGCTTTTTGGTGTTTCCATCGAGTCAGAAAAACTTCTAAGTTTTACCATATTCTTGTAGTTTTTACCATATGATTTTTTTAAACATGAATAAATATTATGATGTTTAATTTTTTTTAATTGCTCTATCTACGAATAATATTTTTTCTTAAAAAAGGGTTTAAAGGGAAAGAAAAAAAATAATGTTATATTTTATTTATTACAAAATCTCAGTTTTAACTCCCACAATAGGGAAAGAAACACATGTGTATTTGTTTCAAAGTAAATATATCAAACAAAAAATGTCAAATACATACGCATTTTTTAAAAGTGAGAAAATAACCGCAATTACTATTCGTGTATGATATCTCGAAATAACAGAAGCATTTAACAAAAATTGCATTCTTCTAAACATTTGAGTCCACAAAACTCATTTATACTTTGATATCTTACAGATGAACTCGTCTAAGTGTGAAGTAGAAAGTCTCTTTACCTTCAAGCACTGAGAAATGCATTATGCAAACTTTACTCATTAAAGATTATTATTCTCTTTAGAGAAAAGATAAGTTACCTTCCTCGTCCATGATGCAATCCAGAGGCGCATCTTTTTCGATTTTCTGCAGATTAGACCATTTCGCATCCTGTAAATGCAGTCCTTAGATGGTTGAGAAACTGACAAGTGTGAGAAACGCTGCAGGCGTCATTCCTTCACGCCCCTATAAAAGCGGAGTGCGAATTGTATGGAGATATTCCACAAGTATGTCAATACTTTTAAAGACATAGCTTTAGTTTCGCATAATGCATCACAGATCATTGAAAACTATTATGCAGTTCATAAAAGTTGCAAAATTGTTTATGTTTTATAGAATAATATTAAGTATTTTGGATTCAGGTTACTATCTAATAACTTTATTGTAAAATGCATCACGTGTTATGGCAAAATGTTTTTCACTCAATAAAAGCTGCAAACGTTATTATTTTTTATATAATAATAGCTCACAACTTTAGTTTTGAATAGAATATCTTAATAAATATTATATAATGCTTTAGTTTCGAAAAATGCTTCACAAATTGTTATGCTATTAATAAAAGCTGCATACGTTTTCATATTTTATATAATATTTTTTTTCATATAAAAGGTATTTAGAGATAATGCATGAAGTATATATTACAAGTATGCCAATACTTTTAAAGACATAGCTTTAGTTTCGTATAATGCATCACGGATTATAGAAAACTATTTAGCAATTCATAAAAGTTGCAAACATTTTTATGTATAGAATATCTTATTAAATAGCTTTAGTTTTGAAAAATACTTCACAAATTGTTATGCTATTAATAAAAGCAACATATATTTTAATATTTTAAAGATTTTTTTATTATTTTCATATAAAAGGTAATCAGAAATAGTGTATGAAGTATATTTTACAAGTGTGCCAATACTGTCAAAGAAATAGCCTTAGCTTCGTATAATGCCTCGCAAATTATGGAAATGCATCGCAAATTACAACTATAGTTTTGTATAGAATATCTTATTAAATAGCTTTAGTTTCACAAAATACATCACAATTTGTTATGCTATTAATAAAAGTAACACATGGTTTTATAGTTAATGGAATATTTTTTAATTTTTATTTTTATATAAAAGGTATTTAAAGATAGTATTTGAAGTATTTTCTACACAAGTATGCAATGCTTTTAAATAAATAGCTTTATTTATGCTAAATATGATAAATAGCTATATGATAAATAGCTTTATTTATTTTATGCTATTCATAAAAGTAACAAACAATTTTTTTGTTTCATAAAACAATAATATATACTGTAGATTTAAGTTTTTATCAAATATCCTACAGCTTTATTATAAAATGCATAACATATTATGGCAAAACATTATACAATCAATAATAGCGACAGATGTTTTTAGGTTTTTCAGAGGGACATATTACAGCTTTTTGTTTTGCATAATATATCTTATTAAATAGCTTTAATTTCGCAAAATGCATCTCATATATAGACAAAATGTTATGAATATTAATCAAAGCAACAATCGTTTTTTGTATGTTATAGAATATTTTTATTTCTTATTTTTATATAAAAGGTATTTAAAGAAAGTATATGAAGCATGCCACTACTACTTATTATCAAATAATAAGAAAATGAAAATATATCTTTAACATGAATAAGGGGTATGTTTTAGATTTATATTATTATTTTTTCTTAGAAATTTTTGGATCTCTTCTGACACAATAGAAAATTTTGAATTTTAATTTCATTCTAAGCTTTAAATTGCAGATATTTTTAATACTTGAACTTCAACATATTTCACAAATATTTACAACATGAAAAGTTTAGAGATTTTTTCTAGATTAATTAGAACACACTACAATCAATAAATTTACACAAAAACATCCCCAAATATTAAATGGGTGCTTAATGAATAAAGGAAAAAACCTAAAAATAAAGTTCCGTTATAACAGAAAAAGTTCAAATAAATATAAATATTTTCTTATAAACTTATAAAAAAATCTTGGAATGAAAATAGCCCGTTATAACATAAAAATATGATCGTCTTCAAATTTAATCTACTCGAAGTTACTTCAGAATTATTTATGATATTTTGATTGAAGCTGCTATTAGATAATTTTACATTTTTACATATTTTTCACAAACCGTTATGGCTGTTAAAAATACTTTTTATTTCATTTGCATTTTTTTTATTTTCTCTTTTTTTTTCTTTACTTTAAAAAAAAATGCTACCATGAATTGAAAACTCGATTGTTATTTTAAATGGCTTACTATTTGATCTATTCGTATTAAGTTTCAACAATTGCTTTTCCAACATTAATAACTGAACACACGTGTTCTTACACGAAAAATAATTGATTTGGTTTGAATAACGTATCTCGATCATCCACTTTTGCTAAGAGATTAGTGTTTTAGATTTTAAAAAAAAGTTTATAAATTAAATAAAAATATTTTTAAAAAAATGCGAAATAAACTTATACGAGGATGTATTTTCTCGTAAATTAAATTTTATTGAAAGTACCTTTTTTCTCCTTGAAGTGCTCCTAATAAAAAAATGAACGTATAAATACTTTCAGTAACTCTTATTGAAAACAGAAATCTTAGAATACAACAAATGTTTTTCGACTCCGATTCAGATAAATTCTTTAATTTAGATAAGAATTTAAATTAAAGAAAAGAGAACATTTCTACAACAACGATTGAAGAACAAAGCAATTCGTTTTCTTACCGTTTATTTTTCTTCTATCTCTATTCATTGGGTTATATTTTTAAAGAAATTCTTATTCATCTTCTAGATTAAAGAATGTTTTTTTCTACACAGCTAAAACTGACATTGAAAATATTACATTTAATTTGAAAAAATTTTACCATTTTTATAAAATAACTTTCCAATCCCCATAGAAACTTATATAACGTCGTATAACTTCCCTATTTAATTCTAAAGATATACGAGTTTTTATTTACCTATAAATATCATAAATATCATATTTTTAATTCCTTGTTGAAAGAAACGATTGCAAATAAAATTGCAAAATGCATAACTTGACACATGATTGTGGAAAAACATAAAATGAAACAAACAGTAAAAAAGGCACTTCATTTGTTAAATTATCAGAAAATCCAAATAATTTTATAATAATAAGTTTCATGATTTTTTTGAGTTATAAATTTTACTAATATGCTTAAACTTTCAGGATGTCATTTGCATTAGTTGTGGGAAGTAATTACCAAACTCAAAAGATAATTTTAAATTTAAGAGTTTTAAATAATTTTTATAAAACAAAAAAAGATGCAAACCAAAAATTACACACACTTGTTCTATATTACATTCAATTTGAGAAAAACCAGGCAGTAATTTAATTATAGTAATAAATTTATTTCAATGTTTTAAATTATATAAGCAGTTAATACATAATAATAATAACAACAATATATAATTGTTGTTAATGAAATATATTTTATTAAATAAAATCCGATTTTGAGATCTTTTGAAAGTTATGTAAAATAATTACTTCCCAGATAGCAAAGAACCTTACTGCACGCGTTTTATTTTTATTTTTATTTGATTAGCATTGAAATGTTGAAAAATTAAACCCTTTTCAAACTTAGTAAACATATTAGTGTGCAAAGATTGATTCCTTAAAGATTGAGTAAAATCATGCTAAAATCTCATTTTTTAGCTTTTACACTAAACCTCGTTTTTGCCTTTTTTTCATTCTAGCTTTGTCCAGAATATCAAATTCAACATATGATATGTGTTTAAAACATAGTAATCAGGCTAACCTGTTTTTATAAAGTATTGAAGAAAGTACATAAAAGCCTGCGAGTGGAAACTTTGCATCAGTGATCATAAAATCTAAAATAAAACTTGAGAAGGTGAATTTATCCTCGGTTTAAAAACACTACCTAAATTTGTGAATAATGATTCATCCTCAATTTCAAAAGGTTTATCTAACCTTGTTTTGTAAAGGCAGATTCAATCTCGATATAAAAAGGCTGTTCATGCAAGCTTAAGGTAAAACTAGCATAGTTAAATTAAACATAACATTCAAGCTTGTTTAGTTTATTTGTTAATCATCTTAGTAAACCTTGTTGGGTTTTTAGATAAAGGTTGTTGCTGACATTAAAGTCAACTTTACATTTCTGTTTGGCCTTATTATGTCATTTTCTTTTATTTTAAATTGTTAATATAAAAGAAAAATTTTGGTTTAAAAAAAATAACCAAATCTAAGCAAATTAATGTCCGAAATCAATTCAGTCTACAGCATAATATTTTAATTGTTAGTAATTCTGAGATACAAACAAGAGCTTTAACTTCTCGAGGAATATTCAGGAAATAAATCAATAGGAATGTATTATCTATGAGGGAAATTATAAATCATCGTACCTACATGCATCTTACTTGGAGAATTCGTAATTACAAAATCTCAAACAAGTTGGGTTTGGGCTGATTAACCAATTTTAAATCAACTGATACAATTTCCCTACGAGAAATGAAAATTTTGTAGGTAACAGGTGCAATACTAGGAGGTTAAAATTAATTAAATTTTCACCAAAGCAGTTGCAATGTATGTCCCTCATATTCCCTTAAACACTACGATTGTATACGCTGATTTAAATTTTCTCGCAGGATTGTATCTTTAATTCACACACTACTTTAAAGGAGAACGAAAAAATAATTATAAACACAACTTTTTCTTTTAAATGTTATAAATACTTAAAATCGTTCATTAAGTTCAAATAATATTTGAACTAAACTGCAAAAAATTCCAGATCAAATTACGGTAAAAAGAAAGAGTACTCAGAGTACTGTTTACCGTAAAATCCGTTTTTAGCGGAACATGTCGTAATAAAAATCTGATCTATCGTAAATTTTGCAGTAATAATTAACGTAAAAATACTAAACCACACTAATTAAATAAATATTGCTGCTAAAAATGCAATATGATATTTTACAGTAAAAATTTATTTTATGGTGAATCGGTTTTACGGATGATGTATTCGAACCACCAGTACTTTATACCATAATTTGATCAGGATTTTTTTACAATGTTATTCTAAATAACTGATAAGCAAAATTTACACGTTCTAAGATGGAAAAAAACTCATTTCATACATAGTTTTTCAAAAAAAATTTTTTATACGTAATTCCTTAAGAAAGTTTATGAACTAAAGCAGAAAGAATTCTTGCTAGATAGATCCATACAATCTATCTTTCCACGATCCGTACAATCTATCTTTTGATTGTAAATGATGTATATTGATTGATGTTTCACTACTTCATTGTATGTTGCTGTTGGGGAAAAGAAAAGTGTCACATTACTTACCCTTTTTTCAAAACAAGCTTATGAGTTTTCAAGCCTTTTATATGGTAGCACCGAACGAATAATGGATTTTATCCTTTCTCTGAAAATTAAATTTTACTGAAAAATA
Source organism: Parasteatoda lunata (assembly GCA_949128135.1). Taxonomy (NCBI): domain Eukaryota; kingdom Metazoa; phylum Arthropoda; class Arachnida; order Araneae; family Theridiidae; genus Parasteatoda; species Parasteatoda lunata. The sequence goes on along the minus strand of OX421971.1, from coordinate 109,965,802 downwards.
ACAGTGTTATATATATATATATATATATATTACGAAACGAGGAGTTTAAATACCGTATATTTTGTTTTGTTTTTTCAATCAAAAAATATGATGTACTAGAAATGTCACTAATATATTGAGCGGCAATTTTACCAGGATTTTTTTCTCCGTTTAACTTGTGTTCTTTCCTTTGATTTTTGAAATAAATTAGGCCCCAATTCATCGCTTTGAGCAATAATAAACACCGAATAAGGATAAATACACAGTTAAGGCGTTATTATGTTTGGAATTTTTATGACTCAGTTATTAAAGATATCAAAGGAATGCAATAATGGGAGCAGTAGTCAATAAAATAGGTAATGTTCCTAACTTAAATGATTCTTTTGCCAATATTTGTCGTTCCCTTTTTTTCTAGCAATATATTGGTTCTGTGATTATTGTTTACAGAAAACAAAATCGAAAATATAACATTCTTTTTTCCTTTCCCATTTTTCTTGTTATTTCATGCAAAATCTGACAAATTTTGCACCCGAAAAGTTTTGACACTTACTACTTATATACACTGCTAGAAATTTTTCGGAAAAAAAATGGTTAAAAAAATAATTTATTAAATTGTTTTTTTTTTACCCTTCACAAACAAAACAGTCAAATAACCATACATAGATGGTACTCAAACTGTTAACTTTGAGAAAAGCCGTTCGTTAATTTTTTTAACCTAACACTGTTAAATAACCAGAGTTTTATCTTACCAACTAGAAGGCTAATCTGTTCTTTGGTTTGAGTCCCAGCGGATGGACTGACTGCTGTTGGTTATTTTACCGTGATTTTAGAATGAAAATTCAAATAGTGTAGTGTAATCTTTGACCTTACCTTGACCCTTCCAACAATGTACTGAAGAATTTATTCATTTTTTTTTTTTTTAATTTCTTTATTTACTTGTGAGAGATTTTTTCATTTTTTTCATTTTTTATTTTTTATTTTTTATTATCTTTCAAGTAGTTTTTTATATTTTTCTCTTAAAAAATAAGATAAGTACGACAAAAAAAATCAAATTTAAAAATTTTTAAAAATTTTTAAATTTGAAAAAAAACATTTAGCTGTGTGTCTCCATGTTGTAAGTCAAATAAGTTTAAACTTCAAATATAAATTACTTAAAATATAAATTACTTAAAATATAATTTTTTATAAGGATAGAAAATTTAAATAAGATTTAACTGAACAAAACATTGATTAAAGTTAAAGTTTGAGTAAATCCGGGTTCAAGATTCAAGTATTTTACGAAAAAAATACTGAAATAGTACTACTTTAACACCTTCTTAAAATGCATTCTTTTTTTAAATCAATCAGACTTTTTATATATGAACTTATTTAATTTTATTATGCATTAGAAAAAAAGGGAAATTATAGAAAGAATAGAAATAAAACAAAGTAAAATATAATAAATTAAGGAAAATATATTCAAATATAAAGATATTGGTAAGCTATCTTTTGTTTCATAAAGAATTCCTAATTAAATATTACTTTTTTTCAAAATTACTTAATAAAACTTTTCCGAGAAAGTACTTACAGTAGTTTCATACGTGAACAATAAAGAAAAGAACTATTTAAGCCTAACCACCGAAAGTAACTTTACGCTAAATTAACTCAATCCAGATTAGCATTCCCTTAGGAGAAGGGTAAGTATTCTTGAATCCCATTCTGATTAGTCAGTTATTCCCATTCTGCTAGCTACTATGGCTGATTAACCATTAGCCTATTTCATATAGACTCCGCTGACATAGCCCTACGGCATTTCCCTTTGCAACAAGAGTGTGTGTGATATAGGAGATATCGAAGTAGTGACAGCTCAACCAAAATTACAGATTTAAGAAAAGGAAATTCTAATTATATTTCTAATTCCAGAAACTCACAGGAATTCTTTAAATTTATTTCTCATTAAAGAAACTTTGTGCAACTGATTTTTAATATGTATGGCTGGAAATTAACACAATTATTTATGATTTACATTTAAATAAGTAAGTTAAAAATTTGCAGCCAGTAAATGAATACATTTTAATAAAATGTTTCATAAACTTTTCTTTTAAAATACTCGAGAAAACAATCGAAAACTATGTGCACTGTGTAAATAATCATAAAATTTTAAAATAATCATAAAATTTAAAAATAAATAATCATAAAAGATATTCTCGAAACTGTTTTTAGCTTTTAGCTTCTCAAAAAATAATATTTATACGGGACTGAAATTTAACATTCTACTAAACAATTACAGTTCATTAATCTAGTTAAAGTTTTAACTTCCCGAAAGCTCAGCTTTTCCTGATAAATAACGACTTAGATCCTTAAATGTAATAAAATAATTTTAACTTCTCTAATATTGTTTTTAATTCAATAATTAATTAATAACCAACCTAAGTATTTCCTTTCTTCAAATTATTGAAAACTTGCTCTTTCTTATTCTTTCTTTTCTAATTATGGAAATGTTCTTCAAATTATTGAAAAATGCACATTCACTTAAATTTTACTACTTTATAATTTTTGAAAGAATCGGCTTTTTAAAACAAAAATATTATATTTTATAACTGATTGCGTGAATGATTCGGGCACAGAATTGGTGATTTGGTGTCAAAAACTTATTAGTGTAAGTAACTTTTAATAAAAGAGAAATAAATATTCATATTTAATAAATAAAAATTAAATATTGTTTTCTAAAAAAATATGTAACTAATATTAAATCAATACAACTCAATTTAAAAATTCCAAGAGTTCAAGAGTTCGTGGGTTCGATCCCCACCAGCCAAACACTCCCCGTGTAGTAAATGGTGACTGATGCACGTTAAATCTGTCGAGTCGCAAAGTCCTCCATATTCCCATAACAAATCAATACCTCTGGTTGTACTGATGCAGGACTTTCCTTGTCTTCTGGATTGGTTCAAAATTACAAGGTTACGGAGTTGAATATTAGTAGTCGTAAATCCAAAATTGGATCGGTTGTTCAACGACGGATATAATATAAAATAAAAAAAACCAAACTAATATGCAATATTTCAGCGTTTCTCAACCTTTCAGTATTTGCGGCCCAGTTTTCAATCATAATTTTCATCGCGCCCCTGGTGCTCACAATTGGATACAACAATAATGTATATTGAGTATTTTAAATTCTGTTTTTAAAATATTTTTAATTAACTGCCGAAACTAAAATAAAAGCGAGCCAACGGCGGGAAGAAATCATCTTCAATCTTGCATTTTGAAAGTGGGACGGTGAACAGGTGAAGCCAGTAAAAGTGAAGAAAATTTAAATATTAAATTTAAAGTGAAAGCCAAACAAGGAGGTAAAGTTAAAATAATATGATCGTAGAAAAATTTGTTGAAAGTTAACCTAGACGGGGGGAATTAAATTTAGAAACAGTGAATACATTTTTTTGAATAATAAAAGAAATAAAACAGAAGCATAACTAAACAATATAAAAAGTCATGCTTGTGGAAAGGCATCCGCACCACCGATGGCGTCTCGAACATACGATGAGCAAATGTTTTCTCATAGGAAGAAGGAAAATTTTTTATAACTCAAGTTTAAATTCCAGCCAGTCTCATTCGAGTTGATCCTTCTATCGCTATCGAATCTATCGTGAATGTGAAGGTTATATATATATATATATATATATTCTTGTTAATTGCAATTCACCGAATTAAATATTCACGGCAGCAGATTTATGCAGACTCATGGAAATATTTTTAAAGGGAAGTATGCGAGCATTAGACGATAGTCAAGTCTCAACAAGTACACAGACGAGCTTGGTTTCGAAAATAAAAGCAAGAAAATATTCTCAAGAATACTTAAATTTTGGGTTTACCAGTACTGAAGTAAATGAATAAGAAAGGCCCCTGTTTATCATTTGCTCAAAAATGCTGGCAACAGACAGCATGAAACCTAATAAGCATAACGACATTTGGAAAAGCTTCATAGTGAGTACGTTTGAAGATAATTCTATATATAATAAACTATGTTTGGAGATAATTTTACAAAAAAATTGCAGTCCATACCTCTTTCAAATGATACTGTTGTTCGTCGAATTGGTGATATAGCTGAAAATGTACAGTGTCACCTTTTCTCTAAGTTGAGTGACAATTTATTTTCAATACAGCTCGAGGAAGCAACCGATAGTAATAAAGGTGCTCATTTCATTGCCCATGTTCGATTTCGTGATAATATGTCAGTAGTAGAATAACTACTTTTCTGCAAAACAACAACACTCGCATTATTTGCTATTCTAAATGATTTTATATACGAGGCAAACATAGAATGGAAAAATTTAGTTGGAATATGCACCTATGGTGTTCGTTCAATGTCAGGAAGATTCCAAAGTATACAAGCACTTATAAAACAAAAATCGCCTCAGTGCGTCTGGAGCATTGCATGATTCACGGAGAAGCTTTGACTTCGAAAGATAATAATGTTAAAATAAATGTTAAAATTTGGGCAAAGGCGTAGCATAAAAACTATTTATACAATCGAACTTACTTTTTAATTTTGCATTTGTTACTTAACATTTATCAATAGGAAATATAATTTTGAAAACCAGAATTTCCTGTAAACCGTTATCATAAGAACAGAACAATTACCAAATGAACGGTTTAAATAATGCATATTTCGGTTTTAGTACCAGAATACTGGTTATTTTTCAAGGAATGATTTTACCATACATTGGGGAAATTTTACCGTAATTTTTTTCTCCGTGTAAGTTTTATGTGAAGGGATTATTGGTTTTTATTTGAGTATTCCTTTAAAGTTGTTATCTTTACGTTTATAAGTAAACCAAACTTGTCAAGCATATGATTCAATCGGAAAAACAGAATCATTTTTTTATATTCCAGTGATTACGATGAACGCAAAGGGATATTACATCAAAGAGTGTAAAATCGTGTTCTATTTTAAATTTTTCACGAGTAATTTTTTCTATTTTGCATGCTGTGCTCTAAATTTTTCATACTGCTATGTCATGCAAAATTTTTCGCAAAAATGAGAAAAAAAAATCTTTTAAATTTATAAGTTTATAAGATTGATGAATTTACTTTTCGATGCATCTGAATATGCTAGGTTTCAATTGTTAAAAATCTAGGTTATTTTAAGAACTTATTTCCTTATCCAGAAATTGGAAAAAGTATGATAATATGATCTTGATAAAAATAACTTTAACAGTTTTTTAAGTTCAATTTTAAGGAAAAAACGAAAAAAGAGTCTCATCTCGCAATCAGAACGCAATACATACACTCAAAATACAATGCATCAATCACAATATTTTTAATTAACAAAAAAATAACCTCTAGAGTTTTAAAATTCTTGTGTTTCGAACTCCTAAAGAAGAAATAATTTCCAAATTTTAAATTAAACTTCTTTAAATGACATTTTCGTCGCTTTTATGACGAGTTAAATAGATCGAAGGAAATATTTTCGACAGTTTCCGTTTGAAAATTAATCACTTAGGTAAACATACTCAAATACATTGTTAACAATGACTCTGAGTTGAGATCACTTCACTTCAGATTGTTCATTATTATTGGTGAATTGTTCTCTCTTTGAAGTACCTCATATCACATGCACAAGCTTTATTGATCATTTGTGCCAAAGCATATCCTGGTTAGCTACAACCTTCATAATTGCACAACTCCTCGCTAATGAAGAGTCGCGAATATTGTTAGAATTTGGCTCATTTCCTTGACTTTGCGCCAGTAATCGAGAAGTTGTAATAGAACTTTCTCACTTTGAATTGTATTCTAAATGATTTGCTGATTATGCTGGCGGTATATTCGGTAATATACCGCCAACTTTGAATTGTATGATCGATGATTTTAATGAAACAACAGTTTTTTTAAGAAAGCATTTTACTCCACATACTTTTAAACAAATCACTATTCAATAAAAAAGATTCCACAGTGCTACTTTATATAGTAAAGCGCTAATTTATTTGACATTTATAAAAACAGATAGCGATATATATATATATATATATATATATATATATATATATATATATATATATATATATATATATATATATGTAAAGGCCATGGAATTGAATGTAACTATAAACGCCGCCAGATGGCGATGATAACTGATACAGACAATAGTAAACGATAGACAATGATCTGGTAACGAGATTGATTACGATGTATATGTAACGATTAGAAGAGACGTTCTTCTCTCTGCTAATATTAAGTGTTTTTTTTGTTGTTCTAAAACTTTACCTATGTTATATTAAATTTTGTTTAGTTAAATAGTGTAATTATTTACCACCTTACATTAACAAATGGGGGCCCCGGCCTCCCAGAATTCTCCCCTAGACTGACAACCGAAAGAGATGTTTCGAATTGGATATTTATTTGATGACGAAAAAATCTTCAAAAAATAATAATAACTGTATTAAATGTCAGCAAAAGAGAGCTGACTATTTCAAGTGAAAACGAAAAGACGACAACAAACCGGTGAGTTTGTTCTGATTTCTTCTATTTTGAACTTGTGCACTGTCAACATGATAACTCTGAATGAGATTCCTAATATTAAAAACTTTCTTAAAACTGCACCTTCATCTACTGTAAAATTACTATTTAAAGTTATATTTGATGAAGAATATGATCGAAATTCACGCAAAAAGTTACGTGTTTTTTCGGGCTTTCCCACCCAAACTGACATTGTTAAAAGAAAAGATAAAGTATTGCAAGAACTTAATTCATCGCAATTAATAATTGTGTGCAATAGTTTAGGAATAGATTGTGAAGGAACTGCCCCTGAATTATGTGAAAAAATATTTGCTAATTTAAACGATTTAGAAACACTTAAAAATTCCATCTCTGATTCTTTAAGTGACTATGAAAGTGAAACCGAAATTAAACATTCAACTACTAACCTTGAGAATAATAAATTAGCTTCTTCGATTGATTCCACTTCCGTGTTCCCACAGAAAGATGATAATTATTCAATTTTGCGTGAACTTATTTTGACGATGAGGCAATTTAATGGAACAGACAACTATTCAATCCAATCTTTTTTTGCCAGTTGTGAAGAAAATTTTACTTTTGTCAGAAACATTACTAATGCTCAAAAAATAGTCTGTGTTAAGCGTTTGCTGCGTGGATCGGCGTTAACGTTCCTCCATACTTTAAAAAATATTTTCTCATATTCTGAATTAAAAAACGCTTTATTCAAGGAATTTTCGGATCAATTGACTTCTTTTGAAGTGCATAAAGAAATGCAGAATCGAAAATTGCGGAATAGGGAAACTTTGTTTGAATATTTTTTAGCGATGCGGGAAATCGCTTCTAAAAGTAATTATACAATAGACGAACAATCAATTATTGAACATACTATTAATGGTATACCGGATTCTAATCAAAACAAAATTATTTTGTATCAATGTAAAACAATCTCGGAATTTAAAGATAGGCTTAAAGTTTATGAAAAAATATTTAATTCTAAAAATAAGTTCTCATCGAATTCGCATAATATTGACGATAGACGTACACATGCACGAATAAATAATAGGCCGCCAAATCAAAAGTATGTTCCCAATCATGATAACAAATTTAAAAACAAAGATGAACATTATACTGTTGGTGATAACACTGTATCACGTATACGTTGCTATAAATGTGGTTTGTTTAATCATAAATCCAGTGATTGTTTTCATAAAAATAAAGGTATAAAATGTTTTAATTGTAATGAGTTTGGACATAAAAGTTCACAATGCTCCACTCCTAAGTTCGAAACTAAAAATGAAATGATTAATGAACTTAATACCCCCCAATTAAAAAAGGATATGCATAAAATTGTAAAAATTAATGGTCATTGTTTTGATTCTCTTTTTGATACAGGCTGTTCTGTAACTTTAATCCGTGAAAGTGTTTACAAAATTATTGGGCAACCTAAATTAAACTCAACGAAAATAACACTAACTGCTTTTGGCAAGGGTCAAATTCAACCTCTTGGCTCCTTTAAATCTACCCTTGAGATAGACGATACTAAATTCCAAACAGATGTATGGGTGGTAAGTAATTCAAATATGAATTAGGATGTTATTGTAGGAACTGATGTTTTGAGGCAGGGTGAATTTAAAATAAGTGCTAATGGTATTGAATTATTACCTAAACAGGAAGCAAACTTCATTAATTTAATTTATGTTGCTGAGTCAGATAACTCTTCTCTTTTGCAACATATTTCAAAAGAAATTCGAGCACAAATACTTGAGCTTTTACAAAATTATAAACCCCAAAAAACCGAAACTACTGATATTAAGCTAAAGATAGTATTAAATGATGATATACCAGTAGTAAATAAATCGCGTCGTTTTTCACTTGTTGAGAAAACAGAAATTAATGATCAAATTAAGAAATGGTTAGATGACAAGATTATTAGACCCAGTTGTTCTGATTATGCATCACCTATTGTATTAGTTAAAAAGAAAAATGGCTCTACTCGCTTGTGTGTGGATTATCGTAACCTAAATAAAAAAATAATTAAAGACCGCTTTCCTTTACCCCTTGTTGAGGATGTTGTTGATAGACTTCATGCAGCCAGCATGTTCTCCACACTTGACCTCCGAAATGGGTTCTTCCATGTTCCGATTGATGAAAATAGTAAGAAATTTACAGCTTTTATAACTGATCAAGGTCTTTTTGAGTTTAATGTTACACCTTTTGGACTCTGTTTGTCCCCCGCTGTTTTTCAACGTTATGTTTATTATGTTTTCAGAGAATTAATAAACGATGGTGCTATTTGTATTTATATGGATGATATAATTATCCCTTCAAATAATTATCAGGAAGGTATTGCTAAATTACAACGCGTTTTAGAAGTTGCTTCAAAATTCGGTCTCGAAATTAATTTTGGTAAGTGCCAATTTTTGCAAACTAAAATAGAATTTCTTGGATATTTGATTGAGAATGGAACAATTAAACCATCCCCAGATAAAATTAAAGCCGTAAAAAATTTTCCAGAACCAAAATCAGTAAAAAATATCCAACAATTTTTAGGTCTTACCGGATATTTTCGTAAGTTCATTAAGTCTTATTCATTAATAGCTAAACCACTTAGTGATTTATTACGTAAGGAAAATAATTTTTCGTTTAAAAACGAACACAGAGTTGCTTTTAATCAATTAAAAGAGGCTTTGTCATCTGATCCCGTTTTACATATTTTTAATCCAAATGCAAAATTACAACTACATACAGATGCTAGTAAGTACGGTTACGGTGCCATATTGCTTCAGGAATCAGATAAGGGTCAATACCATCCCATTTATTATATGAGCAAGAAAACACTCCCCCACGAGGAAAAGTATTCAAGCTATGAACTAGAGGTATTAGCCGTAATTGAATCTCTTAAAAAATTTCGTCATTTTTTGCACGGAACCCAATTTAAGATATTTACAGACTGTTCCGCATTTCAACAAACGATGAACAAAAAAGACATAACACCTAAGTTTGCTAGATGGGCTATTTTCTTATCTCAATTTAATTATGAAATTTTTCATAGGCCTGGTAATCAAATGAAACACGTTGATGCGTTGAGTCGGCAACCAGTAATGATCATTACACACAATGAACTTACCCTTAAAATTAAGAACGCTCAGGCTAATGACGAATATATCTCAACAATAAAACAACTTTTATTAAACGATAAAGCTAATGATTTTAAAATGCGTAACGATGTTTTGTTTAAAGTCATAGATGGTAAGGAATTGTTAGTGATCCCAGCAGCAATGCAAACAGAAATTATAAAGCAAGCACATGAAAAAGGTCATTTTGCCACTGCTAAAACTGTGCAAATTCTCCAACTTGATTATTACTTTCCTAAACTAACAAATAAAGTGCAAAGTGTGATAGAAAACTGTGTACAATGCATACTAGTAAATAAAAAACGTGGTAAAGGTGACGGCTTTTTGAATCCAATTCCGAAAGGTGATACGCCTCTTCACACATATCATGCTGATTTTTTAGGTCCTCTTCCATCTACCAATAAAAACTATAAATATTTATTCACAGTAATTGATGCTTTTTCGAAATTCACGTGGATATACCCTGTTAAATCAACTTCAACAACTAATGCTTTAAAAAATTTAGAATTACAGAAAAGTACATTTGGCAACCCATCGCGAATAATAACAGATCGAGGTACTGCTTTTACAGCAAATAATTTCGAAGATTATTGCAAAAATGAATTAATTGAGCACATAAAAATTACAACAGGAATACCTCGTAGCAACGGCCAAATAGAACGAATACACGCTACTCTCATTCCAGTTCTGAGTAAACTTTCAATAGCAGAACCAGAAAAATGGTACAAACATGTTGCAAACCTTCAACGAATTTTAAATAGTACAGTAAGTGCCTCCACTAACTATTCTCCATTTGAATTACTTACTGGTACTAAGATGAAATCAAAAGACGATACCAAAATTCTCCAAATTTTAAATGACGAACATGTGGAAAACCTTATGAATGAACGTGACCAAATCCGGCAAGTTGCGAAGCAAAACATCCAAAAAATTCAAAAACTGAGCAAAAATCAGTATGACAAAAAGCGCAAAAAGCCTAATGCATACAATGAAGGAGATCTTGTAGCAATACAAAGAACACAATTTGGCACAGGTCTTAAACTACGACCAAAGTTCTTCGGACCTTACCGAATCAAGAGTGTCAAACAACATGATAGATACGAGGTGGAAAAAATTGGACAACATGATGGTCCACACTTCACTTCAACAGCAGCAGACTTCATGAAAAAGTGGCCCACAGATTAAGAGTGATTTTTTTTCTCTTCATAATTGTGATTTGAACTAATCGTGACTAAACTTTCAACTGATTATGACTGAACCAATCCCGAAAAAGACTTTTTTTTTTTCTTAATTTTTTTTATTAAATACGAAGCAAAAAGCAACGACGAATGTGAGATGACCAACGACGAATTTTGAGGTCCTTGCAAATGCACCTTTCTTTCCATTTGTTTTTTCTATTTTTCAGGTTCTCAGGACGTCTGACGAATCAACGATGCCTAATGATGAAAGAGTCTTAATAATTTTTCAGAATGCTGATATAGCCGAGGACGGCTCCAATTGAGGATGGCCGAATGTAAAGGCCATGGAATTGAATGTAACTATAAACGCCGCCAGATGGCGATGATAACTGATACAGACAATAGTAAACGATAGACAATGATCTGGTAACGAGATTGATTACGATGTATATGTAACGATTAGAAGAGACGTTCTTCTCTCTGCTATTATTAAGTGTTTTTTTTGTTGTTCTAAAACTTTACCTATGTTATATTAAATTTTGTTTAGTTAAATAGTGTAATTATTTACCACCTTACATTAACATATATATATATATATATATATATATATATATATATATATATATATATATATATATATATATATATATATATATATATATATATATATATATAATTCTCATTCTATTTTAAATGACATTTCTTATATAAATATAGGGTGACTTTCAATGTATAATTTTATTGCTCCTAACAAAAATAAGGCAAAATAATTGTTGCATTAAGGGTAGTGAAAGTTAATATTTCATTGTCAAAGCAATGATAATGTTATTATACTCTCACGAATCATAATCAAAGTAAAAAAATAAATAATGATAATAATAATATAACTAAGAACCAGATTCTTATGAGTAGCTATGGGTAACGATTCTTCATGATCCTTATTCCGCATTGATCGATATTCCGATCCTTATTCCGCACAAACGAACTATTTTTTAATGATTCAAACTCTACCTTTGCCGTGAACAACTTCTATTATAAAATATAATGCCCCTTTTTCTCCCTTAAATATCATTTTACAACAACAAATATTCAAAGTGTGCTGCGTTTTTTTTTTTTTTTTCCTTCAAAATTTTTACATTTTGCTTCAGAAATACCCTGGAAAGTGGCTATTCAGAAATACCCAGGAAAAATCGATAGCCTGATATAAGATATAAATACTTGATTTTTAGACAGTTGATATAAGTTAACTAAATTGAGTAGGTACTAATTTTTAAATTCGTCAATCAATATTTACGAATTATTCCGTTTGAAATGTTCCTGTCCGTTTATTTATTCTATTTAGAGAAAAGATTTAAAAATTAAGAAGACCCAATTTTAAAAAAATTGTGGGTTGTTAATATTGCCTATTCTTAATCCAAAACGAAATGAAACCATTTGTAGAACAACTAAAACAGGAGTGGAAGTTTTGTTTTGTAAATGTTTCAACTAAAAAATTTAAACGTAAAAAACTTTTTATTTTTAAAATAAATCGAAAGACTCAATCAAATATTGTTCGCATGTTTCCTCACAAATCAATGACAATGAAAATATAAACATAAATGAGAGACTATTTGTACAGATTATCGCGAGAAAAACCTGAAATTTAAATACTTCGAAACTTATAAAAAAAAATCGCATTTTTTTTCTCCATAGTTTCCATTCGTTAGTTAAAGATTTCGTTTGAAATTTAACCTCAGTAAAACAAAAGGAATACAACTTTGAGAACTACAAATATTTGAAGAAACTATTCCCATAGAACAAGTCTCTACTTAAATAAGATTACTGTTCGTAGTAAAGCTGGAAAAAAAATCGTTACTTGGAGCAATACTAGACGAAAAACAGAACTTATTGTAAAGCAACTTATAGGTATTGTTTACCAATAGGCATTTGCTCCTTTAAAAGTTCGGTTGTTTTCCTTATCAAAAAGAAACTGTATTTGAAGGCAATGTTTATGTTTCTCTCAAAAGTTTTGGATGAAGTATATGTGTATGAAATACATTCAGTTTATTCTTCTCTAAGACATTCATTTATATATTTTAAAAAACTGGTTTAGTTAAGTTTCTAAATAACAAAAGACAACAACTCTGAAAACTCTAGAAGTAAAATAAATCAAGAAGCTGAAAAGAGACAGGCAAAAAATATTTAATTGCTTGTGATAATTTTTATGTTATGAAACGTTTAAAACTGAAATAATGAAAGGTGTTACAAATGGAGAACTACTTTGATTTAGTAGATTTTGCAGTGGGTCCAAGATTCTTTCGTTTTAAATGCTTATGCAATAAGTATAACACAGATTAAAATATGTACAACAATTATTGATAATTCAGTATTTCCTTTTATTCTAATATTATTCTGCCGATAAAGTATTTGAAGGGGCTCTTTAAAAAAATTAAATATCCATTTGAGTTCAATATTATTTGTAGCATTACTAATGAAGGAGTTGAGATCTGCTAGAGCTAAAGTCAATTAACACCTGTACGATCATATTATTTTCAAGAAAACGTTCCTAAAAATGCCTATTTTTTATTCGGGAAAATTGTATGTGTATGTACAATATATGTATTCATTTCTATTTTTTTGAATTTTTTTAGCTTGAGATTTAAACTCCATCTGTCCATTTAACTCTGACTCCATGTGTACATAATATTAAAAAACATTTTATCACAGAATGCAAACTACGTGTATTCACAAAGAGTACAAAATACATAATACAAATACATATATTTGGATAGTGCTCAAATCATGCTTAAAATATTCTAACTATCCCCAGTTACATTAAAAATAGTGTGGTATCACCCTCTAGTGAATAAAATAAGAAATTAAAAATTCAGGACACAAGAGACGGATAGATTTAAAACTTTTTGATGTACAACTTTTGAACTATCTAGCCCGGAAATATCACGGGTACGAGATATGGGAGACGAAAGCTCGCTCCGTTATTATAAGGCGAGTAAGAGAGGAAAAGTTAAAAAGAAACTGGCATCAGTAATCACCCAATAGAGAGAGAGAGAGAGAGAATCATTGCTTGCGATTTATTGAAAATGAACTTTGTCAAACGTCAAGCCAACTATACGTTTCACAAATTTCAAAATAATTTATCGAAAGAAAAAAATCCCAGAAGAAATTACAAAATAATAATAGAATTATAACGGAATAAATTTTAACTCTAATGTAAGCACTTAAAAAATTGCATTAATAAATATAATCAACATCCTATTTTACAATTTCATAAATATGTTCGGAATGAAATCTTAAATATGAGAATCACTAAAATTAAATATGATAATTTATAAATCTAAGAAATAAATGGACATAAAAATCTCGAAAATATTTAATACCCATAATGGTATTTCAGATTCTAGAAACATAATATCAATATAAATTTGAGAAATAAATGATATTTAAATTCTAGAATATATGTAATGTTTGGAATAGATACATTAAAAACTAAAAGAGAATTTAAATTTGAGTAATGTATAAATTAATTATAGAAAATCGGAACTTTGTAATATCTATTACGGCATGACCGCTTATAACCAGTTAGTTACAGTTTCATAAGTCACAAAAATGCATTAAAAACACTTAAAAAAATATCAACTTTACTTTTTTTTAAAATCGGAACTATGTAATATCTATTACGGCATGACCGCTAATAACCAGTTAGTTGCAGTTTCATAAGTCACAAAAATGCATTAAAAACACTTAAAAAAATATCATCTTCACTTTTTTTTATTTATTAATAATCATTATTTAAAATAAGTATTGACTGTAGGTGCGAGATCCAAATCTTACATATATATCTAAAACTGTTAAAAAATATTTCTTAAAGAAAAATACAATAATGCCTATGTATTTATAAACATTTTTGTATTATGATAACCTGACACTTTTATGCAAATTAACAATTTCGTCACAGTGTTGATTCTAAACAACATGTGCTGACTTGTGTAAACTGCGCATGGCGTAGCTCGTCTCTAGAAAGAATTCCCCTCCCCATAAAGTCTAAGGCCTTGGAAACAAGAAATAACGCACTTCAAAGAAGATATTGAGCTTCCTTCTCCCTTTATTCACTCTCTCACCAACCTGAGCAAAAACCTGCCTCGAAGATTGGCGTAACATTCCTGCTTGAAATTGTTTAACCTCGTAACCATATCACCGCCACTGCTCAAGACGAATGGCTAAGGGAGTTCTTTCCATAGACAGAACCATAAAAAACTAACACTTATTTTAATATATTCGATCAAATATAATGATTCCGCTGATGTCCGATGCACTATCTAGAAAACAATATATCCAGCCCGACTGGTAATATTTTTGAGGATTAGATATTTAAAATCATGCTAAAAATTTTGTTTTGTTGTATTGGCCAAGTCAATTCCATCGAGCATTTAGGAACTAAAGTTAAAAAGCTAACCAGTGTCTACATTAAAAGTTATCCAATCCCAAATTTGGGTAAAGTGCTTTTCTTTTCCATGTTACGAGCCTGAAGTTTATGCCAAGAAGAATTAAAGCTGTCTTAAAGATAAAGTGAGGTCAAACGAAGATAATAATCAAATATAAGAATGATAGAAAATCATGACTTTTCACATGAAATGCTAGATCTTAACTCAAAATTTAATAAACACAAATTTAAAAACCTTTAACTAAATTAGTTTTAATAAAACAAAACGCTCTTTCTTATACAGTTGAAATTGTTTGAAGCCATACCTTGAACGCATGCTCCTTTTTTTCTTAAAGGAGAAATTTTTCATTTCACGTCGTTGTTGATTTTTTTAATGCCATTCTTTTCTTTGATATCATTACGTCTTTCTTTCACAAAATTCAGATTTATTCCTTAGTGTGAAATATATACTCAAAATTAATGCAGCATAAATTGCTTGAAAAAATTCATTAAACGCATATTCCTTATTTCTTAAAGAATAAATATTGTCACTGTCTCAAATAACTTTATTACTTTTCGATTTTTAAAAATTATCAAATGCACATTCTTTACCCACAATCCAAGTTAATGTATTGAATAAACATTTTATTCAAAGAAACCATTTCTAAACGAAATTTTCATACTCTCTTTAAGATTGAGAATTAATGTAGTTTGAATGGCTTAAAATAATCCCTGTAAATTCCATATTAAAGTTTCTCATTCTTAACCGTTCTTATTTTAAAGACTCGGACACTCAGTAATAGGAAGATTATTTATACTTTACTGGAACATAATGGAAAATAGACTCATTAAAAATTATTATTCGTTGCGGGAAAAGATGAATTATCTCGGCTGCATACGTCTTATCTTAAACGTTCATCATTTCCGATTCTCGCTCAGGCCATGGTTGATTAACCCATTTCACACAAGAGGAACCGTCACTTCCCGCTTGGTGCACCCTTCCTAAAGAGGGACGTGCCTATGAGATATAGCAGGTGTCACTCTAACGAATGTGAGAGAATTAATTACAGTTTTCGGGATAACCACTGCAGTTTTGGATTTTCTATTCCAGTTTCCAGGAGATGAGTGGAAATTTGAGAATTAACTGTGTTGTTTAGAAACGGCAGTAGAATTATATTAATAAATAGTAAGAAACTATTCATTTGAGAAATTAGTTTTGGGGAGCCAATGGAATGTTTCTGTACTGTAACGCGATGAGCAAAACTTCATTTTTTTCCAAAAATTATCGATTGATCTGTGCTGATCTGAATAGATCTTGATGTACTTACCAAATTAATTTAATATTTTGGAGTAAAAATTAATTTTTAAAATATGCAAACTTCTATTTGTAAAAGGAAATACTATAAGATTTGTTAAACTTTGAAAAAAAAATTCATTTAATTAGAAAATTACGAGATTCAATTCTCTAATTTTACAGGAAAGCAATTTATTGTTTCAAAATATACTATCGAAACGAAGAGCTATAATTTTATGCTAAGCATAATAAAACTGTATATTTTTGAAAATAAGGAATTAAATTATTAAATAATTCTATCAATTCCAAAATCTTATATTTCTTTAAAGTATATATATATATATATATATATATATATATATTTAATAGAATAGAAATGCATTGTTTTCAGTTTAATTCGCATAAAATTGCATTGCTATTTAAAGAAATGAATAAAGTATTTTCGAAATTAATTCTTCTTCCTAAGTTTTACCTGTAACGTTTAAAATGTTTACTTTATTGGATTCATTTACCATTATATTATCTTTAATCCGTATTAAAGAAAGAAAGAAGTAAAGAATGCAACATTTCATTTACTCGTACATTCGTTTTTCTTTCCTGCAGATCTTTCCGAATTGATGGTTAAATAAGTTGATTATGTAAGAAGATTATATACATCTGATTATATACATCTTTATAAAGAAATTACTTTTTAAAGATGTTTGTTCCTAAACAAATGTAACAGTTACTATAATCTGTATAACAATGATGACGCAATTAATTCTTTATAAATTTTTAAAAGAAAAAAAACATTTCGGATAACAAAAAATAAAAAATAATTCAGAAAACTAGTAAATTAACTAAATATCTGATAAAATGTTTCTTCAAACAGTTAAAGTTTTCTGCAAGCGTTTAAATCCATCCGGAATCTCGGTAATGGGTTATAATTAAATTACATGTGATGCCAAGGGATGTGTTTTAGTTAAGTATTTTAGTTAACTTCTAAATTCCAATTAACTTCAAAAATAAGAACAACTCACCTACTTAACACATAACAGTCAAAACCTAACGGGAAACATCTAGCGAAACCTATTGAATTAATATGCTAATTTTAAGAAAAATAACTGTATAAGTTCAGTTACTGACGATAGTTTCGTCGGGAAATCTCCCAGTTAATTAAATGAAACCCTAACCAAGCTAAAATATTGCAATTTAAACATTCCAATTACTTAGCGAAGTGAAAATTTCTTTCATTCTGTTTTCTCTATTTGCTGAAAGGAGAAAATGTTATCAAGTTTCAAGTAAAAATGAGAGTTAAACAGAATAAAAAAGGAGTTGGAAAACAACAAATATTTGCTGAAACTACTCTTGCTGTACAAGTTGCTACTTAAATGAGATTACTTTTGTAGGAAATTTTCAGATCCACTGAAGAGAAAATTGTTCTCGAAACTATTTGAAATAAAAAGAAAGTTTCAGATCCCATATTTCAAACCAATTAGTTCTTTTTTTTAAGGAATGTTGAGTATTTCTTATGCAATTAGTTAATTTTGTAAAAATTCGCAAACTAGTTAGTGCATTTTTCAGTAAACAATTAGTTACATAATTTTAATCAAAGAGCATGGGTGAATTAAAAACTCCGATTTGGCAGTTAGGTAAATTTTATTACTGAAGACGTTTTTCCGAGTACTTAAAAGCAAATTTTAAACTATGTTTTAAAATTTCAGTTGAAATATATTAAAATGTTCTGACATTACATGCAGAATTTATACTTGATTTTTTAAATTGCAAAAATGTTTCCTAAAAACTTCAAAAATGCATGGTTTGAAAAATGGCTTCGCATTAATGAGTTAGAAATATATTTAAATGTAATGCTTCAGATATTTTTCTCCTTTTTTGATAAATTTGTAATGTTCTAATTGTTTTTTATTTGTTAGACATTTCTCGGAAAAAATAGTTAAATAGCAAATTCTTTAAATTTTATTTTACAGGATTCAACCATAAAATGTGAAATAATTATTAAAAAGAAGGTATTCTAATTTTTAACTGCTGAGAGAAAAATCGTTTATGAGCAATTATCACTTAATATGATTAAGCAACCATAATTTTATGGAAGATTTAATTTTAGAGAATAATATGATTAAGCAATCATAAATTCATATTTATATTTTCTATCATCGAATCCCTAAAAGACAACAGTGTACATGTCTCTAAATTACATAAAAATTTAATGGTCTAACGCCGTTTAACACTAGTGTCGGTGCATTTTTATTGGCCAGAAAATCACTTAGTTAGATCCAGTTTTCCCTCATTCATTTTCATATTGTTTTGATTACCATCGGCATAAAATTAATAAGAGTTATAAAGTTATTGTTTGACGATAAATATTTTTTATACCTAACTTAAATGTATTTTCCTGTACTCGTATTATTACGCTTTTGATTTATGAGAGATTTGTTTCTCAGTCTCATTTTCGCATAACGGGATCCAGCACACACTAGACTGCTAATAGCAAACACAGGAGAGACCACACACATAATCGTGAACTTAATACAGCTCTCACGACAAATGTTCAAAATCAGATGAATTTAATGCAGCTCTCCCGGTCTTTCGAAAATGCAGCAACTAGGGCTATCCGTTTATCGAATTCTATCCCAGATAAAATTCTGACGGCGGATTGTAGCGTAACTACCACTACAATTATTAAACATCAATTCACTAGTTTGTAGGACAAGCTCGACTCAATCATGGGGTACATTTTGATAGATGAAGGATGACATTGTCAAAACATCCATTCCAGACAAATGCATATATACTAAGAGAATAATTTCAAAATTAATTTTGTAAAAAAACTGCGTTTTGCAATTATTGTGAGGTTGGTCAGCGGCAGTAAACATGGAACTTAGTCCCTAGTAATAAAATAAAGAGTTTGTATGTATATATGTGTATGTCTTTATACTAGATTGCGGTTGAGCCGTAAACTCTGAAAACATGAAATTCAACATGAAGCTAAATGAATAGAATTGTAAGCAGGTGACGAAGCCCAATATTCGATTATTAATTCAATTTTTTAATTCAGAGACATTAAAGAAATGAAATTTTCCCATTGTTTTAGCAAAAGCCATTGTTTAAAAATAAACTTTTCAGTTTTGTCCAATGTTTTAAAATTAACATCAATGATGTTTGCTTTTAATTTTTTTTTTAGTCGATGTGTATTTCTCGTGGTATTTTATCGTTTCTATATTTATTTTGTACCTTATCTTTACTGAACTACCTCAACACATTTTAATACTAAATTAACTATTATTTAAACTAAGTGAAAGAACACGAACTAGCATTGTTGCTTCTTTTTTTCAACAAAGCAGAATTCATTTTTGTATAAAATGTCAAAGTAAGTCATATCATTATTCATATGTTTTAACAATGTAACCATGTATTTTAATAATGATATAAACAATATTTGTTTTTAAATCTTAACGGCTCCTTCATTTATTCATCGGATTTCTTGATTGAAGTCGACAATGAAGTTCGCAAGAAAATTGTAAGTAATTTTCTTTTACTGATAGTTTTAATTATGCTAGTTTGTTTTTTGTTGTTGTTGTAATTGCATGATTTTTCTTCACAGCTTATTAATAAAAGTATTCGAATGTAATAGAAAAAACTTCACTCTTTCGGCCATGAGGTCCTAGCATTAGGATTTCCTTCATTTTTACATTATTCCATAATCCTTAATATGAAAATTTTTTAACTGCAAAATCTAGTGTCCTAATAATAATGCTGTTCAATTATCGAAGCACGCTCAATTGATAGCAGCAGATGAAATAAGTAAAAATGCTTATATCTACTTTTTATTTTCAAAATATTATTATATGTAGTTTCTTGAATCTAAAAATTGTTCTGCAGTACAAATTAAGTCTCTTTATGACTAATTCAGTATCTTTAACTGAAAGAGAAAACGTTATCATTTTGTTTAATTATAGCTTGTGTGTCCAACAATTAATATTAAAGAACAACAACATTTAATATTAAAGAAACTTGTATATAGATCAGTGCATCTAACCGGTCATTGATTTTTCATGTGCCCAATTCATAGTCATGGGTCTAAAGTGTCAATATCAGTATATAACATTTCTGAAAATTTTGCAATTGCTCAGCGTTGCATTAAACGTATCTTGAACTTATACATGGCCTTATCCCAACAACGCTGATTTCATAAAAAAAATTAAGAAATTAAAACTTTTAGAATACAACATTTGCAGTTACTTATATCGTTTTACGGAAACGTAGGAACACTGCTGCAAGACATGAAATATGACTTACGATAAAACGCCGTAATGTCAACAGAATCAAAGCTTAACCCTGTTCCGCCCCCTCTGCACGTGACCTCTCAGCAAAAGTATAAGAGGATTCAAAAAGGTAGGCTTGGTGGAGATCCATGGCAACACCAGAAGGCCTCAAAGAATTTAGTGAAATCTTAAAATTAACAATAGTAGTTACTCAGAAAATAGAATTTAGGAGTTTGAGTGTTCAAATATAAAAGGCGAGGCAATAAAAAAAAATTTTGAAACAAGGTAACAAACATATTGTGATGATGAAAAGTACCTTGTCCGAAGCCCATGAAAACAGATACAACTTAAAAAAGAAGAGTTACGGCGAGGCAGCCGTAAAGAAAAATCCACGAACATGAGGAAACTCAAAACATGAATAGTTAGAAAAAATGACAAAATTTTGAAC
This sequence comes from Parasteatoda lunata, assembly GCA_949128135.1. Classification (NCBI taxonomy): domain Eukaryota; kingdom Metazoa; phylum Arthropoda; class Arachnida; order Araneae; family Theridiidae; genus Parasteatoda; species Parasteatoda lunata. The sequence continues at coordinate 109,944,613 of OX421971.1, read as the reverse complement.
AATAAATTAATCGAAAATTCGAAAATCCTTTCTAAAGAACACAAATACAGTATTCGCGAAGGATACAATATAAAATAATGCCAACAGAATAAAAAAGAAGGCATAACTTACCAATCCGGGGGATTTTAAAAAGATAAAATTATATCTTTACTTCTCTGCGGTACTTTTATATGGTTCACTATATTTGTGATAATGAGAAGGAAATTCTGAATACGTCAAATAGGTAAATAATTGAAATTTTTCGTGAATAACTGTGAATAAGTGTTCTGAAAATTTAAAAAATTTTATATTTAAATATATTTTTATTTTTTAAATCTTTTTTATGTTTTTCACATATATATCTGTATATATTTGTTTTATATTAAGTATGAAACATATTTTGGCTTGTTATAATTACTTTTTCAACAAAAACGAAACTTTGAAGTGCTTTTTCTCATAGATGATAGTTTTGTATTTACATCTTAATTAAATTTCTAAGGATTTTTTTCTATTTAAGATAAAGCTTTGAAGTAAACTTTTTCATCTTAATTATAATACACTTATTTAAACTGTGCATGGAATAAGCATTTTATGAGGTATTACAAGTTTTGCATCATGTTATATATTCCTAACAGAAATTGTTAACCTTTTTTTTCTACTTTTGTTCAAAATAATCTATAAAAATGTTCCAATTGATATATCAACAAATGAATGCAGAAAATTGTCAGGATGAATATTACAAGCGCAAAGAAAAAAAAATTTGAAATTATGTTTAAATAAAGAAGCCTTAGGGACTTTTTAAATTTCTCCAATTTTTTAAATTGAAGAAAAATTAAACAGTTTTACTATTTTTTGAAGACAAATTATTGATTATAAGTTGAATGAGCATGTAAAGCATCCAAAAAATGAATGAATATACCTTTATTCAAAAAAATGCTGTACTGTGACCCCTGAATAGAACATTTATATGTAGAACTATAAATCGATTGTTAAATACTAATAGTAGTAAAGATTGACCCAGATCTGCTCGTCCACGCTCAGTTTGTACAAAAGAGGGCATTAAAAGAATTTGTGAAAAGATACGAAGAATTCTACAAAACTCTGTTAATAAAATGGCTGCTGAAGAGAACATGAGTCTGAGAACTGTGCAAGTTATATTAAATGAAGACATTGGCTTTTGCCTTTATCACAAAAGAAAAGTTCGAGGTTTGACAACTGCACAAAAATTAAAAAGGTAACAAAATTTTAAGAAATTGCTAAACCGGCACGGTAATAACGGTGTGTTGACAGAATAATCTTTTCTGGTGAGAACATATTTTGTACAGAGCAAAGTTATAAATCTAAAAATAATGTTGTATATGCAGCAACTTTTAATGATATGCCTGAAAGTGTACGAACTGTGCAACGTTTTCAGAACAAGAATTCTCTCGTTTGGGCTGCAGTGTCAATTAATGGAAAATTTCCTATTCAATAAGGGGCAAAAATCAATATTGAATATTACAAAAAGGAATTATTGACTACACTTTTATTGCCACAATCTGACAGATTGTATCCCAAAATTGATTGGATATTTCAGAAAGATTCTGCACCGTAAAACGGGGCCAAAACAAAACGCTTCGCTCCATACCAATTGTTCGAAACTTATTAAGCCAAAAGATTGGCCCTCTTCTTCATCGGATCTAAATCCTTTAGACTAATGTGTTTGGGGGACTCTGAAGTCTATCGTTAATGCTCAGCAACACATAGGTTATTTCACAGTAATGTGCATGTAGCGGACATGACATTTACAAAGTTTGATTGCTCATAATTAAATAAAAAATTTAGTTAGGTGACTGGCTTTTTGCATTATAATATCAGGAGACAGGTCTCCTTTAAGCCCAATGCATATTTAAAAATTGAAACGAATTTAAACAATTTTATAATAAAAATTTGAAGTGTTGTGGACATGACGCAGAAAAATATGGTCTTTTGAAAGTTTTTTATAATTCACCAAAATCTCTGAAATTTATGAAATAAATTAAAACTCTTTCAGGCTAAATAAATTAAGACTGTTTTAGATTCCAGTGTAAATTTCTATAAAAGAAATCACAAGAGTTTTGAAGAAATAAAATTAATTTAATTGAAAAATATCAAATTAAAAATTACGTGTATGTTGAGGACATGACGTTGCAGACATGACAAAAAATTTCTCATTATAAATAAACTTTTTAAATGGTCGTATATCATTAGAATAGAACAGATTTCTATTGTTAAATAAAATACTGAGTAAATTATGATTGTTTATTATTTTTCTGTATTTTAAATTTTTATACTTTATTTTAAAATACAAGCATTAATACACAAACAGCATTGATATACGAACGTAAACAAGTGAAAACCGGTTTCAGCCACGTAAAAACAATAAAGCTGTGCAAATCAATGAAGAGAAAAAGAAGTGAATCTCAGTTCAAGAATATATTCTAATCGAAGATATCTTTACAAAGAAGACAAGATCTGTGGGATCTAAAAGAGATAAAGAAAATACTAGACCAAAAAGAAATGTAAAATTGCCAACCAAATTTCACGATTATTTTGCGTGTAAAGTTAATATGACAACTCTCGACTCCGTGTCATTTGAAAATATAGAAACATTGTTAAAAGAAGAGGTGGTGAAAAATTCTGTAAAGGGATGTATGAATAGTGAAATAGAGTATCTTAATAAAAATTTAGTGTGAAAGCTAGTTGCATTGCCTAACGATAAAAAGTCAATATCTTTTAAATTGGTATAGCGCATTAAGCGCAAAAATATATACAAATCTCGGCTAGTTTCTCGTGGCAATGAACCAGGTGTTGATTACCAGGTTTTTGTAATAGTAGTTAGTAGACTCCCCTTGACATCCGGCTAACTGTGGGAGGTTCTCGTGGTTTTAATCTCCGTGTAACGCAAATGCGGGTTAGCTCCATCAAAAAGCCCTCCACGAATTTCTCCCAATAATCAATCCAGGAGTTCCCTTGTCTTCCGGATTGGGTTCCAAATTACAAGACTACGGCGTTGAACATTAGTAATCGTAAACCCATAAAATTGGATCCGCTGTTTAGCGACGTTTACAATTTATAATAAAATAGTAGATAGACGTATTTCGACGCTTTTAAGCGAAGCACAGAACAAATCAGAGGTGCATTTTTGAAAAATATACTTTACCTTTAGCCATGAACTGCTCAGATTTACTTTGTAGATATATGATCAATATTTAAGTTTTATTGTTAGTCTATGTTTTGTTTGTAGACATGCTGAAATATGCTGTGAAGAATATTACATCTCATCTTGCGGAAGATGATGGTAAGAACGCATCTGATTTAGTTTATGACCAAATTTCTCCACTTTTTTGTATCGCACATTTTAGAAAAGAAAATAACAGTTTTACTGTATTTGGACATTTCTCTAAGAAGGAGCATAAGACAGAACTAAACTTTTAGTTCTGACAGCAATTACGTTTCAATTTAATTAACTGTAAAAATTTTGGTGTAAGTTTATATTTCTGTTTAACAACAGAAATTTACATAAATAATTGCAAATGTTTTCGAGAAATACTTGTAAAAACAATCCCAGCGAAAAAGTCGTATTTTAGACACTTACGTCGCTATTACACGATAGAAAAGTTTTTTTTAAAAAAAATCATGAATTATCACTTTAAAATATCTTGAACATGCAAAAGCATTTAATAAGCCATATTTTACGGTGTCCAAAGATTTTTAGTAAAAATAATTTAAATTTTTGATGTATGTCTTAATGTAAAGATTCAAATAGAGCTTTTATTTTAACACAAAATGGATTAAGTACTTTAAACTTGCTTATGCACCCTTGAAATAATTTTTTAAATGTTTTAAAGTATTTTTTGAGTGTTTTTATGAAATAAGTTTGCAACAAAATGCCATTTTTTTTACACACGAAATAGTGAATGGTACAAATGATATATGGCTCGCAATGTCGGTAGTTTTTCCTCGTGTATTTATTGTTCAAACTAATCTGATGTCCTAAAGACCCTTTATATTAAAAAACCATGCACCATATATAGAATATGAGTCCATACAATATTAATATTAATAAAATACAAAATAGTTACATTAATAAATACACACGAAGTTTTAGAATAGGTGACTTCGTAGATGTATAAACGGATTAAATATAATGGTGGGGTTGGAAATGAGGGGAATTTTATTGGAGAAAAAGTTTCTGAGCCCTACATAAAACCTCACTATTAAAATAACATCCTCCCTTGCAAATTAACCCCTTGAGGACACTTGTCTGCCGCAAGTGTACATCATTAATTTTATTTTGGATCTTTTTGGTGAAATGGGGAAGATAGAAATATATTAAGGGGACTGCGAAATTTTCAGTTTCATTTTAGATTAAGTTTATTGTAAATTTAAGGTTGATAAAATTGAAAAAAAATCTCATCATCATCATAGTTGGAAAGACAGCCCAATGTGAGCCAATGCCTTCCTCTGAAGATTTCTCCATAACGACTTCCGATTTATATTTGATCTCCAATTCTTTTTATTATTTGCAAGAAAATCAGACTTCACTGAGTCAGCACATCCCAACCACGGTCTTTCCCGCTTTCTGGTTCCAGTGGGTCTAAAAAGCAGTTTCTCTTTTATTGTACTGTGTTTTATTATATTGTCATTTTAGATTAAGTTAATTTCCTATTTTTTTCAAAACTTAAGGTTGATAAAATTGAAAAATAATCTAAGTTATATAATTTTATCGTTATTATCACTATTATTTCAGATTTATTTTGTAATGAATATAAATGTAATTGTGATGATAATTTGTAATTTTTGTAAGTAAACATAATTTTTATATCACATTTTTTGTACAAACACTATATAGGTCTACGTTTCATAAATAAAAACATTTTTTACGAACTGAAATTTTACCTATATCTACAAGGAAATATCAGGAAAAGTTCTCTTCGTTTTAGAAAAAAAAAACTATATTTTGAGATATGCTAAAAAAAATGCTTTACTTTTATATTATCAATGGCTTAGAACTTCAAATTTTTGAAAAAGGGGCGACATGTTTTAAAAAGTGGCTACTATTAAAATACTGTGTTGTGGCAAGTAACAAAATGTCCCAATTTTAACCTATATGAAACATTAAAGTATATTTACATTCTTATTTATGTTTTGATATTTTGAATTCAACTTATATTTTTTTTCTTCATTTTATCTTCTTCGTTGAACAACCGAGCAATTTTGAGTTTACGACTGCCAATTTTCAACTCCGTAGTCTTGTAGATTTGAACCCAATTTTGAAGAATAGGGTCATATATTGTGAAAAATTTACCTTCATGGAGCCTTTTTTGATGGAACTAACCCGCATTTGCGTTTCATATGGGTTAATTAGTAACACGGAAACCTCCCACCGCAAAGGGCTCTAACACATGATCCTCCTACCACTGTGAACATTTCACATCAACACTGTGGTCGGTGCGAGCCTGGTGCGGAATTCGTATCGATCAGACATCACTAGCATTCGAAACCCGATTACTTCATTGAGAGGCAAACATTCTATCCCTTCAGCCACCACGGTACAAAACAATTGAGGTCAACGAAACGAATTCGTATTCGAAGGTTATTAATGAGTAAAATAAAATTTAAATAACTGTATATGTGACCAATACCACGAAGACATATCACATATCAAGTTTGTCCAACGGCAACGAGATTCCAATCTTCGAATCAGATTCCAATTAGTAAGAGGATATAATTTTTGCTAACCTTGTGGTTTTTGAAAAAAAAAAATAATACTGATAGGACTCTCAATTTTTAGGCTCCACATGTTGATCGCTTCTCTCACCAACTCACGTCTTTGTTTAGCTACCATTTTCATTGCTAGACGCAAAATAGATTTCCTATTTTTAGAGCTTTATTTCTGAAAAGAGGATCACCATTCATTTTCGCCCAAAATTTTCAATCCCCATTGGTCTCATAATTGCAACTAGATTTAACAAATAGCGATTAAAAAATTATCTGCCATCGTCACTTTTTTCGACGAAAATACACACCTAGTGCATCTTATTATTAGAGTTTTTTAAAAATTAAATATGGAATAGTTACTTTAATTTGCAATTTCCTTCATTTTATAAATGAATCTCGTGGTATTTATCATATTTTGAGAAATGATTTTGAAGAAATATCTTTCATTATTCATCAATAGTTCTTTAATCGATTAAAATGATCAATTTTTGAAAAAGTGGCTACTGTTAAAAATCACTTAAACTGTCCAACAACCAGTAGTAGAATTTTCGAACTTCCCAATACAATTCCGATCACCCAACTTTACTTTGATTATATTTTAATCAACTTATATTTGTTTTGTTAAATTTTCTGTTTTGATATTTTTTCTTGTTTCTTTATTTGACTTTTTTCCGCATTTGGTGCAAATGTTTGTCCGGTCGCTGGGAGAGGTTTTTATGGTCTTTTCTAAAGGTTTTCCTCAACACACAGTCTATGAAAAAATTTCGTGCCTCCCAAAAGTGATCGTAATTATATAGAAAGTCGCTACATAAAGGAGGTCCTTCCAGGAGGTTTCAGTGTATTTGTTTTAAAAAGTTCAATACCATTCAGTCATAGGTACACTGAGCGAACGAAAGAAATTTGAAGAAACTGCGAAAACCGTTCTGGAGGTTTGCTAGCGGATTAATAATAATTAATGGTGCTATTTTGTTTTCATTGTATGTCATTAAATACTTTTCTTAGTATTATGTGTTCTTTTATAGATTCGTCTACCATTCGTATCCAGAAAAGAGGTATTGTGGCGTATCCTTTAATTGTCCATATACCAATTGGTAAGTATACATTTTCCTTGTTGTTTCTAACGCGACCACTCTCCGTTACACAGTAAAATGGTCGTTGATGGTTGGTCGTTCTTAGAGGTTACCTCCATTGACTGCCAAATTGTTATCAAAGGTACAGAATTTTTCTATAACGATTTTAATTATAGTCAGTGTCATATTCTTAGTGCGAAAATGCTACTACCGTTGACGCCATGAAAAATCTGATCTATAATTAAAATTTAGCATCTATAAAAATTATCAAAATTGATATAATTATGTGTAAAAACAAATTTATCAATTATGAATGATACATCTATTTTAAATAAATATACAATTATGGTTTCTGTTTAAGTTTGCATTTAATTTTATATCATAAAAATTAGTTAGCTTTAAAATATGAGAAGATGTTTGTTAGAGATATTTGTTCTTTCTAAAACAAATTTGTTTTCTAATTGAAATTTCGACTCTAATAGTGAATCATTGATAGCATCGTCTTCAGTGCGCTCTGGGTGTAACATTAGGTTGCATCGTCAAAAAGAGCTCTCTAAATAATAGCCACTCATAAATATTTTGAGTATATTTTAATCGACTTATATTTGTTTCGTTATATTTTCTGTTTTGATATTTTATCATATTTCCTTATTTGACCTTTTTCCTCATTTGGTGCAAATGTTTGTCCGGTCGCTAGGAGAGGTTTTTATGGTCTTTCCTGAAGGTTTTCCTCAACAAATGGTCTACGAAAAAAATTCGTGCCTCCCAGAAGTGGTCGTAAGTATAGGTGGTCGCTACATAAAGTAGGTCTTTCCTGGAGTTTTCAGTGTTTTTCTTTTAAAAGTAGTCTAGTGTTGCGGCTCGTTGTCTGTGATCTAGATAACATAACAGGCTTTTTAAAAAATATTTCGTTTAACTTTGAATGAATTGAAAACGTGTAGAATAAAGTATAGGTAAGGCTTTAATCTTTAGGATTGACTCCTGAAAACATTGCTAGAATTAAAGACATCTACTTCGAAGTGACCACCGCCAATACATTTCTGTATAACTCGTCTGTTCCAGTAACAACTTCATTATTTTCGATTGGAATGTTCTGACATTCTTAGTTTCCTTTTACATTCTCAAACCTACTTCATTCAAGTTTCAGAAATAAAAACGTTTCGTTCATAAAGCTGTTAAGTACGTAATGTAAAAAGTTGTTCTTATCTTGAAAAGTAACTTCATAAGCAAATCGTGAGTAAATTGTTCCAAAAAACACATTCAAAGTTGTTTTAAAAATTATAAATAGCATTTAAAAATAGTACTGATTCCAGATATTAATTATTAGAAACATGGAAAAATCGCTCTACTAATATTGACGCCAATGATGCTTAATTAAACTTTGTAATGAGCCCTACTGTTGTTAAGGTAATTTGTACAGTTTTAATATGAAGTAATGACACTAACACAAGTACAACGGATTATATTCGTATATTTCATATCTATTAAAATTGCGTTTTTCTATATTAATAATCCTGTTCACCGATGGCCCAGGAGATAGAAGAGCATTCGCCTTCCAATGAAGTGAACTTGGTTTGAATCCCAGCTATGGCTGATCGATACGAATTTTGCATCCGGCATGCACTGACCACAGTGATGACATGAAATATTCTCTGTGGTAGACGGATCATGGATTCGAGTCCCCTTACCGTCAGGGGACTCTAACCCATGATCCGTGGCACGTTCTCGTGGTCTTCCTCTCTCTGTAACGGAAAATCAAGTTAGTTTCATCAAAAAGTACTCCACGAAGACAAAATTTCTCCCAATACTTGATCAAAGAGTTCCTTCTGGATTGAGTTCAAAATTACAAGGCTACCTAGTTGAACATTAGTAGTCGTAAACCCAAAAATTGAATCGGCTGTTGAACGACGGTTATAAACAATAATAATACTGTGCTTATTTATAACAGATACTGTGAAATGATATTTCTTACTGCCCCTCGAAAGCGATAAGCACAGGAGAGCATTTTGCTTGATTGTGACAAATGTATAACAGTTACGAGTTGGACTCGAGCAACAGCCAAATGATACTAAATGCAGTTAATCTTTATTTAGATAGGATGAGCAACTAGAAACGCATTTTGCTTAATCTAATAACGTAAAGCTACTGTAAAAGGCATCAAATAATAACAATTAAATAAAATTGGGATTTTTTTCTTAGCTTTATTACTTTTGTATGTACATGTCTTTCAATTTTGTGCTTATTTTAAATATTTGTTCTACTGATTAGTGGATTATTTACTTTTTATACCCCCGTGCGAAGAATGGGAATTTAGCTAGTCACGTATAAAGAGAATCAGGTCAAAAAAATCGCCTAATATCTTAGGCGTGTAAAAAATGTAAGGGAAATTTATGTAACAATACAAAAATGTAACAATTTACACACAACTTACATAAACTACACAAACAGATTAGTTCAGTTCAGTACTTACAATGTAGCTAAATAGACATTTTTTCATAAAACCAAATTAGTTTTATGTAAGCAATATATATAACAAGAAGAAACTTCAGCACTTTTCGTTTTATGTCTAAGTCAAACGCACCTTTACTTTTGATGTTATTTGCTCTCATACTTTCTGGATTCTTAAACACCAGAAGAAGAAAAAAATTCCTCCCCACAATCGAAGAAAAATAACAAACTATCTGTCGAACTCTTTGATTTAATCCTTCGTCTGCACCCGTTTTCAGCGTTTTATGAGAAACCCTCAAGAGGAGACAATGGTAATGAGTTTACTTGAGCTGACGAGACGAAATATATTCTAACGAAGCAAATGAATTGATAAGGAGGAAAAAGAAGATTATTAGCCAAGACTAGGATTAACTTTTTCGATCGAAAATATGCTGAAATCAGGAAATTTGGAAGATGTAAGAATGTCTTTTATACTGGTAAACAATAATTCTTTGATATTTTATTCTATACATTTATAGAGCGAAACGTTGTAAAATTAGCAATTTAATTTACTGTGGAAATCGCTGATTGTTTTTAACTACAATCAAACTCGTTTATAACGAGCACAAAGGAACCGTAACAGGTACTCGTTAAATCCGAGTGCTCGTAATAAACGGGTCCTTAAGGCAGGCGTGCAACCAGAAGGGGCTTGGTGGGTAAAATGATTGAGTTTACTTAAATTTTAATATATACTTACTTACTTTAATTACATTAATTAATTTAATTAAATACTTACGATACTCTAATTAAATACTTTATTTTAATTAAATAAATTACGCCATGACCGATAAGGTGCGAAATCGATACGTCACCGCCTACTCTCACGTGTCTTTTCCCATGCTTTAGATTAGAGCGATAAGGGCAATTAAGTTTCAGTTTGCGGTTTTTTTTTATTTCGCGCGCATTTCTTAATCATTTTGAAAAAAAGATAAGACAGAAAGATGAGAAAAAAGATTGCAAGACAGAAAAATATTGCTCGCTAAAACCAGGTCTTGCTCGTTAAAAGCGACTTCTGTTCCATAGACTTGACATTGATCCAACCAAATATTCTCGTTTCCTTCGGTAAATCCGAGTTCTCGTTAAATCCGAGCTCGTTATAAACGAGTTTGACTGTAACAAGAATCGTGTCAAATAAAAGATATTTTTACATAATTTTTTAATATTACGTTTTGTCAAGCAAATAAAAAAATTATATGATTCTGAAACAAAAATGAAAAAAAAGTATTCCAACCGTGCAGTCGTAGAAAAATAGCTGTGAGATGAACATTTTAATACTGTGTTTGTAATCATTTACACCGTTTTATAAAAAAACTTCTAGAGAAGACAACATTTAATTTTATAACCAGTGTTGAACAGCCGACCCGATTTTCAGTTTACGACTATTAATGCTCAACACCGTAAACTTGAAACTTTGAACTCTATCCAGAAGAACTTTTGGATTCAAGCATTGAGATCTTCGACAGTCTTCGGAAGGCTCTTGAATGGAATTAAACAGCATTTGCGCTGCATGGAGAGACTCTTCAGGCTAGCCTGACAGCAAATGGATTCTAAACCCCAATCCATCTACTACTGAGAATATATTAAAATAGCACTATGAATAGTGCTAGTCGGGAGAAAAATTCGTATCGATCAGTCAACGCTGACATTCAAACCTCTGTCACCTCCTTGAGAGGCTGTCAGAGAAGACAACAGAAATCAGTTTAGTTTGGCTGACAAGACGAAATGTATTTCAACCGAAAAAATTAAATTTATCAGGGAGGAAAAGTAGATTATTAGCCAAAACGTGAGTTAAGTTTTTCAATCTAAATGTGCGCTGATTTCCAAGAAATTTGGAAGACATAAGAAGATCTTTAATGATCGTAAATAATAATTCATTTTGCAAATAGTGCTTATTGGCTTATTCTGACAGAAAAAAGCGTTTAATAAGTAGTTAAATTTTTTAGAAATATTTTCACAGTTTTATATTTATATATCTCATATCAAATAAAATGTAGTTTTATACTTCTACCGAAGTTAGGAATCATTTATTTAATATGCGCTCAGTATATTGGTACCTCAAACCATATTACGGGGCATATTTGTTGTAACTTCGGAAGGTCCAGCATAATATTATATTGTAGTTGAAACATAGTATCATGCAATAAAGTTTAAAAAGATACGATTATTTTTCAACTCGCCATCCTGTTAATATTGCTACAAAGTTGAGCGATATTATACAAGTTTAACATGACACAAAGCTTTTTAATAGTAATGAATTTCAGACACTATGAATATTTCTTCTTAATGTTAAATGTAATTATGAGCTTTAATAAAATAATATGCTCCATAATTAACTAGCAAATAATCTAAAATAATCTACCTTCTCCGGCGTTACAGCCTAATGAAAGCCAACAATGTTCCAGCTATCGGCGTCTTCTACTATCAATATCTTTCGCTATCGATGTGGATGCTTTTCGATGTTTTTACATTCTCCAGGCACCTAATATCTGAACGACCTCTTTTCCTGGTGCCAGTGTGTTTGCCAAAAGTCAGTTTCTTTGCTGGATCGTGTCTTTAATCTTTGCAAGTGTCCACGCTACCTTATACAATGTTCTCTAATATTTAGGATGAGTATGGGTTCTTAAAATTTGTTGTAGAGCTCACTTTTGTAAAGTATTCACCATTTGTTCTTTTCATTCTTACTGCCATAAATGTTCCTCAGAATTTTTTTTCTCGGTGATAAACTGTTTAATTTCTACTGCCAAAGTGAGTGTCCAGCATTAGCAGCCACAGAGGACTAGTGGCCGAATTATGTTTGGATGGCGATGTGGATGACATTGTAGATTTTCAAGAGGAAGATACATTACAGATCAAATCTAGTAACTTTGACAGATCTTAGAAAAAACCAAAGAGTATATGGTTCGACTTTAAAACAAATTTCACAAAATCTAAATGATTTAAAATAAATTTGACTTAAAAAAAAATAAGTTATATACTTAAAAGCAATATTTATTGAGGAAATGAGATCATACGTTTAAAGGGGGCCATAAAAGAACGCCATACTTTTATCAACGCCAATCATGCTCAATTAATTCTGGTATTAGATATTACTGTGCTAAAATATTTTTTTTGTATCATATAAATTTGTGTTGTTTAATTTGGTACCAAGTATATGAATATAAAAACCGTGAAATCTACTTTATAGTCTATGGTTATAGGTTTTTGCTACCTTTTTATCGGAGAAAATCACTTGATTCGGGTAAATGATGACTATCGTGACACCTCCTCAAGCAATAGCATTATGGTAGTTGATTTTTAAAAAAAAGTTAATCTTTAATTTTATGGAATGAACTTCTAAAAACGTATTTTGGTTAATTAACTAGCGTAAAGCCATCAAGAAGGAAAACAAAAAGTACTAACTTTAAGAAAAATAATTATTTCACTTAGTACCGGTATATGTTTTTCAGTTTTGGCATGATTTTGTAGTGTTGATCTAAAGAGATTGATTATTTACTTTTTATTTCCTCATAAAAAGAGCCTCTATTCATCAAGTATTAAATTTGTGCTCTATAAAAATGTGTTATTTCAAAAAAATGATTTATAGCATTTTTCATTTCATTTGTTTAGGAAGGAATTTATGTTTTAAGCTTATGCGTCAACCTTCTTTAAACAAATAATATTTTTAATCAGTTGCTAAATTAAATGCTTTCTTTTGAATAAACCTTCTAATTCTTTTGAAGATCTTCTGTATCTTAAATAAGAACTAAAGCAATTTTTATTTTTAGGGTTAAGATAAACTCTTTTTTCAGAAATAATGAAGTATAATTTAGTTAAATAAAAACTCTATTTTTAACAGAAAAATCAAGGATATGATGCCTTCTTTTTATTCCTTACTTCTTTCTACAAAGATAAGCAAAATATGGATAATATTTAAGTTTATTCAATTGCATTCACTTTTATACTGTATTTCATTGTAAAATTAAAAAAAGCATTCCTTCCATTTTTAAATTAAAAGTTTTTGAAAAAAGCTGAAAATATATTTCTTTTTGAAACACGCATTAACTTTTCGTGAAATGTTTGTATTATGATTTTAAAAAAAAGACAACTTTTAAAAAATGTGGCCAGTAAATATTATTTTTATTACTTTTATAATAAACCATTTACTTTTACCACAAATGCTTTGATATAGAATTTATCTAAATGTATTATTAAAATATAGAAATTTTTATATTTAAATTATTAATTATTTTGCAAATGTGTGTATGCATATTTTCAAACCAAATTATTATATGTTTCGAAAATTACACATTCAGACCTGTTGTAAAGTATTGAGTAAACACAACAATTTGAGAAATGGTTACAGAAATTTCGCGAAACTTTCTTTGTTTTTGACATTGTTTATAGTTTTTGGTCTGAATGGACCAAATGATGAAATTATTATCTTTTCTTCGAGGAAACGAATTTTGTCAAAAGTTAGGAATGATTCTGTCTTTCTAAGTTCGATTGACTAGTAGTTTCGTCATTATAGTTACTCTTACACAATGATGCTGCGATGAAGTTCCGAGATGAGGAAACATTTTTATCATACAGTTAAAAGTTCACTTTTCGTCACAAATCGCGTAATTTCGTGACGAAATAATTCTCAAACTTAAAAAAATGCAGTTCATGGATTGCTGAATGGTCAAAAGTGAGAGTTTCAAATCTGACAGTGAAGACTGACTTTGCATGCCTTGTCTTAAAGTTTTAATATTCTTAGTTAAAGAAATAACTACTTTTTTAATAACTTGAGCTTTAAATTGTTGTACATCAATTTAAAAATCTTTAAAATGAATTTTAAAAACTTATTAAACATTTGTGTAGGAATTTTCACCTACCTTTTTTTTAAAAAATATGCAAACTATATTACTTAGAAACTAATCTCTTTATTTTTCTGTAAAACCAGTTTCATAAATACTAATGAAAAGTGCAATTTAATATCGCAGAAACAATAACATGGAGTTTTTAATTATTTCTTTATTTTGTTAAGGATTCAAAATTTAATATGCTCAGAATAAAATCAACTTCTTAAATGAATGTTTTTTTTTAATTATAATGATTGAAAATACAAGGACTTAAAGACATTTTTCTAATCATAAAACATATTTTACTTTGCACTTAGATATGTTTAAAAATAAAAAAGAGCAAAAATGATTGAAAATAAAAAAGAAATTCGAATATAGCTAGAAGGCTTTTAATAAATAACTAAAAATACAAACAATGCTAAATTAAATGCAAAAAAGAAAACAGATAAAAATATTTAAAAAATAATAGTAAAAGACATAATTCGTTATTCTAAAGAGGAAAGGATTTACATTTTATCGAAAATCGCTTACGAAAAAAGACATCTTAAAATTTGCTATTCATAATATACTAAGGCAAAATTAGCTACATAAAAAGTATTGTTTAAAAAACGATAAGTAAATATTTTATTCAGAATTAATAAAAAAACTTTGAACAATGAGGTAATACACACGTAATGGAAGCAAATAAAAATTGTATTACTCAATTTAAATTAGTATATTTTCAAATAACATTAATAAAATAAGGTGGTAATTATTAATTATTAGAGATATTCTTTAAGTTTTTATAATTTCATGCAAGAGTGAATACTTATTATAGAATAAGATATTCTGCAATTAAAAACTTCTAAACTTAATTAGCTAAGTGATTGCTAACATTAAACTTATTAAACTAATTGCTGTAATCAAAATTAATTCTGGAGATAAGTCATGTTTTTATATTCCAATAGCCGTTGATAATTTCTCAATTCCAAAAAAATTGGAATATCTTTTAGTTCAAAGGTATTACAACTGGTTATTACAATTTTTAGTGTTTTACAACTGGGACAATAAAACATTTTTTATAAATGTGCCAATAAACCATTTTGAGCTGTGGTGGCTTAGGAGATAGAGCGTTCACGTTCCAGTGAGATGAAACGGGCTCGAATCTCAGCACTGGCACGTATCGATCATGAATTAGAATCCTCTTGCGGTCAGACTAACAATGGGAGGTTTTCGTGGTTTTCCTCTCCATGTAACGCAAATGTGGGATATTTACATCAAATAAATCCTCCACGAGAACAAATTTCTCTCAATACTAGATCCAGGAATTCCCTTGTCTTCTAGATTGGGCTCAAAATTACAAAGTTGCTGAGTTGAACATTGGTAGTCGTAAACACAAAATGGGGTCGGCTGTTCAACGACGGTTATAATATAAAATAAACCATTTTTAATAGATGTTCTGCATCATGATATATATATATATATATATATATATATATATATATATATATATATATATATATATATATTGTAATAATTTAGACATTTAGCTGTATTTTGGTTTATGTCGGGAATTACTAATTTGTTTGTCTTTTTTTTTCATAATATTTTTTCAATATAGGTCATTTTTATCCACAGTAGTAAGATTACAAGAGGTTATCAGGGGAAAACTTTATATCTTGTTAAGTAGTCATTTATTAAAACTCAGAAAGATAAATCTAAAGGCAAAATGTAATTAATTTCAAAGCCTTATTGTATAATAAATATTGCCTGATATTAATTATAAAAATAATTTGCCACTGAGCATTGCACTATACTAAGAAAGACGACTTGAATACTTGTACATTTTAAGCAGTACATTGTACTTGAGTACATTTGAAAACAATTATTTAATTCAACTTTTTAAAAAAATAATTTGAATTTTACATTTATTTTGGTTTTTATTTTACAAAAATAAAAAAAAGACTTGTTAACTTTAAATGAGTATTGAGAGGCAGTCCTAAAGTAATTTTACCTGTTAATGGTGATCGAAGTTAGGTAGAATTTTGAGGCATGTCTTTTTCAGGAAGAAATAAAGAATCATGATTATGTAGAAGAACTAAAACCATAATTTCTTTTTCTTAAGAGCTAAACATTACAAATCTACATAAATTTGCTTTGCACTTGGCCTAACAACATATCCCTCACTGAAGCAATGTAAAAATTTCTTAAAACAGAAAATTTCACCGTTTGTAAATATTCGGTTTTAGTTTAATATGCGACAAAAAATAAATGTGTAAGGCAAAATTTCTTTTCTTCTTTAATTCATAGATTTTGAATAACCTTACTTTATCAAATTTAATAAAAGCCTCGCTTTTAAAGTTTCTTAAAACCTTTAAAAAAGTGGATAGATAGAAAGTTTCGAGCTACATTTTTTATTTGAGATTGAAACCACTCTGTATAAGGGTATATCATTCTAAAAAATGGTTATAATTTAGAAAATAAATAACATCAAATGTTTTAAATTTGTAACCTGTTCCTATTTCTTCCATTGGAAGTTGAACGGAACATGTCCACCATGTGTCTACAATAGTCCCTAGAAGATATCTGTTAGTTTATGCCTAATGCTGGTTATCTGAAACGATACAGAACATTTGTTGATATAAAAATAGCTAAAAAAACAATATAATTTGTAACTTATTATCACTTTTCGCTAAAATTATATCCATCAAATATGTTAATAACAAAGTAAAGATAAATTTTGAGAGTTAAGTTTGCACCTTAACCCTCTTTTATAAATAACTATTAAAACATCCACAATTTGACCATGAAACAGCACCTAGAAGTGTACAGTGCACCCCCCAAACGAAGGTCCACCCTGCATAACTTTTAATATAATTATCGGATCTTCCAGTTCTAGGATTCAAACTTAATTGCTCACGGAGTTGACCTCAAATATGCTAATTAATTAGTGCTTACAATATTTTAAGTTACGAAATCTGATGCATAAACGTAGTTTCTCTGAATAAACATATCTTTTTATGACGGATTCATTTGCGGACATCAATCAACCCCCAGTAGATATTTGTAGAGGTATATCATGCAACAAAATTTCCCATTCAACAATTCCAGAACTTTATAAAATTAGTAACTTGATGAAATTAATATTTGCTGTGGGAAGTAGCCAATTAGCTATAAACTTTCCATAAAACGACGTATTTAAACTTTTTACTGGCGTATTTAAACTTTAACTCCTAATTTTAAATAGCTTAATGCTTGTTTTTCGAAGTAAAATAAAAACTACAAACTACTTTAGTTGAATAAAAATAACACAGAAGGATAAAGAAAATCCAAATTTCCGAAATTACATGATTCAGTTTGAACAATTTCTTCGTAGAAGGCATGTGTTATTAGTTTTCAGCAACGTGTGTAGTTACTCAGAAAAATCAAATAAGTCAATAATGTATTCTTTATTTAAGGCATTACGTTTATACATTTTTTTATATTCAACAGCTAAGTTTAATCTAGATATCGTTTTTATTTCGGATTTTATAATTTCACCACATTTCTTCACTTATCCTTTGTCTTTAGAATCTCAAAATTAGAACTTGAATAACTTCATTCATTTTTTTTTATTATTTTTTTTTTTGTCAAACGAAACTAAAAAGTTAAAGCTTCAAGCACTTTAGAATGTTCAATTTTTATTTATCGCGATTTTGAACCCTTTGTCATAAACAAGCACAAAAGTTTTATAAATCGAATTCAAAGCCACACTTTATGCATTAGAAACAATTCAACCATGAAGAAATGAGGAGGGAATTTTCTCAAAAAGCTGTTCAAAGCTTCTCTACCCAACTCATTTCAAAAACTTTAGCCAAAAAATAAAGCATCTATTATTTATTTAATAGCATTCTTATTATTATTTGTTTTATTATTTATTTTAAACTTTTTATTTATTATTTATATATATATATATATATATATATATATATATATATATATATATATATATATATATATATATATATTTTTTTTTTTTTTTTTTTTTTTTTTAAATTATTATTATTTTTTTTTTTTATATATATATATTTTCACAAAATTTTTTCACTAAACTTTTGTCTTTAGAAGCTCGAAATTAGCACTTGAAAAGCTTCATTCATTTTAATTAATAATTTATTCTTGTCAAACTAGACAGAAAAGTTGAAACTTCAAGCACTTTAGAATATTTCATTTTTATTCCTCGAGATTTTGAACTCTTTGTAATAAACAAGCACAAAAGTTTTCTGAGAAATAAATCGAATTCAAAGCCACACTTTATACATTAGAAACAATTCAACCATAAAGAAATGAGGAGGGAATTTTCTCAAAAAGCTGTTCAAAACTTCTCTACCCAACTCATTTCAAAAACTTTAGCCGAAAAATAAACCAACCACTTTCATACTGAATCAGCGTCAAAAGCACTCCTCTTTATTTTTTTTTCCATCCAGTTTTGCTTTTATTCCAGCTTTCTATTTGAACTTTTTGTGCGTGTCAGAATTCGGGAAAGATTTTCACTGCATGTGTGCGAGGAAATAAAAAGGAAAAAATAGGAAAATCTTGTTACAGGGTGGTCGTTTAATTCAATTCTATTCCCCTGTTGGTGGCATTTTACCGAAAGGTATGCCAAGAGACTAATGCTTTTATCTCATCTAAAGTGATGATGAAAAATGTATTTCTGTGTGTTTCCGGAAACTAATTAACCCAACTGTGGAAGATGAATGTTTACCAAAAAAAAGGGCCAAATAAAAATATTCTATTGTTGATTTTCACAAACTAAAGATTAATCATATTTCATATAACAGATATAATAGACATGTTTTTATCTGCGTTTTTAAGTTGAAATATATTGTTACAAAATTTTCTAGTTAGATACATTGTTAGAAATTTCTTGGAAAAAAATGATGAAATAACAATTTATTTAATTTTTATTTTACCATATTCAAACAAAATTATTAAATAACCATAAACAAGATAGTTTTTATATTGTTAACTGTAAGAAAAACAGTTTTTCAACTGCTTTCACCTAATGCGGTTAAACAATCAGACATTTTTCGTGTCTACTTAGCCCACTTAATGAAGTGACTTAGTTCATTGCAGCTGTATACATATTATAACCGAGAGGGGTAATCTGTCAATCTAATAACCGACAGAACAGGTGTTCGAGTCCCAGAGTTGACATCACAGTATTTACTCCATTCCCTTTTCCACAACTAGTGTTTCTAGTGTCCTGCAGTCCCAGATCAGCCATCCTGGACTACTAGAATACGATACTCTCATTCATGCTTAGATGACAGCCTCATAAAGTAGTTTAACACAAAAAAGTTTAATGTATCCCATCTCTTACAAAAGTTGAAACAACCTGATAAACTAATTAAACCACATTCCACGGTTATTTTGTTAAAACACAACTCAAACGCAACCTAACTCCGATGCTCTTTACCTAACGAAAAGCCTAGCTTCAATGTCCAGTTAAATTTTATTACAGTTTTGAAACAATATGTTACAGTTACATAGGACAATTGTTATAAAATAACAATCGAGAAGCAAAATATTTGATGATAAAATGTAGCTATAACATGGAAAATAGTAAATGTAATAAAAATTAATGAAAAAAGAAGAAAAATAATTAAACTAAAATATTTTTAGAAATATTTTAATTTTTTATGATAAAATATTTTTATAATATTTTATTTTAGTAATTTATTTTTTTTCTTTTTCTGTTTTTTTTTTCTACATATCTTTATTATATTATTTTCCGTGTTTTCTCTATAACTTATTTTAGGAGTTCTATGTATGGCTTAGTTGATTTCTTAAGGTATTAAAGTTCGAACGATGTACAATTGTAAGATTTATTTGTCAAGTTATTTTTACAAAAACAAAAGTTTTATTCATTTATGTATATAGGTTAGTAGTATATTGATCTAAGTAAAAATAAAAATTGCTATAAACAAAACATAATCCCAAAATAAGAGGATGCCCAAAAATTAATTTTAAGTATCAAAAAGAAAAAAAAACAACCCTCCTCTCTGGATAACCGAAATGAACATTTCATAACTGTAAATTATTATTTATCCAAACTACATATAATGTGCCAATAAAAGAATAAATCTTTCCATCGTTCGTTATAAGGCGTAAAAAATACTATTTGGCTGAATTCCAGATAATTTTGTTTGTCACTAACCCCCAACTGGAAAAGAGACGGAGAAAACTTTAAGCCTTCGTATCAGATACTGTATCCAACCCTAACACATTCTCACGTACTTCAAGAATATTGGCACGTTTCATTTTGCTCTTCGTGATCAAATTCCGATAGACTGGCAAGTTGGAGAGAATTGTCCTCGCACGTGATGCAGTAAGGGAGCGTGCAGTGAAACTTAAACTACGTAGTTAACAGCTGTTTCCACTGTTCGACTGAGTTTAAATCGATATGCCACGCAATTGGAAGATTAAGTTGTTTTCTAGAAGGAACTCGAGCATAATTATCAGAAATTGAATTAACAATGGGATACAGTACAAGGAGACTATTGGTTTGAGAGGAGGATGTTGCTATTCATTTAACTATGGATTTTCTGGAGTATGAATACTCATCTCAGCTATATGATTCATAAACTAAAGGCCTTTTCGGAAAATAAAAAGTTATAACCGAAGTTTATTGCAAGATTTATTTTAAAAGCAATATATTTCACTTTAACCTTGTCTTCACTTTTGCTTGTGGTAGACATTGTGCATAGAAAAGAAATTAATTTTAATAGTAGAGTTACAATAAATTTCTCGTTTTTCATGTTTATAAGCAAAATTATAATAATAAAGTTAAAATAATAATGTTAATTTAAATAATAATAATAATAATTTAAATAATAATAATAATAATTTAAATAATAATAATAATGATAATTTTTTTAAATTTTAGTTAAGTCATGCTTGGGAACTAAACACTGGGGGTTCCACGGTCGACTTACCACCTAAGCGGAACATCTGCAACCGGACCTTGGGCTCTGGGGTGCAGACCCCAGAGCCCAAGGTCAGGAAGACTGAGTTAGGCACAGAAGGCCTTGACCCTCTGTGGGCTGTCGCGCCACTGAGTTTAATTTAGTTTAAGTCATTGAAACATTACCTGCATTTAAATAAATAGTCCCAAGAAACTGTGAGAGGTAAGATATCACTTGATTCAAAACTTCATTCGCTTCAAAAATATACAAATTGGAAATAAGAGTCGACTTGTTTCAAGCTCTCAAAAATAAGCAAAGACTTTCCAGTCATGAATGAGAAACAAAATGATTATTAAATTTCAAATCACTTTTGTTTCTTTTCATAGCAAGTCTTGAAAATCGGCTACTATTTTTGAGAGCTTGAAACATGTTGACTGTTATTTCTAATTTGTATACTTTTGAAGCGAACGAAGTGTTAATCAAGTAACTACCAGCATTTATTCATTAGTTTAAAATTTTAGGAGTTATTATTTATTTTCTTTAAATATAATGTAAATATTTGTTCAGTTAACTTGAGTGCAAAAGAAAATTTATGATAATATTTGACTCAGTTATCTTTTCTTTTAAGTTCTAGTTGTTCTATAAGTTTAATTTCTCAGATTACTAGTTAATTAACATAAAATCTATATTATTTTTTACTTACCTTTTTAGAAACCCTAAATATTAATTATACACAGCAAACATAAATAACGTACATTTTTCAAACAACGTTCTTTTATTTCAACTGAACTATAATTAATCTAATAAAAACACTAAGCAACGTGAATAATTAATTACAAACAATGTTGAAAAACAGACATATTTTGTAATTGTAAGTAATTGTGTTTTAATGTTGTCGAGATATATTCATAAGTAGCACAAAGTGTATTATTATTTTGTTTTGATGTAATTAATAGCCAATACAAAATGAAAAAAAAAAACATTTAATTAAAAAACATTTGAATAACTTTAACAACGAAGGATTAATAATGTGTCTGACTTAATCTCCTGCTGATCCAAACTCCTGAAAATTTAATTTCTTACAAATTTGTTAAGTTTGAATTTATTATTGATTAAAAATATAAAATAATAAAGGTAAGAAGCCAGGTATTTCAATTTTAAATTAAAATTCATTTCAAAAAAGTGAAAAACTTTTATTTATTAGTAACTTATTCCCGTTAACACTATAGAAGATGCCTTAAACGCGACAAATTTATGAATTAATAAAAACTCTCAACAGTATTTTTTTCAAATCTGCTTAATCAAAAACTTTAAATATTAATTTATATGTACTACACAAATCACGCATTATGTTTTTTAAGCAATATTCTCTTTGTATTCTTTAATTTTTATTTAACTATATTTAAACAAACATCTAATTATTGAATACGAAACAAAAACATTTCAACAAGATACATTCAAATTACTTCAAAAACCAGGGATTATTACTTAACCTTCCTATCCTCCTAGCTTCTGAAATAAAGTGAAAATATTTGTTATTAATTAGCAACTTATTTACGTTACCACAATTGAAGAAGCCTTAAACGATATAAAATTATAAGTCAATATAAAATCTCGAAAGTATTTATTGGTGAGAACGGAAGTTTCAATCCATCTTTTGGAGACTCACCGTGTAGCAAGTGGAGACTGGTGCACGTTACACCTGACTGGTCACAAAGTCCTCCATGTTTCCATAACAAATTATACCTCTGTAGGTACTGAATTGGAGATTGATCATTCTCTGATTCTGGTCAAAATTACGTTCGGTGAATGAATGGATGGATGTAAGGATGGGTCCGCCCTATAAAGGGGTGTGGCAAAAGTCAAATTAGTGACCATAGATGGCGCCACAGGAAAACAAGAACAATTGCGCCCGTTTGCTTGAACTCTCCTATCCCTTAAACTTCTGAAATAAAGTGAATTTTTTTTATATTTAATAGTACTTATTTACATTAACACAGATGATGCTGTAAACGAGACAAATTTATAAATTAATATCAATTCTCAACAGTATTTATTTCAAAACTACATAATCAGCAACTTTAACCATTAATTTATATATGCTACACACAAATCACCTATTATGTTTTTAAGCAATATTCTCTTGATATCCTTTAATTTTAAATTAACTATATTTAAACAGGCAAAAACATTTTATCAAGATACATTCAAATTACTTCAACAACCAGGAAATACTAATTAACCTTCCTTGAGCTATACTCTCCCCCAAACTTCCGAAAACATAGTTTATGAGTAGCTTGTAAAGTTTAAATTTGAAGCTTCCCTATGTTTAGAAACTACTAATGAAGCGGATTAATTTGAATGGGATATTACTATTTAAGTAATCCCCCGCTACAATCATTAATGAATGCAGATTTGAAAAGCTATTCAAGTCTCATTAAAATACAGATCAAAGGAGCTGATGAATAACATGTTTATTTGTGAAATGTTCCGTTAATTACAAGCAGTGTTACTTGAAAGTGCAATTTTTAAATTTGCAAGATTTCCGAAACCCTATTGACTGTGCTTCAGCTAAATATCGGAAAATTTAATTAGGTGCGTTTCATAGTTTAACCTAAAGCGTCATTAAAGTATTTTTTTAAAAAATAATAGAATTAAAAAAATATTGTAAACCTAGTTTGTTTTTTTTTTTTCAGGAAAAATCTTTTGTCATGAATAGGTAGTTATCCTTACAAATGTTTTATGAATTTTGAATTTAAGTTTCTTTTGTTTATTTAATTCGATGAGGTACCATCACAAGCAATGAAATAATATAATGCGAAAAATAGTTTTTGTCATAGAATGAGAGTTTGCTAATGTAGATCTCAAAATAGGAGGATGCTTCATCAATTAAAATGATATTTGTATTAGAATACGATTTTAGAAATGTAGTTATTGTAGCAGAATGCTTTATCAATTAGAACAATTTTTTTCTTGGAATACGATTTTACGAATGTAGCTCCTGTGGTAGCAAGATTCTCTTCTTATTATGAATATTTTTCTTTTCAAATACTATTTTACAAATATAGTTCTCGAGATTACTGGATGCTATATCAATTACAACAATTTTGCCTTCGAATACGATTATACATATTTAGTTCTTGCGGCAGATGTGGTGATAGTGTTTTATCAAATGTAACATTTTTTCAATTAGTACATTTGACATTAAATTCTAATACAATTTTGCAAGTGTAGTTCTCGAGGCATCAAAGTTTTTGTCTAAATTTTGATTTCAATTATAATATTTTTGACGCATAATATGGTTCTGCACATTTACTTTTCGAGGTTGTTTATATCAGTTAAATCATCAGACAATGTTTCCAGATGTAGCGAACTAAAAGAACAATGACTTTATAAAACAAGAAGCGTTACCT
Organism: Parasteatoda lunata; assembly: GCA_949128135.1. Classification (NCBI taxonomy): domain Eukaryota; kingdom Metazoa; phylum Arthropoda; class Arachnida; order Araneae; family Theridiidae; genus Parasteatoda; species Parasteatoda lunata. Next base: position 109,920,176 of record OX421971.1, on the reverse strand, counting down.
TTTACAGATTTAAAGTTAATGAGTTTAATAGTTACTAAATTACGTTAATTTAATTATAATAAATATCCAAAAGTGTTATAGCTCTGAAATTATTGAACCAATTTGCCTCACACTTTTTATTATGATATACTAAAATGTCTTGTAAAAAGTACATTAAAATTCTAGTTAGTCATTTGTAAACGTTTTTCGTGTTATTTTTTTTTTACGTTTGACTTGATAAAGTATAAACAGTTATAACAGTTACTCTTTGAATTTGTGATACCATGTTTAATAGATCTATTTCAACTATATTTATTAGACTGATATGCATACTGGTTACCTGATTTAAGGAAATTTTAAAATATAACCTTCGTATGAGTAAAATTCCTTACTTTCAGCAGTCGAAAAAAAAAGTTAAATCATTAAAGCTTCAACACATTTTAAAAAATCTGGTTAAAAACTTCCAAAAATTTTGAAATTTGTGGATGTGATAAATTTGCAGGAAATGTTGCAGTTGTTTCTAATGACACTTAACAATTCTGGCAAACCTGCTTGGAGAAACCAAGTGAATTTACGGCAGAGTGTGCGTTTCTTGTTTTTCCAGTGGCGCCATCTATGACCAAGAATACGACTTCAGTCACATACTGCCGCCTGTTTATAGGGCGGACCCATTCATACATCCATTCATTCATTCACAGATTGCAATTTTTATCTGAACCAGAGAACGATCAATCTTCAATTTAGTACCCGAGATATAATTTGTTATGAAAGCATTGAGAACTTGGTACGCGACAGATTTAACGTGCACAAATCACCATTTACTTTGGCCGGCGGGGATCAAATTCACGACCTCTTGAACATGGGCCGAAAGACCTATCAACCAAGATATCTCGGCCGCGATGAAATGTAATATGATAAAGAAATAACTTTTTTTATAATTTTCCTCCAATTTCAAACATATTCATGTGTTTAGAAGTGTACAATATTAATTTTTATTAAACAATTTCCCCGCAACAAGAAAAAAAGTACAATAACTCGAGAATGAAAATATAATAATTGCATCTTGAAAAATGGTTTTTATAAATTTTCATTAAAGCTCTACTTGATAAAGCTCTACTTGATCTATAAATAAAATAGTACGAATTTCATTTTAAGTAAAACGAACATCTTTCTTCAATAGCAGGACAGGGGCAGGCCATTGGAGTAATTCTTTCACCGTCTGTCCACTTAATGAAAGAACTTTTTCTTCTCTTCAAAGTAAGACTTCATTGAATCTTTTCGCACTAGTCACTCTTTTTTTTTTTTTTTATTCTTTTTCCATGTCCGTGATCTGCCCCATAGAAATGTTTCGTTTTTTCTTACAAAATAAAAAAAAAATGGCTTACGCTCGATTTGGTTTTATTTCCTTGCCTGTATTCCATCAGGAAGTAACTCTAAGCCTTTTCTTTAGAATGTAATTCCTTCTTTCTTTCGTTTTCGATCTGCAGGGTCATCTTCTTGCTGCACGACTCTTTTCAAAATGGAAGTACTAGTTCAGGTTCGATATTAAATTCGCGTGTATTACACTAGGGACTGTAATTCTATAGAACTTTTGACATCCAGCTATTGATATCGTAATATCGAAACGAAATGTATCTTTCACTTAGGAAATCTTTTGAATTTTTATCTTCAGGCAACGTTTATGTGTGCAGTTTTTCATCACATTCGAATACTATTTTTTCTAAAATTTAAAGAAAACGGATTTCTGCTTTTCGAAATAAGGTGGTCCGCATTTAAAATTTTATTTGTATTTTGAAATTGAAACTAACATTTCAATAATAAAATGTGTCTTGGAAATATTACAATTTTTTTAATAAAATTGTCATGAAACATTCTTCAATTGATTTTTAACGTAATATTTTTATCATTTCCTTTAAAATTAAGCCACGTATATGACATTTATTTGCTTTCCTTTCAAAAACCAACATTATCATAACGTTTATTGATGTTTTAACACGAAATTTAATATATTTTATTGAAATGTTCGTACGAGGCATTAAAAATATTTTTTAAATCTAATATAGGGCAATAAAAGTAAACAACATACGACTATCATACATATATGCGTTAAATTTATATTTTGATAAGTTCTGTAATGTAAAAAAAGAAAGGAAAATAGTACTTTTTTGTTGCATTTTTAATAAGAATTTAAGTTTCTTCTGGTATTTTCGATCATTACTTGATTACCCTCTTATCGCTTTTCTGATGCTTCGTAAAGATTAATTTATCATGGATATTTATTAAGGATAAAGTTCCTCATTTCTTGGCATATCCAAGCAGAAGATTTTTATAAAATTATTTTCCATTTTCGTCTAATTCAGAATTCTCGTTTGCTACTCAATGTTAAATTATTCTAACATTTTCAAAATTATTGCACTGTAAAAAATTCCGGATCAAATTACGATTCGAAAAATCAACGGTGAATCATCTGTTATAAAATCCATGTTTACCGTAAAATATTTCAAGTAATTTTCACAGCAATATTTCATTTGAGAGGATCGGTGATTGGTGTTAATAATTAGAGATAATGATACAGATGGTAATGATACAGAGTGCTAATGATTATATTAAAATGTACGGTATATCAGATTTTTGTTCAGTTTCATGTTCCGATAAAAATGGAGTTTGCGGATAAAAAGTACCGGAATTTTAAAAACGGTACTTTTTACGTAATTTTATCCAAATTTCTTTTTAGTGTACTTCTTTAAAAAAGTAATAAAGTACTATCATTAAGTAAGTTAATATATTGATAGTGTTTGCTATAACTCTTATTTTAGAGCTCTGTAAAATTAAATATTTTTTAACCTTTACTAATTTACTTTTTTATAGTATTTGCATAATGAATTATGAAATAAACATGTATTTGCATACTGTATTTGCAAACAGTATTTGCATAATCAATGAGGAATGTTTTTTTACCACAAAGAGTTTGTCGTAAAAAAATATTTTTACTAATATATGGAATATTTCTTATACATGATTAAACATTTGGGATCGAGTGTGTGTTAAAATCCTGGGCTCTTTTCTTTTTTTTTATCACAGTCTTATGTTAAGCATAATAAATAATAAAAATATCACAATACTCCCAGAATTATATCTCGATTACCGCCTATCTAATTCTCGATGAGTTTGATATTTCTATTCTATTTACACAAGTATCCAATTTAATATTACCCTAAAAACTAATTTTCTTCTCTTCCGCAGGGCGTTTCAGCAGTTTTGCTAGAGCTTTATTTATTTACGAAGAAGAAGAATTTCAAATGATAAGATTTTAATAAATAAATTTTGTAAATTCTCTCGTAAGATTCTAATGTGTTTTCAGTTATAATATAATATATATACCGGATATTAAGTTCAAAAATATCCAAGTATTATTCGAATTTTAAAAAATTCGAAAGTTAAGTAACAATAAAGTAGGAAAAATGGCTTTATAACAGAATATATATATATATATATATATATATATATATATATATATATATATATATATATATATATATGTGTGTGTGTGTGGCGCGACAGCCCACAGATGGTCAAGGCCTACTGTGCCCATCTCAGTTTTCTTGACCTTGGGCCTGGGGTGCAGGAGCAAATGCTCCGGTTTGGTGGTCAGCCGAACGCGAAGCCCCCAGTGTTTAGTTCCCAAGCAATATATATATATATATATATATATATTTAACTAATACTTTAACATTAAAAATTTATATAGCTTTTAAGGAAAGTATCTAGTTACCTTTTTTTAATAAATTATTAACCATCTTAAATTATAAACTTATGATTTCATAATGTTTTGCGATTGTCTTTCAAAGAAAAACGTATAGAAAAATTTTTTCAAGAAAATAAAAAAACATGTTCTATTTAGAAAAAAAAGGAAAAAAGAAGCGAAAGGAAAATATAATAAAAAAATTAAATTTATTTTTTTCAAAGATAATTAAAAAAGAAGAAAAAACTCGAACGAAAATATCAGAAATTTCAGGTTTTAATGTTTTCTCAGGAATAAAAAGAAGAAGAAAAAAAAAACTTTTCATGAGTGAAAATATTGAAATAAAACCATGAAACTCTTGGGATTATATTTTTATTAATACGCAGAAATATATTATTTATGCATAAAGCGTTTTTTTATCTTTTATTGTGTATATAAAATATTCTGTAGATCGTTATTGAAATTCAATACTTTTCTACGTTACGTTATTGAAACGTCGTTACGTTATTGAAACTACGTTACGTTGTTCTACGTTATTGAAATTTAAAACTTTTTTATTCAGTTTTTTTTTTTTTTTTATAAATATGAAGTCTTATTATTATTTATTTACTTTTCGTACAAAGGAAACTCAAGCATAAACATATATTTATAAAATATATTTTAAAAAAATTCTAAATTATTTTGTATGATTTACGTGAATAGTCAAATCGCTTTTGAGATTCGTATTTAAGGCAAGTTTTTTTTTATAGTTTCTATCATTTATGTCTATTGTAAAAAGAAAAATAATAGAGTTATTCTATTAGATTTATTTTTTTATTCCTATGTATGAAAATAAAAAATTGTAGTCTAGATTTAAAATATATTGTAGGGTATCTACCACTACAAAAATACAATTACAATTCACTAGTATATAAGACATGTTAACTCGACTCCATGTCAGGGTACCTTTTAATAGATGACGGTTGACACTGTCTATAACAACCATCGCCACATTGGTGACCCAGACGTGATGTGAACACGCCTACCTTATCAGAAACTCCCACTACGATTTGAACACGCCTCCTTCGATGGATAGTTTCCATTGAACAATTGACATGCTACTTCTGAATACGATATTATCCACCTAAACACACTGTTGCTACTCAGTCTCGTCTCGATCATTCACAACGTCGGCTTGTACACACTCGACTGCTAAAAAGGCACCACAGGAGCGACTACGACCATGATCTTTATATAAACTCTCATGACTAATGTTCTAGACACGGTGACCTTAATCCAGCTCTCCTGGTCAGTCACAAACACAGCAACTAGTGGTATCCATGTATCGAATTCTATCACAGATATATTTCTGGTGGGGGAGTACTGTAGGGTATCTACCACTACAAAATTACAATTACAATTCACTAGTATATAAGACATGTTAACTGGACTCTTAGCGGGGTACCTTTTCATAGATGACGGTTGACACTGTCTATAACTACCATCACCGCAAAATCAACACAAAAATATCTTATCCTCATTAATTTAGTGCAATTACTCATATTGCAATAATTCTAATTATTTCTGCATATTTACATTACAAAATTATTAGAACATGCAAAACATTACTATGCATCTGTCTCTATAAGAACACAAAAAGCGTCGCGGTAATTTTTACCAAAGTGCTTTCGTTATGGTTTCGCAAAATAAACAATAAAGTATAGTTTTATGATGCGTGATAAAATTTGGCAAACGTGGTAAGATTTGGTAATTTTATCATGATACCTTAGAGTCTTGCATAAAAACGATTTAATCAGTTCAATTAGCTTTTTTCTTAATCTGTATTAATAAGAACTATATTTTTAAAAACTGGAATTTTAGGTAAACCGTTACCATATGAAAGGAAAAAATTACCTTATACGGGGCTGCCCCAATATCATGGTATAAACTTTCAGAGCAGGTACAGGATTGTATTAAACATTTATTATATAGGAATGTATGTAAGTGACGCGTGAGGCGTAAACACAAAAAATAAAAGATAATGGAAGGAAATACAAAGCGTTTATTGAAAGCGTCGATGACAAGTACAATGTTTACAATTACTATTCAAAATTGCGTACACCAGTAGCGATACATGCTTGACAGCGTCGGTGGAGCGATTGCCGTTCACATTTAAAGATGTCAGGTATTTCACGCACACTTGCAGCAGCTTCGGATATTCGAGGAACGAGATCCTCATCTGAGTCAAGAAGAGTCGCGTAAATAAGATTCCTTAGATGTACCCATCAAAAGCATTGGAGGCTCGATAAATTGGGAGATCGGGATTGCCAAGGGATTTGTCCATCGCGGCCAATCCATCGCTTCCCAAATCTGGCCTTCAGGTAAGTGCGCACATCATTGCTGAAGAGGGCTGGCTCCCCATCATGCTGAAACCGCATGCGGTCACGAATGGTGATCGGAATATCCTGCAGTAGATCTGGTAACACCTGTTCTAGAAAAATAAGATAACATTTGCCAATAAATCGCGTCGATAGTAAGTATGGGCCAATAAAAAAATCATTGACAATACCAGCTCACCCATTCACGCAGAATCATTGTTGATACGCATGTGGATTCTCCGTTGTCCAAACAAGGGAATTTAGCACATTAAAGACACTCTCGCGTCTAAACGTCATCTCATCTGTAAATAGCGCACGAGCTAAGTAGTCCGGCTCCAAAGCACATTGCTGTACGACCCACTTGCAGAAGTTCAGGCGGAGATGATAGTCTGCCTGATTCAAAGCTAATACTCGATGAAAATGGCAGGGGTGTAAGTGACTTTTGTTTAATACTTTACAAACGGTCTGATGACTCAAACCTACATGATGAGCAACAGTTCTTGCAATTGATTCGGGTCTCTTAGCCCCAACGTTCAAGATGCTTTCTTCCAGACTTGTACTGCGTACAGCTCTTCGTCGACCAGCTTCACGTCTGGTGACGTGGAGCGAACCTACTTCACGAAGTTGACGATGCAACTGCTGAAAAATTCCGTGATCCGGCATTCGTCTATCAGGACACTGCGCGTGATACATTCGTAGTGTAGCTCTACCGTTACCATTTGCACGACTGTACATGTAAAGCATGTCTGCTTTTTTGGCACACGTAAAGTCTCCCATCGTAGACGTCAGCACAATTGAGAATAATGCTTTCCTCTATTGAGATGCATTGTGTTGAACGACGGCTGGACAGCTACTCCTCTCTACCTGCAACCCAACCCACTGATAACTCCCTTTCTCTTTTCTTTTATTTCCCCTGTTTGCGCCTCACAGGGCTACTGGCGCCCATGCATTTCTATACATTAAATGATTGTTACAATGTCCTGTATCTACCCCTGAACTTTGTACAGTAAATTCAGGACCACCCTGTATTTTTATTTTATCAACCAAAATTATGTTTTTCTTTCTACCACAAATCTAAGTACCATACAGTGCGATAATTTTATCAGAATATTTTTTCTCGGCGTAAAATATTGAAGAGTATATTTGTTCACTACGTTTTTATGTGCAATACATCAAATCTACGCATCTTTTCAGATAGCAAAAAATGGGCAATAATATGACTTTTTATAAGGAAATTTATTTAGTTCCTTGATATTATATCTGCACTTAAATTCGCAGTTATATGGACTATCAAATTGTGGATATTCTATCCGTGTTATTGCCAGAAGCACATCAGTAACCTTTCCTAATTATCAGGCATCATTAAAAAGAAGTTCTTAGAAATCTTCTAAATCTATTCAACTTTCGACAGATTACGAATTTCATAACATGCCTTAAAAATGGATACCCGAATTTCAAGGAAATTTCTATGTTCTTGGCGAAACCGTTTCCTAGTATTTGCTTCGAGCGAACATTTCGTCCTAGTGACAAATTAACTATCGTCACTTCTTCGAGAAATCGAATTTCGTCAAAAACAAAGAAATATTTCGTCATTCTAGCTCCGATCGTCTTATCTTCATTCTAGTTTCGCCATTTTAGTTAGCAATCTTCCACAGTGTTTTTCGATAAGGTTCCGAGTTGACAAAATATCTTCGTTTGAGAGTGCGCATTTTGTCATAAATTACGTGGTTTCGTTATGAAATAATTCTCAAAATTAACGAAGAAGTTTTCCAGAAAATATTATTAAGTGAAATTAACATAACAAATTAGGCTGTAACACATAATATGCCAACTTTAGATTTAACGAGGTGTAGTTTTAAAGCTTAATAATCATATCAAATTACAGTAAAAAATACTGGCACTTTGGGTGCATTATCCATAAAAACCATTTTTACAGTAAAATTTGATACCGTAGTTTATACAATAATATTTATTTAATTAGAGTGCTCCAATTATTTTACGGAATGTATTAACTTAAGAATTACGGTAGCTCAGATTTTTGTTCCGTAACATGTTCGAATGAAAAATGGATTTTACTGTAAAAAGTACTGGTACCCTGAGTGTTGATACTTTTAACTGTAATTTTTTACAGTGCATGAAACTATTGTTCTTCATCTTTATTTTATAGACAGCATACTGATTCAGTAATGTGGACAAACATATTGTTTAGTTTTGGCATAAATTATCAATTATATTATTTAATTTATATATAAAAGTAAATCAATAAAGAAATTTTGTTTTAAATATTTCCTAGCGAAACAAATGTTGACCATATATTTATTTTGCTATTAAGATCGAATTTTTAGAATTCAAAAACTTTGCTTTTGAGTACAGTGCGCAAAAAAATAAGAAACCCCTCTAAAGAACTTTTGATTTAATGATTAGATCTTTACGTTCTAGAACTCAATCCAAAAAGTTCGAGGGGGATCGAGGAGCTAATTAATTAGTGCAAATGGTAATTTAAGTTTCGAAATAAGACACATGTGCGTACTTTCTCAGACTAAACATACTTTTTTTAGTGAATTCAGATTTCGTAATCTAGAAAATATGGTTCCAATAATTTGGTCAAGAGAGTGGTTCAAAGTTAGGACCATTTTATACTAATTTTACTTTTTGCGTATTTCGTCATGTCTCGAGAACTTTAGCTAAAGTTGAAGTTGTAAGCTAAAGTTGAAGTTGTATATTGTTGCATGCAACTAAAAGTCGTATTTTGCATAGAATTATCTTTAAATAATTATGTTCAAGTAACAACTATTAGTTCATATTTATTTAATTTATTATTTCATTTAATAACAGTTAAAAAAATTTCAATTGTATGCCATGCAACTCTGTAAATTATTTTAGACAATGCAATTTTTAATGACAAAATCCAAAATTTAGTGAAATCTGCCGAATTGTTCCGGGAAAATCGAATTTTGAAAAAGCCGTATTTTTAAAACCTTAAGATTCAAATCATATCAAACCAAGCTTTCTAATAAATAAATTTTCATAGGATTAAGTAATAATGTATCTCTAGTAGTAGTCATTTTTTGAAGTAGTAATGTATCTCTATATAACATAAAATCATAATGGTTTAACACCGTTTTTCATTGTTGTCTGCGCTTTTTTATTGTCCGGAAAATCGCGTGGTAGGATGCAGTTTTCTCCCATTCATTTCCATATTGTTTAGGTAGTCATCAGCATAAAATTAACAAAAGTCGTTAAAGTATTGTTTTCCTTTAAATATTTTTATATCCCTAGTTTAAAGTTATTTTCAAGTACTGCTATTTTTAGCGAAAATTTTAAAATATGGTTGTGAACTCATCAAATTTGTTTGAACAATATAATGTTATAAGAATATAAATGTTATTTTAAAAAATGATAATTAGAAAAATCACTTCTGTTCACCAAGAGATCTAAATGTTTATAATACTAATAGATAGTGATATTTGGACGTGGGAAGGCGCGTAAGTAAACAGAATTCCTTTTAGTAAATATATATTAAGTGAATAATTTTAACTTTAATAGAAAAACTGTTTTCTGCCAAGAAAAAACAATTATTGCGAAGCTATCATCGGGTTTGGTGAGGGGTAGCGATCCCCCTAGTTATAGAAAATAATTATAGAAACTCATTTGGCTCTAGGATTGTAACTTTTATGGTCTTTTGTGGAAAAAAATCTAAAAAAAAAATATTTTGATTAAAATGAAAGCACATGATTAAAGAAATGAGTAGATTCCTTTACTTGAAGAGAAGTTTGGAAATCCTTTCTCATTTTCTTTTGCTAATATTCATTAATTTCAAATCCCCAGCCAATGCATTCTGAATTTAAGATAATTCAGTTCAAGCTACTAATACCTTTTTATCCTACTGAACAAACTGAAGAGCTGATAAAAGTTTAAAACACATACCTATAGGAATTATCAGCAACTCCTTTAAATTTAATTCAATAGAGAAAGGTAGATGCAAATTGCATGGGATTAGAACTATACACTATTAGGGTGAGAATGTTACTCTTCAATTCTCAGGATTAGAGATTTATTAGGAAATCGAATCCCTTATTTGAATTGACTCTTCTTTGTGAATCTATAATTCGAATAAAGTAATTACTCTTCAGAATTCGGAACATCTATTTAAAATGTTTTGTTTTATATATTTAAGCTCAGGATGTTTCTAAATGCTGGTTTACTAAATATTGAAACCTATTTGTTTGCCGTCCTTTGAACACTCTTCTACTAACTGTCTTTCCTTTTATATTCCTGCAATGAAATGGGATTTCATGTTTTGTACAATCTATTTTTTGCCAGAGTGATTTATTTTATAACCGTAGTTGAACAGTTGACGCGATTTTGGGTTTACGACTACTAATGTTTACATTTCGTAACCTTGTAATTTTGAGCCCAATCCAGAAGACAAGGGAACCTCGGGATTAAGTATTGGGAGAAAGTTTGCCTTCGTGGACTTTTTTTATGGAACTAACCCGCAATTGCGTTACATGGCGAGGAGAACAACGGAAACTTCCCACGGTTAGTCTTAAGGCAAAGGAAATCGAACTCTTAATCCATCTAATAACTGAGAATATTTTACATCAGCATTGTGGTCGGTGCGAGTCGGGTGCGGAATTCGTTTCGACTAGTTATTACTGGGACTCGAACCCGGTTCACATCATTGGAAGATGAACGCTCTATCACCTGAGCCACACAGCTCGGTAGAATGATTTGTCAAAATTTAAGACTGTTTTGTTATTTCCTCACTTGAATATCAAAAAGCGATGCATATACTTGTAGTTCTCTTTTTTTAAGATATAAGAGGGATAATTTTGGTTAGATTTTATGCATTTATTTATTCCGGTTTGCGTACTGACAACACATATTTTATGCGTATTGGAATTTATTTTAATGGCTATATCGCAAAAACATTTCGTTAAAAAAAACAAGCACACTTTTACTAATATAATCTCACAGATTCTTTCAAACAATTGGTATTTTGTAGACTTTATTTCTAAACTTTTTTGCAAGACAAGTACAGTTCTATATTGAAAAATGTATTTAGTTTACCACAACACCAATACAGCTTGCAACTATACACCAACATTTTTATTATGTACTAGTATATTTAAATCAAATAAAGCTCCAGCTATTACAAATTCGGAATACTTTTATTTCAAATTAATTTAAATCTAAAACTAAAATGTTTCCCAAAACTGAGATTATTTCTTCTTAAGCTAATAATCAAGGCAAGATAATCGTTGCCTTATTACCAGTGTCTTATTATTGCCTTATTATTATTGTTGCCTTATTATCTTTGCGTTTACTGTCCGATCAGCCTGTAAAGGTTCGTAAAGGTTTTATCGTTGCGAATGCGGTCTATGCACTACAAAAATTTTCAGGTAAATATTATTTTAAAATTTAGTTCTTACTGTACTCTTTTATATTTACAACAAATTAGCCGAGGACACTAATCTAGTTTAATATCAATATATGATAATTACACCTATTTAGTATCATATTTAAGAAATTTTGACACATTTGGTTTTGTGAGATATATTGTCTCAATTGTACTTACCATTTGGACAATATATCCCATTAGTGATCAAATTATTATAAGAAAAAAATTTAGTTTTTGTTTTGATTATTTCATAACCGGAACCTCTGGTTTCTATAACATCTGGTTATAAAAGATTATTCGATGTATTTATATTATTCTCATTTTTATTCCCATGCAATATCTAAATATTTTTACAATATTCAAAGTGATTGGAACATATTGTCCCAGGGAGAAAGATAAAAATGTAAAACTTTAAACTCATAGTATACTTATTTTAATATGTCAACATTAACATAAACTGCATACCATACTTAAAATTTAATGCTGCTAAAGTCGTGTCGGAAGGATTAAAATGAACTACACTTATAACTGGGTGGTACAGGGTTGATGCGTTAACTTGTTAAACAAAAAAAAAACTTAGGTAAAATTAACGTTCTGAGAAACATTTCTAAAAAAAAGGAATTATGTTTACAAAAGCAGATCATACTGTATTCAAACCATTCATTAGGTCATTTTTCTATTCCTATGGTAACGGTTTACTGCAAATTCTTGTTTTCAAAATTATAGTTCCTATTATCACACTAATAGCGAAAAAATACAAAACTGAATGAAACGTTTACCCCAATAAGTGGTTCTTATGCCATGCTTTAAGGTATCATGATAAAATTACCATATTTTATAACATTAACCACATTTTAACACGCATTATAAAACAATATTTTTTTGTCAATTTTACCAAAATCATTATCAAAGCGCTTCGGTAAAAATTATCACACTTTCTCGTGCTCGCGTAGAGCCAAAAACATGGTAAATTTTTCCATAGTCTGGTAGTTTTAATCATACTTTTTCCTTAGTGGGGTTTGTTTTTATTGTATTCTTTACAATGAATATTGAATTTATGTAAAAAGGGGGTACTAACATTCTGTGTTCCGGTACTTTTTTTCATAAATTTTCAGAAATTAATGAATAATTTTACAGTGTAGCTATCGATACACCCTTTTTCATAAATATTCCTATAAGTAAATAAAAAAACTCAAAATTTCTATTTGTTAACTTCTTTTTTCTTAATAAAGAACATTTAATCTAATAGCCGTTTTTTTTTCAGAATGCATACTAAAAAACTGCTTTTCCATGAAAAGAGTTCAAATGCGGACATATTTTTAGTACAAATGTTTTTATATAGAATTATTTTTTTTTAAATTTTCAGTCATTACTAAAAGACTCTTTTTGTCATATAAAGAACATTAAAAATGATTTATTGCAGCTAATAAATTCGAAGGATCGTCTAACTTATAATCCTTAGATGCATTGAAATATGTCCCTTGGCGTCATTCGTTCGTAAACTATTTTTATCCCATATTTACTTCGTTCCATTACTTTTTTTATTTCAACTTTTTGCATCGAAGCTCCATCTAAGTCTCTTTTTAATCCATGCGGGGGCATTTGAAGTAATCACCCCTAAAGTTTCCTCACTGGTATTGGCATTGCAACCACTTTAGCAAATGGATATTAACTTTTTTTTTCTTCTTTGGAAAAAACATTCCTCCTTTTTTAATTCTTCCTGGGAGAGATTTCTTTTCATTTAGAGGTATTTGTAATGCTCGATTCCCTCGGATATTTTCCCCCTCACCGCTTAGAGTCGGATAAGGTTTCCTTAAAGCAGTAAATAACTCCCTGGAGAGTATAGTGTGAATAACTATTTGTCCCAAATGGGCAATTTGGGAGAGTTGGCTGATGCGACGAATACAATTAATCTCTTCAATGGAGATTACAAATAGGAAGTTGAAGAGGGTTAATTTAGTTTTTTTTATAATGTTTTATTTTTTTTAAAAGATAAAATTGCAATTTTTAATACAAAATACAAAATAATACATACATAATTCCGGACAAATATAGTCCCGCAGTTATATAGCTGTAATACCAAAATATAGTCCCGCAGTAGACTGATCTTTAAGGCACGGTTCCGAGCAGATCACCAAAGTCAAGCATCACTGGCTGCGGTCAGTGTGTGGGTGGTTTACTACTTGGACCAAACTGCGTAGGGACCGAGGGTGTGTGGAATTGGTCCTCGTTAAACTGTTCTACCGTAAAGTACTCGACTTTGCGTGCAGGTCGTCGGGTTACCGAAGCGGAGGTACCATTCCCTCTGCAGTTGATAAAAATTGTGATGGCATGTCTTCGGATCATCCTCAGGGATGTTTCCCAGGGCTTCGCCCATAGCCAGATGTGCAGCTCTAGTGCGACGTAGATGAACTACAACTACAAGTACAAAAATATAATTTGTTAATAATTTAATTTGATTAAAATGCGTAATTTAATCCAACGGAACGTCATTTTAATCCCAAAATTAGCTTTTTTATTTTTTTTTAATATAATTATTTTTTTTAATATAATTTATTTTTATTATTACATTTTGAATCAATTATTTGCTTCTCAATTAATAGCATTTAAATGATTTCATGATATTTTTTTCCAAAATCATGACTTTTTTAAATAATAAGATCCTATAAGAACTTTCGAATTGGGATCATTAGATTTGCTATTTTTCTCAGCACATTTGAAATTAAATTGTAATGCTGAAATGTTAGATGTGTTTTGATTAACGGTACTTTTCAATTTCTTTTGCATCCCTTCATATTTTAGTTCTTATGTTAAATGATCAAAGAAATTTTATCTAGACTGAATGTACAGAAATGCTTTACGGAGTTTTTAAAAAAATGGGTACCATGTTTTATGGATAGAAGATATATATATATATATATATATATATATATATATATATATATATCAGATCCACGGTGAAAATAAATTCTGGTAAAATTACCATATTAAAATTGTAATAATATTTTTGCTAAAAAATCAAATAAAAAAAATACTTTTTTGGTATTAAAACTGAAATATGCGGTATTTAAACCATTCATTTGGTAATTTTTCCATACATATTGTAATGGATTTCCAGAAATTCTGGTTTTAAAAATGACAGTTCAATGTTTTGGCGTTATGTATATGCAATATACATGACGCAACATGCAACCCCTACAATATGCAAACTATACTAAAATTTATAATTAAAATATATAATTGGATTTATCCTCGTTAGTCAAAGATTTTAATTACAGTAAAAAAAATTATAACAAATTCGTTTCAAGTAAACTTTTGGATAGAGCAAGGATAAACAAATTCTGATAAAATTATTGCACTGTTTCATAATGACATTTCTGGTGGAAATAAAACCGTAAGACTCGTTAATAAAATCACATTTTACGGTAATTTCTCCCGGTCGTATGGCAACAGCTTTACCGAAAATTTTGGTTTTTGAAATTGTAATTCTAGATCTTTCTCTTGATCAACAATTTACCACAGTAAAAATACATTAAAATGAGAAGTATTAACTTGTAACAATTTATTATATATTTATTAATTTAGTAACAATTTATTTAGTTTCAACTCAATGTTTTTGTTAAATGTCTTGAAAATAAAGAAAAAGAAATCAGTGTTATTTTATTTAATTCGAATTCAGTGAATTTTGTTACTCTTCCTACACCCGAAACCCACATTTAGTAAAACAAAACAAAACTGAAAAGTAAATTTTACCGAATGAATGTTATGAACTAAGTTATTTTAATAAATTTACCAAATTTTATCACAAACTGTAAAATTATATTTTATTGCTAACTTGACCAATGTTGCCAGAGCACCTCGTGTAAAAATTATCGCGCTTTATGGTGTTCTTATAGGTTCGGAAAAACCGTGAAATTTATCATGTTCTGGTAGTTTCAATCAGACTTTTTTCCGGTGTATTTCCGATATCAGGTAATAGTCATGTCACTAGTCACTGTTAAAACTTCTGTCACAAATTCATTTTTTAAGCAAACAAAACTTCACCATATGGATTCAAAGCACACTGAGAAAAAGGGAATGGAAAATTTTTTCATAAAAATATTCACTCTTCGGTTAATTTTTACTGTCGTTTATTTTGTAAATTTTTTTTTAGTTTACCTGTTTTTTTTTCAAATGGCAAGTAATTTTTTTTTTTTAAAAATAATATGTGGTCTCTATATTAAACTATTTTATGTACACTGCTTCAATAAATTTCTTATAGAAATGTAAACACACAATTTCAATTTTGAAAACTCATTAAGAAAAAAAAAAGAATACTAAATAAACATTTTATACTTTTTGCAGGAAAAAATATTTTAACAGTTTGTTTTACTTGAATGCCAGAGAACGAGAGCTCTAAATTTAAAAATTAATTTTAAACTGAAAATTATATTATTTTAATTGTATACCCGCAATCAAGGTCACAGTGAGTATATCATGGCAGTCGTTTATGCCACGATTCAGAACTAAATCAGCTTGATCAAACACGCATGACACATCTTTCAGACATCAAATTAAATCTGATCCGAAAATTAATTTTTCATTAATTTTCCAAGCCTATTTAATAACCAAGCCTATTTGTTAAAATGTTAAAATTCCAAGCGCAACCACGTTTTTAACACCAACTATGTTATTTCAGTGGTCATATAGTTGGGACTATGGGAACCTTCTTTTCGAGGTACAAGTGGCCAATTATTACATTTAAACTTTCTTCAATCTGTTTTTCATCAGAAATGGAATGTTGACTTTAGCTATCTTACACATTGTAGAACAGCAACTATACATCATCTGAAAAATGAGAAAATTTAATTTCAAACTTAAAACTAATTTTTGAGACTATTTACAGTTTATTTCTTACAGAAAATTAGAATCTGGAGTTCTAGTTATATTTGAACATTAAATAACAACTACTATAAATCTTTAAAAATATTTTTTTTTACTAGAAATTTCTTATGAGAGTACGCTGAATAATGGTATAATGCACAATACCATGTCTGAAGTTAGCTGCAACCACAATAACGTGTTTCATTCTGTAATTGCTTTTATTTGTAGTATTACTACTAAAGTCAAACCATTACAGTGTAGAATGTAGCATTACTTGAACAATAATGAACAGATTACATGAATCTTCTGGAAAATAAGAACTACGAATCCATTTTAGGCTTAAAACGATTTTTGTTGTTTATTTATTTCCTGAAGTTAAAAGATTTGGAGCACGTTAAACTTTTATATTGTTAAGTGTTAAGTGTGTAAACTTAATATAGGGTTAAATTTCACTGCATTATACAGCCTTGCCAAGCTTTTTAAAATTGATAATACGATATTGTACAATTTAAACTTTTAGTCTATTATTCCGACTGCTATTCAATCTAAAACAAAGCTTTTTTAAAGTTTGCTTATTACGATTCAAATTCTGTTCGTAATAGCATTTAAAGTTGAAACGACTTTCTAAAAAGGCGGGAGATCAACATTCAGAGTTCTGATATTATTTTATAACCGGCGTTAAAACGTCGACCTAATTCTGAGTTTACGACTATCAATATTCAGTCAATTATAATAAACTTGTAATTTTGAAACAAATCCAGAAAAAAAGAAACTCGTGTATCAAGAATTGGGACAAACTAGCTTTCGTGGAGGACTTTTTAAAGGGACTAACCAGCATTTGCTTTACATGGAGTGGGAAACCATAAAAACCATGGAAATCATTATGGTTAGCACAAGTGATTTTGAACCCCGATCCATCAGAGGATATTATACATCAGCGCTGTGAATGGTGCGAGTCAGGTGCTGAACTCACATCAATAAGCCATTTCTGGGATTCGAACCTATGTCACCTCATTGAGAGGCGAATGCTCTATCTTCTGATCCACCACTGATCACACATTATATGTTTAAAAAAATACATAGAAATTTTTTTTTACACTTGTGCTATTTCCTTGAAACTTTTTTTCTGTGAGCCACAGTGGCACAGGGGATAAGACGCTCACCTCCCTATAAAAAGACCAAGGTCACAATTAGAACAGGTCGCTGATTGGGCGATGCGAATTTTGCTCACACCAACCACAGGGCTGACATGAAATATCCTCAATGGTAGACGGATCGGAGATTAGAATTCCTTTGCTATTGGGCTAAGCATGGGAGGTTTTCGTGGTGGTTCCTTCTAATGCTGGTTATTTCCATTAAAAATTCCTCCACAAAGGAACTTTCTAAAGATGTTTGATCCAGGAGTTCCCTTGTCTTCTTGATTGGGTTTAAAAATACAAGGTTACGGAGTTGAACATGCATAGTCGAAAACTCAGAATTGGTTCGGCAGTTCAGCGACGGTATTTAAATGAAATTAAATAAAAAAAATATTTTTAAAAACATCTTATCGAAAATGTGAATGTTGATTATAGATTACTTTCTTTATAGAGAACACTAATAATGATTCTAAAACGGAACTATTTTCTTTCTATAATATCTTATCTGATAAACTCCACTGATATTGTATTGGAATTTTGACTTTTTGTCTTGAATTCTAGGATCCTTAACATAAATAAACGCTTATTTATGCCTTCTTTAGCTAGAAAAACAGTAAACTGTATCATTTATACGACGAATTCAAGGAGAAAACCGTGTATCTGAAACAATATTTTTAGTAATGGATGCACATGCATAAAATTGCTTACGAGATGAAAATTGGGACGCGGATATACTTATTAAAGATTGAAATGTTAAAAGAAAAAAATATTTTGAATATTCTCTAACTATACCATGCCTTACTTTGTATGATAAAAGTTTGAAAAAGCAACAAAGTATAAAACAGATAAAAAATCTCCTTGCAATTTTCTTGCATGAATAATTCATTAAACATATTTCATTTTTATGCTATACAATGTAAAACGGTTCTGACATAATACATTTTCTTTCAAAAATCTGATCATAGTTTTCTTTATAAAAAATGAAGCAAACGCGTTTTCTTTTAACAAAACAAGGTGAGAGATTTTAAGGGAAAAATAATTTAAACTTAATTTATAATACAATTTTACTTATAATAAAGTTAAATTTAGTTCATATATAAAGTTAAAATTAGTTCAAGACATGATTTCAATAAAAAAAAAATCTCTATTTAAACATAAGGAGTAAATCTATTAATAATATAAACTTCAATGCATTTTACAAATTCAAATAGTATTTAGTAGTTGTAAAATTTCTTTGCTGTTGTTAAACTTTTAAATTTTAAATTTTTTATTATAATTTATTTGTCCAAGGATTCCCATAATGATCGCCCATAATTTAAAGTTCTAAAATCCTTGTAAACAATGAAGTCAAAAATGTTTCCACGTTTATGGTTGTAAAATAACATTTAAAGAAAATAAAAGATAAAAATGCTTTTGAAAACTAACGAATCAATAATGAGGAAGGTAGAACCTAAAACTTTAAAACTAGTTTTATTGCCTGATGAAACTAAAAGGAATTTTCTAATTGCAGTCCATAAGATCTATTTTGTTTCTCCAGAAAATCAAAAATGCATTGGTATATTTAGTTCTGCCTTTCTCAGCATTGATTCAGTTTATTTTGATAGGTTTTTTTGTCTTTCTGGTGTATAAATATTATTTTGTAATCTCAAATGGGCTTACTTTTTTTTAAACTTTGTTTCTAAGATTGGAGATTATTTCTCTGTTAATAAAGTTTAAAATATAGAAATTTAAAAATAACTTATTTTATTCAATTGGAATTATATCGATTTTTTGATTTGAAGCATCCATTGCACAGCCGGTTTTTTTTTTTTTTTTTTTTGTATACATAAAAAAAAATTACAAAAATAAAATTTTGGTGAAACAATATAAATTGTTTAATTCTTTTTATAATAAGCCTTTTATTTCAAAATTTTTCCAATCAGAAGTATCATTATTTATTTTTGAGTGATTTATTTTAAATATAAAAGTTACCATTGAACCAAAAGTTTGGTATTTACATTTAAGATGATGCAAAAAGTGGAAAAAATCGATTTAATAAATGGATTGAATCGATTAAAGTGGACTACTTAGTTGTAAATGAAGACTAACTTCACATCATAAATCACATTTTTAATTGATTGTAAGAAATATGCAAATAAAAAATAGTTTGTAAATTGGTAATTTACTAGTAACTAATAATATCGCAGGAAGATTTAAAACAAATATAAGGATTATTAACGGTGATTTGTTCTCTTTATTTTGACCACTATGCACTCCAATTTTTACTTTCAAATGACTTTTTTTTTTATTTCAATGGGAAAATTTGTTATAACCAATAGTAATATTGTATTCCTAAATTATATAAGAAAATGGCAATTCTAAAATTTATTAATTTGTTCTTCCGAAAGATACTAATCTGATTCCTACGCTTCATATGCAAATTTCCAGACATTTCTTAATTAAGAATGCTTGTTTCAATATTTGAAAGCGCTGCAATTTTTGACAAATTTTACTCAGTAAATCGTATAAATTGTTTGTCTTTAATAAGATAAATTGCAATTGTCTTAACACAATATACAGTGAAAAATTTGTCTTTTGTTTAGGGGGAAATATTTATTTTCTTAGGGATTTTTTGTTGTTCATTTTAAAATATAAGAAATAAAACAATTTAATTACGGTAACTTCATGCGTCATATCTTTAAAAAAAGTGGCAAGACTTATTGTAAAGAAAGAAATTTTACTTAATTTCCATTAATCAATGTTTCCAAAGTTTAGAGATTAAACTGCACATTTTGTTTTTTTAAAAAAAATAATATTGTACAAATATTTAAAGATAATGTTTAAAACAATTTAGCTACATATGTATTCATCAAAGCATCTAACAACATAGAAAATATTTTTATAGCAGCATTCAATACAATAAATAAATATTAAAAATATTTTGAAAAATATATGTTATTTTTTATTTATCAAAATATGTTTTTAAAAAATTATTAAATTATATTATTTTATTACCATTTTTTATTGAAAAGTCATTTTTACTTATTAAATGATATTTGAATAATTATTTATTTAGGTATTAAGAATTATAATAGAAATATTTTTAAAAGCTTTTGTGCTTGGGAACAAATGTAATCGGAAAATAAAATTGAATAAATATATACATATAATAAAGATATAAAATGTTTAATTATGTATAAGATGTTACATTAAAATAATGATGTTTAATATAAGATGTTTTAGTTACATATTAAATTAAATATGTTTACTCTATCACCAGACTTAGAAATAAAACCAAAGAAACTGCAATTTCTTAAAACAGTTTCATTTAGATGACATTTAATTAGATGTCATAACTAGATGAGAATTAAATTAGATCACACAAAAGTATTCATTAATAATATATACATTAGTTTCAATTCATTAATCCATATAATTTTTTTCGCCCTTTTCTTCATAATTTAAGGCTATACGAGCTTATTCTCAGCAAGTTTAATTTAAAAGATTCAAACTTACTCTGCAAACACTGGAAGGGATTTTTTTCTTTAAAAACTTTCTAATAAATTAATCATTTTGTAAAAATATGTTGAAAACTTTGCTTATTAACAATTCTATGAAAATAGCAGTTATCAAATAATTATTCAATGATGTAAAAAAAGGGTAAATTAGCTTATTTTTACATGAAAGAGACAATCTAAATTTATAGAAATTAATTTTTATTGTGGGTATTACAGTTTTTAATAACTTAAAATGCAGAAATTTTCTGCGTGAGTACTGTTGAATTGCTAGATAGCTTTTAATCAGTGAAGGAACATCTTAAATAGAAACGAATACTAGTTTAAGACAGTATCTGGTGAGAGAGCGAACTAACTCTGTTTTTATTTTATAACCGTATCGTTGAACAGCCGACCCAATTTTTTGGGTTTACGACTACTAAAGTTCAACACCGTAGCTTTGTAATTTAGAACCCAATCCAAAAGACGAGGGAACTCTTGGATCAAGAATTGGGAGAAATTTGCATGGAGGATTTTTTGATGGAACTAAACCGCATTTGCGTTATATGGAAAGAAAAATCACGAAAACCTCCCATGATTATCCTGGCGGCAAGGGTACTCAAACCCATGATCCGTCTACAACTGAAGATATTTTACGTCAGCACTGTGGTCGGTGCGAGACAGGTTCGGAATTAGTATCGCCCAGCCATCGCTGAGATTCGAACCCGGTTCACCTCATTGGAAGGTGAACGCTCTATCTCCAAACGAACTTTAAAAAAAAACAGGAAAACATGCGTTAAAGAGCATTAGCGAGCAGGAATTCGTATGACCCCTAGATTCTTTATTTTGTCCATAAAACTATTAAATTTCTAAAGTTGTTTTGAAAATTTATGCTGTTTCAAATTCTCCGATTGTTTGCTCCATATGATTAATTTCTAATTGAAGTTCTAACCTCTAAAATTAATTTTTGTTCTCGCATTAAAAAATAAATTTAGACTCTACAGGGGAAAAAATATATTTATCTATATAAAAAAACTGTTTTGAAAAGTTTTTTTCTGTTTTTAATCGTTCTTATACTTTTATGTAAATTTGTTTTTGTCTTTATATTTGACTTTCTCTGTATATTTGAAGGTTTAAGTTGTTTTGTCCACAAAACGGATTTTCTCTGTTTTTCACCCTAATTATAAACGAATAAAAAAAAATTAAAATTTTTGTCTTTCAGTTACGCTTGACGTACAATAACTTAAACTTTTATCACATCATTTTACGATTTTCTTGCTCTTACTTTTCAGCAATTCTATTACGAATTTATCTAGCGTAAAAATAATGAATAAAGCTCTTTCATATTTTGTGATACTCGTAAAAGTAAATTGACGTAATTACATCAAATTTAATATTGGTTAAACAATGAAATTCTGAATATTAATTTTAAACTTCACTTCAGCTAAAATGTAGAATTTTAAAATTGAAGGAAATTGTTGCTGGGAGCCAATAAACTCATATACCACATTGTATTGATTCATTTTAAAAGGAATGTCGGTATAAATTTAATTTCCAGTTACAGAGTATTGGAAAATCAATATTTATTAAAAAAAAAATACTTCTAAGAGAAGCGAAATTAAATAGTTGCTGTTACTTGAAGCATCAAAGTTCAAATTAAATTTGTTGAGGTTCTCAAACTCCTTTTTTGAAAATTCCTTAATTTATAATATTTTCGGTAAGCGTTTCTCAAAGCAACAGTTAAGTATATTTATACTATATTTATACAGATAGTTTATTGAGTTGTGTATTCAGTTGCTGCTTTTTATAAACTTTTCAACTAAAAAAATTAGATTTAAGGCCGTTACAACGTTGTTTTCTATTACAATTTTAAACGTTTGTATTTTTTTATACAAGATGTTAAAAAAATTTATTTTATTAATTCATTTGAAAACATAGCAAAGATATGAGTTTTCTTGTCCATATTTTGAGTAAATTAGGTTTCAATAGATTTTAATGAAAATACATATCCCTGATTTAATATCTTAGTGGGCAAAATGGGAAGAAATTACTATTTTTTTACTTAATTTAAAACATCTATAAATTAAATACACTAAATTGCAGTTATATTTTGAAAATATTTGTGCATTCTAACTATAGTTTAGAAATATATTGTGAATTTTTCTTCCGATTTTTTAGAAATGTTTTTGATTTTTTTGAAAGATTTATCCCAATTTTTATGTACCATTTAAAAGACAATGTTACGCTACATTGAAAATACAATATTTCTTAAATTGCAATATAATAATTTTAGTTGGAATTAAATAATTTTTAAATTTACTATTGGAGTAGATAATACTCAGTATTAGACTTGTAAAGTAGATCATAGTAAAAAGTATTTAAAAAAAAATAATTTCAAAAATTTTGTTTCTGATAGACTAATACTTTATTTTATTTTATAACCGGCGTTGAACAGCCGACCCATTATCAACGAAACGAGAATCAATGTTCTAAACCGTAACCTTTTAATTTTGAACCAAGCCCGTAAGACAAGAAAACTCCTAAATTAAGTAATGGGGCAAACTTGCCTTAACGGATGACTTACTTTTTTGATGCAGGTAACCCAAATTTGAGTTACATGGAAAAAACCACGAAAATATCTCTTTCTCAGCCCGATGGCAAGTGAATTCTAACCAGTAACAGCCTCTTATCACTGAGGAAATTTTACGTCAACAATGTGGTTGGAGTGAACTGAATGCTAAATTCATCTCGACCGGTCATAGCTGGTATTCGAACCTCAGCCTCGTTATTGGAGGGGAAGTGCTCTATCCTCTCAGCCACCACGGCTCTTAACATATTATTTTCCGAGGGTGAGTTAACTCGTCTTTCCAAGCCCAGATGCTGTTGACCGAGGGTGAGTTAACTCGTCATTGCATTAGTAATGACGAGTTAACTCGTACTTATTTAATAACGTTTGGGCATGATCACTTTTTGAATTCAATTAGAAAGTAATTACCGATGACATGATATTGTTTATGTATAAAATTGCTGTTAACAAAGCTTTAATACAGTAATTATTTTATTATATATTTAATCACCGTCATTGAACAGCCGACCCAATTTTTAGGCTTACGACTACTAATGTTCAGCTCCGTAGCCTTGTAATTTCGAACACAATCCAGAAGACAAGGGAACTACTGGATCAGGAATTGGGAGAAGTTTGCCTTCGTGGAGGACTTTTTGATGGAACTAACCAACATTTGCGTTACAGGGAGAGGAAGACCACAAGAACCTCCCACGGTTAGTCTGCTGGCAAGGGGACTATAACACATGATCCCTCTATCACTGAGGATCTTCATTTCTAAAAATTTATGGTAGCAAGATGATAAAATATCATGTCGCTAGCGTTGATTAGTTGAGACCTATAAAGCGAGCCCAATTTATAACAATGAAAAATATTGTAAAACAAAATATTGTTTTCCTTAATAAACTACTTATTTAATTTTTGTATATTATTTATAGATTATTCTATCAAGTAGAAATTTATGGTTACTCCAAATGAATTATTTTTATTATAAGTTCATTATATTATTTCACTTCTAATGTATTCTTTATTTAATTTTCTATAATTATTTTTCGAACTAATATTCCCCATTATCATTAATTTTCTATGCTAAGTATCCAAAAAAAAATTGAAAAATCAATTAAGTGCTAGAAGTTTACAGTTAGAAACATTCTGTTTTGGAAACAATAGCATTTCTTCTCATAATATTTCAAATTTAGTTGCAGAGATTTTAAACAGATTGCGCACCTTAATGAGAAAAAAATTAAAAAGAAAATATATGAATCGAATTACGTTCTAGGACTCGATCTCAATGGTTCAAGCTAAAATATGCTAATAAATTGATGCAGATGATTTTTTAATTTACGAAATAAACACAAAACGTACTTTTTCTGATCTAACATACCTTTTTTTCAATGAATTCGGATCTCTGACCCCCAAAATCTAGGATCTAGCAGCAACCTAGGAAATATGGTCACCACAGTTTGGTTAGGAGAGCAATCCAAAAATTGGACCCCTAATTGTTAATTTTACTTCTTGCATATTTCGCCATATTTCGAGAACTTTTAAAGCAACTATACGACTATAACCTATACTTTAACTATACGACTTTTTTGAAATTCGATTTCTTAGGAACTATTCGACTGATTTCGATCAAATTCTGTATTTTACCACGTAAAATTACTTACTTTAAAATGATGCATAATGTATAAATTACAATTTAAAATTTTTTGACTATAATCATATAATAAAAAATAATAAATATTTATTAACATTTATTTTTTGCACGAAATTGGACAGACGAATTTCACAATTATGTGCAAAAGTTTTTAAATTAAATTAAAAATTTCTCGAAATACGCAAATAGTAAAATTAACATTAAGGGGTCCAAACATTGGATCGCTCTACTGACCAAACTATGGGGACCATATTTCCCAGATTGTGGCTACCGCTAAATTTTGGTGGTCAAAAATCCAAATAATCTGAAAAAAAAGGTATGTTTATTAAAAAAAAGTCTGTTTTTATGTTTGATTTCGTAACTTAAAATATTGTCTGCAACGATTATTTAGCATATTTGAAGTTACCCCCTCGAACGATTAAGATTGAGTCATAGAACGTAAAGATCAGATAATTGAATCAAACTTTGTTCAGGGTGGTTCGTGTTTTTTGGCGTACTGTACATTGCAAAACAAGATCCAGTTAATGCTTTTAAATTATATTCATCAAATAATGCCTATTATATTAAGTGACTTGTGTCCATACAAATGATAAATAAAATACAATATGAAATCCTTAAAGAAATACATATAATCAATTATTTACTTCCACTCAACATTTCTTGTTTATAACAATCAATAAAATAGGAAGTATTTAAATAAAAAAGGAATTTAGCTACTAGTTACTACATAAAATAATGAATTATTGTCATTGTAGTTTATCTCTAATGCAGAGTAATATATTTGTATCATTCGAGCATAATCCACTTATTTGCTATCATGGGACACCATGTTAAATACGAGACTGCATTTCGCTTGGATGCAGAAACGTGTTTATCAATGTGATTTTATAAAAATGGTAACAGAGCATTCCTTTTATTCCTAAATAATGCATTGAGATAACTAAAGTAAACAGACATATCTTACATTTATACTCGCACCAGTTAATCTAGTTTTAATATGCAAACGGGCATTTTATTTATTTTTAAAGCATATTAACTAGATAAAATGAATTGTAAGGTATTAAAATGAATTAATAAAATACATTGTATCCAGGAATAGTTTTAATGAGGTTTTAAAGCTTTTGCAACACATATATTAGACGCGTATTATTTTTAGGTGAATAGTTTATAACGCTTCCCTTCACACATTTTTGCTAGAAATGAAACTTTTGGAAAAGTATATTATTCATACAGTAATTTTATTTTATTTTAAACAATTGACTTCATGGATGAATTACGATAAATATTTTGAAACATGAATGTTTAATCAAAAGCTTAAATTAAGCAAAATTTTTTAATGTACACTATTTATCAATAAAATGGTGTTCTCAAGCTGTTGTGACTCAGGGGATTGAGGGCTCGCCTTCCAATGAGGAGAACCGGTTTTGAATCCCTGCAAAAGCTGAACGATAGGAATTCCGCACCTGGCTCGCACCGACCACAGTGCTAACTTAAAATATCCACAGTGGTAGACAGATCATGAGTAAGAGTCCCCTTGCCTTCAATCTAACCGAGGGAAGTGTTCGTGGTTTTCCTCACCATGTTATGCAAATGCGGGTTATCTCCATCAAAAAAGAAGGCAACTCTCTCTTAATACTTGAGCCAGGAACTTGTCATCTGGAGTGGGTTCAAAATTACAAGGCTAAGAAGTTAAACATTAGTAGTTGTAAACCCAAAATTGGGTCGGTCGTTCAACGACGTAATAAAAAAATGGTGTTCACAATTCAGTTTCATTTAATTTATCTACTAATATTTTTCAGAAAAAGATAGGATGTATTTAAATTTCATCATTATTTTCTGAAGAAAATATTGCTAAGACATTAAAGTTCAAATTTTGGTTTACATAAATTTAAAAAAAAAAATTATTTAATTTTGGTTTACGTAAATTAAAAATAAAATTTTTTTATTTTTGGTTTACGTAAATTAAAAATAAAAATTATTTATTATATTTCATTTTTATGCTATTATTTTAAACTCTACAAAAATTTGTGTGGACTCTTAAAGTAAAGGTCTTCAAAGTATTTCTACTGATTATTCTACTGAAAATTTAAAATCTTTATAATATTATAAATTTATAAATTTATAATATTAAAAATTTAGAATAATATTATAATTTAGAATATATACTTAATATTATAAATTTAGAATCTTTATACTCTTAGATTTCAAAAAATATATAATTTCTTTTTGTACTCCAATTTTTTATAAAGTCATTGCAGTTTTTATGCGAAATGATAACAGTTTATAGACTAATGGTTTAAAGTCTTTAAACTACAGACTAAGAATAAATAGTAGAATTTCTTTTTATGCATGTTTTTCAACAAAGACAAGGAAAAAATTGATTTTTTAACTACATTAATCCTTAACTCAGTAGTACATGCATTTGCTTTCAAGATCAAAACATAGTTGATAGTCTTCTGAATAAAATCCTCAAAGGGTTTTTTGTGTTTTTGTCTTAAGTGATAGAAATGTTACAGTGTTTAGTGTACATGCAAAACAATTGAGTATTTAACTAAAAATGGCCATTTAAAAAAATAATAATAATATTTTTTTGCATTTTTTGCGTTTTTACACATAATAAAACAGATAAACTAGTTCTTTTAAATTTTATATCGATATTTATTAGAAAAGCTGTTGAAACCTGTCGGATACATTAATTACCATATCCGAGCTACACAGCGATGATAAATTTGGTTCCGGTAGTAAATTTTCTTATGATTAATTAAACACAAAAGCAGGGAAATGTAAATTAATTTAGAAACAACGTAAAAGATAAAGAAAAATAACAAAGCATAGACGACAGTTCGGATACTGAAGGCAAGTAACTATCATCAATGCCAAGACACATAACTGTTTTGGCTCTTCTGATAATAGTGTATTTACTTATTGTGACGAAACGCATGACTGTTATTCTAGCATGTTTATTCCCGTTATATTTAGGTTTTTTTTTCTCTGTTATTGTCGTTTGTTACTTTTTGGGAAATGCGTATTATTCTATGCTAGTGCTGCAGATCACCATGTGGTTTGATTAATTTTGGCATTTCAATTTTTTTTTTTATTGAAGTATAAAACTGCATCTAAATTTTAAACTAGGTGCGCATATCTTACTTGAGAATGTTTAATTGGGTAAGCTAAATATATTCAACTATAACTATATATTGATGTTATTAGACGCCATATTATTTCATTACGAGAATATAATTGAAACTAAGTTCGTTCTTCACCCATAGATGTAAATTAAGTCCTCGATGTTAGCTCCAAGAAAAAAAAAATTTATAGGATCTAAAATATATTTTGCATACTTACCAAATGTTCCAAAAATTATCGAAAATTTCAAAAAACCATTAAAGAAAGAGAAAAAAGAAATTGCGATAGAGAGGGGAAAGTGGTACAAAAAGGTATTTTTGGTACATCTTTGCTTCTCTATTAATAAGTGGAAAAATTATTAAGCATTTTACTTTCAGAATTTTTATTTAACGTAATAAGTGAGAAAAATTGTGTTTAGTGAGGCCGAAAAGAGATCAAGTTGCATGTTGAGCCAATTGATTTTAAGTTAATTCTTAATGACATTTTTTTAAAAGATTAACGTATGAGTGATGACTTATTAGAAACTTATCTGCACTAATGAATTAATTTCTAATAATTGATAATAAGTAAAATTTTTATATTTTATACGGCATTTATTATTATGCATCATTGTTTTATTTTGTCTAATATTCATAAATACATTATTTGCCCTTTGTCATCAGTATTATAATTTACTATATATATATTTGTGAATGGAAAGTTCATATCTGATTAGATAACTAGATCCTTCTCAATTTGTGTAGGAAAACATTTATAATCAGAAACAGAAATTTTATGATAAGTATAAATAAAAATATCATTAAATATTTTCGAAACTAAACAGTAATTGTTCACAAAGAATTCAGATTCAGTGTGAGAATAAAATTTATCAAAGAAAAAGCTTACATGCGAGTGTCCAAAAAATGACCAATGATTTAAAAAATCAATTAGAGGAAAATGGATGGTGATAATAAATATAGTCTTCTAATTTTCTGCTACGGAAATCAGAAATTTTTATATTGCAAATTTCATCAACAGATTAACATGGAAAAACTATAAACTTGGAAAACTATGTTTTACACAGTATGTCAGACCCTTTCAACTTAAATATTTCCACAGGCATCAGATTTTGTCTTCAGATACACATCACGCATCAGATATAAATCACGCTTACACATTTTTTTCTTAATTAGCAGCACCATCTGCTGACGAGATTTTCAACTAATTTTGTAATTTAGAGGAAAAAATAACTTGTTTCTAGAGCAGAAAACATGAAGCCATACGTTTTTATTTCCTACCATATTTCATTGACTTTTCAAATCGTCCATCGTTTTGAAGACTCTCTGTGCCGTGTTTGCCGAACTGAAAAATGACCTTAATCATGAATCATAAATTAAGTGGCAGCATTCTTATTTTAACGTGATTTTTGATGGCGAATTCCTGCAAAATTAAGTCAGAAGTATTTTTATATCTCATTTTATAATCTCATAAAGCAATTAATTAAAATTTTGCCATTTTAAACTAAATCTATAACTTCGAAATAAATTAATGTTATAATTAATATTTCATTAAAATATCCATTCATTTGTAGTAACATTTTGAAAATGTCCTACATTTTATTTTGCGGAAAAATGAAACCTAAATTAGATTTTTGTAACAAAAGTATCATAAAACAAATGGATTACTTAACATACTCAAAAAGTGAAATGTGTCTTATGCATTATTCATGTTAGAAAATTACATGAGGCTCTGTATGTCACAAACTAGGGCTACATTGTTCCTGTTTTCTTAAGTTTTATCTTCCTTATTTTCCAAAAATATTGCATATTTATGGTGTCTCTTGCTAATGCTTTATTTTATTATTTATGCTTCTTCTCTTAGCATTTAATAAGTACTCGTGTTCAAATTCCCCTCTTTTATGTATTTTTATGAATTTTCATCTGCTTTTAAAGCAAAATGTGTTGCAAGCATGTTTTATTCATTACTTATTCTTTATTTTAATCTCTACTTATGGTTTTACCTCTATGTACAATTTGTAATCAAATAAAGGAAATCTTATTATTTTTCAGTTAAGAAGATTACGTAAGTAAAAATTAAATATAGTGAAAGAATGTGTAGCTGAATCAAGAAAATGCGGATTACACTGATAAGAAACTTTCAAGATATATTTTTTTCTAGTTTTGTTTGAATTATTACGAATAAAGGACATTTTATTTCTAATTCATGTTTTTAATATAAATCTGGTCTTAACGTTTGATTAAAACACGAAGAAAGAATCTTATACTTCTATTGTAAAAACTTTTATCTAGAAATTAAGTTAGAGAGTTTGGTTCTCTAATTTTCATCCAAATTTGCACAATCAACGATAATTAAGATTTCTTACAATTTCCTCATTTATACTTAATTATATTAATTGTGACATGCGTTCTTTATATTGTATCCCAAATGAAATAAAAATTAGTAAATTGTAGTTTCTAGAAATGCCTGCTTTTTTAGACATATTATCAGATATAGATGTCTTGCACTTGACTATTCTGTAGTGTTGGAGGTGTATTTTGTTAATTCCACCATGAAATCGCGAAATTTTTGCTATGAAACGCAAACTCCCTTATGTTTGACCAAATTTTTTTCTCACTCGTAAATCATTTATTTGCATTCTGAAGGTTTGTGCTCTCTACTGCTTGTTTTATCCCATTTGTACAGACATTTATGTAAAATGTAGTCTCTACAGTCATCAATAAAATTACATATTTACTGTAAATTATACTTTCTTTCTTTCTTTCCTTCCAGACGCGGATACGTACCTAGGTTAGTAAAACCTTTACCCGTATAATCCCCGTCTGGCCACTATTCCAGCCAACCTCGACCCTGTGCTTTATCAGTGGCGATTATTTAAAATCACTAAAGAATGGGGGGGGGGTATAATTTTGTTTTTCACACATACAGAAAGATTCATTTGAATATTGTTTAAACAAGAATTATTATTATTATTTTTTTTTTTTTTTTTTTTTTTTTTTTTTTTTGTATGTCATAGGAAGTGACAATAAATGAATTTTGAAAAGTAAATTATTAAAAAAGGTTAATGATAATTTTTTGTAAAAACTTCCAGGTATTAAGTAATAAAAGAAAGTAATTAAAATGTTATAATAATAAATAAAAAAAATAATAGAAAAAAGATATATACAATATTTACAACTTATAGGTATGCAAACCAAAATATATATTAGTTTTATTGTTTGTTTTTTTTAATTAAAATTTTTGAATATTATCATTATCAGAAAGAAAATTCATCACTAATAATAATTTGGATTTAAGTG
The DNA here is from genome assembly GCA_949128135.1 of Parasteatoda lunata. NCBI lineage: Eukaryota > Metazoa > Arthropoda > Arachnida > Araneae > Theridiidae > Parasteatoda > Parasteatoda lunata. The sequence goes on along the minus strand of OX421971.1, from coordinate 109,888,580 downwards.
TATTGTTAGTTAGGAAATGTTTTTGCCAGGTTGGTAGATTAGTTATATTCGATGCACGAGTATGCCATGAGGTTGTATAGATGCATTCAGTAAGATAGTGTTCTGGAGTGCCCAGAAGGCCGCATGTACAGAGATGGAAGATTAATTTCAATTAACAAATATGGTAGCTTTTATTTAATCACTTTGGTATCTTGACCAATTTTTAACCATGAAGCCAGGTGGCCGTACGGTCAGCTTACCCGATCGAGTTCCTATCCCGCTCATGTTTCTCTCTGTGTGCTGTACTCTGTTGTGTGAGATGTGCATGTGGCTCCCTCTACGAACGACTATCCTTGCCAGTGCAGCGTGCGTAATTTTGCTCGCTTCCGTGACTTAGGTTCACACTTGCTCGCCGGGTAGGATTAAATAAATAACAATTCCGCCATTTTCCGAGGCACAGAAGGATAGTTCAATACCTGCCTGGTATTTAATTACTGAAAAAATACTCTTTTCATTTTAATTGTATTTTCTATTTAGTTTTGTTACTCCATACATTGCATTAAGCTTTATATTTTTCACGAAATTTGTACCCTCACGTGAAGATAGTTATGTGCTCAATTTGACTAAATGTTCACTCAAAGTGAGCATTTCCAAGAAAATAAAGCAAATATGGTAAAATGCGTGTATAAATTTTTTATCGTTTATCAAATTTAATATTTTATTTAAAAAATTTAAATTATTTTTATGCAATACGTTAAAATTAAGGAATTATTAATATTAAGGATTATTAATAAAGATATTATTTATAATTAGAGATATAATAAATCAACAATAAAGGAAAAAGTTAGATCAACAGCTATGTGTAACAAAGCCACCATATTATGTCATTTGCATTTAATGATTTAGTTGACTTGTCCCAAAATTCATTAAAGTTGATACATCATGCGAAAATTCTCTTTCTTCGTGAATTTAAACAACAATGACGCAATGAAAAGTATGAGATCCGCTAAAAAAAAGTTGCTTCGAATAAAATTCTTTAAAAAATAAAATTTCTTTGTTTAAAGATGTAACTGAGTTAATATTTTAGCAAAAAAGACAAATATTATAAAAGACAAAGAATGACAAATGTTTGTACAACTTCAGTGTTGCATTGTTTATTCGTTTCACATTTTTCATACTCTAAAAACGAGTAACATATGTACACCCATAATTCAGTTAATAAAATGCTTTCTTTTTTATCTTAGTAAATACAGAACAGTATTTAATATTGTCTAATTTAAAATTGAAAAGTATTAAATCAAATCTTTCATTCGATCACAATGTCTAAGTCGAATAAGCTTTTAATCTTAAAACATTTAGCAAAAAAAAAGAAAAAGACTTGTAAAGATGACAAATATTTGTATAGATTCAACTCTGCGACATTTATTCTTTTTCTATTATTTGTTACATTAAGAAAAAGAAGGAATATACATTTCAGATAATAGTTTTCTTACAACTGCAGCAACATTATATGATATTGCTAAATTTTAAACTTAAAAAAAATTGTAAATTAAACAATTACTTACTTATTTCTTATACCAATTAAATTTCTTAATCTTATAACTATCTCTAGTAAAATAAAACTAGTTTTTAATGACAAATGTTTGTAAAGCTTCAACCATTCACAATATTATTCCATACACGATTCAAAAAAAAAGAAGAAGAAAAAGAAAGCTATATAAGAGAGAGAGTGGGATGAGATGGATAGTCGGGTGAGACCGAGTACCTCAAGTGTGTTGAAATTTGTTCGGTTTTTTAGCGGACAAACTCTGAATTACACTTTACTAGTTAAGAAGAACTAATTATGTTAGTGTATTGTTGTTCATTAATTCACGTCGTCTTTGTAAGTTTGTTTTGTTTGAGTGAGATTCGGAGCTATAAAAAGGGAAAAATCAAACTTGTGACAGGGAGAACGATTAGACTTTTCCCCCTAGAGGGAAAAACGAACAAGAACTGTTTACTTTCTTTTTAGATTAATAGAGGAGTGCCTAGGTTGTACTCGAATTAAAATGTAGTGTTCATGATGTTCCCTTTTGTACTTTTATATTCATTTCTGTTTTAATATATTTGTTGTGTTACTAAAAGGTATCTTTAATGATCCGTTTAAATTATAAACACATCAAAATATTGTTTATTTTGTTAAGTTTGTTTTGCTAGATCAACTCTCTAATGTTCTCTTGTTTATAACCTATGGGCAATTCCACGGTAACTTACGTTACATTCACATAAACTTTATTGTACCGAGAACTTAGAAGCAAACAAATAATACTAATACACATATTAAAATAAAGTGATTTCTTAAAATTTCAATCAAAACCAAAAGGAACCTAATTGAAATAATAAATATTTCTTAATTTAAATAGTGCAAAAACCTAAAATTAGTGTGGTAACTTCTACCGAAACGTTACCGAAAAAGGAATGGCATGAATTTGCAATATGCTTGAAGGCAAAATTCTGTTCTTATGCAAGTGTTAATTTATTAAGATTATATGTATCATATTTCTGACATG